>JAFEMH010001204.1:0-515729 GCA_022495995.1 Adenophora triphylla var. japonica | reverse complement strand
ATATTTGACAAAGTCAAATATATTAATTATTTTGTATTTTAATTATTATTTTAGGATTTAATTTGTTGTAGTTTATATTTTATTTCTTATTTTCGGAATACAATCTTAGGCCTATTTTATAGTGCCCATAAAACTTGAAAAACAATCCTAAACCATCTAGAATTACTCCTAACCTATATGGTAACTAAATAGGACTCAAAAACTAGTAAATCTCCTCAAAATCTACTCTAAAATCACCTCTAATCATCCTATTAAAATAAATGACGAAAATAAGAAATAAAATATAAACTACAACAAATTAAATCCTAAAATATTAATTAAAATACAAAATAATTAATATATTCTGACTTTGTCAAACATTTCTTGGACCTAATACATCATTCACCCACTTCTTCAAAAGAACTCGACCCCCAGTTCTCATCCGACGTTTGGAAAGTGCCGGGCCCCACTTAAAAATATATTTCGAATAAATCCTCTTTTTAAGAAGTTACTGACGTAAGATGATCTCTTCCGATATAAAATTATTCCATCCATCTCATCCTCCTTGTGTCGATCTTCCTCCTTTGATCAACAATGAGCAATAAATCCTCAAAAATAACTTCTTCCTTATTGCGGAATAATACCCAAATTTTCATAAAAATTGGGGGTTTTGAATAATCAATACCAACCTCTTCTTTCTCCTTGAATTCAACTAAGACATTATTAGGTACTATAATATTTCAAGTAATAATATCATCACAAACCCAAATAATGCTCAAATCTTTTTTGAACTCACAAATAACCTCTTCATCAAAAACTTCTTCGAAAGTGGGAAATTCTTCAATAATAAGGCTCACGTTCTTTCCTCCTCATATGTTTGAATTCGCCTCCCTTCCTGCCTCCGAACGCTCGAATTCGCTTCGCATAAAGATCGATTTGGACAATACATCGTTCGGCTTCGCCCAAACAACATCCCTTAAGTCGCGATACTCATCCACAAAAACCTGACATTCGCAAGAAGTCGGCAGCTTTGAATCCCGCATTCAAAATAAAGCATTATGTCATTCTTAACATCGTCCTCCTTGTCAAGTTTATTAAAACTTTATGGAAAATTTTCGTACCGACAACGATCATGCTTCGTACGCAGATCGATCTTCTCAAGAAGTGATTTTTCTTTTTCCCCATCGCAAGTCATCACCTCGCCGGAGGACCCTGTGATCGTCCGATTTCGATACCAACTGACAAACGCAAATGAACGACATGTGAATTAATCAAGAATGATTAAAATCCTCTGCAGAATTAAAGGAATTCCCAAGAACTCAAGAACGAATTCTTTCAAGAAACTCCTAAGTTAGAATCTTCTGCAGCCTAAAAGCCTTAAGGGAAAACCCCACAATTGCAAAGCAATAATTTTATTAATAAAAAGAATTTAATTTTCGGAATACAACTTAGGGCCTATTTTATAGCACCATAAAACTTGAAAAACAATCATAAACCTTCTAGAATTACTCCTAACCCGCCTGGTACCTAAATAGGACTCAAAAACTAATAAATCTCCTCAAAATTCACTCTAAAATTACCTCTAATCATCCTATTAAAATAAATGACGAAAATAAGAAATAAAATATAAATTACAACAAATTAAATCCTAAAATACTAATTAAAATACAAAATAATTAATATATTCGACTTTTGTCAAATATTTCTTGGACCTGAATACATCGAAAATGATTTGAGAGAAATAGTATAGAAAATTTAGCATTTTGGATAGTCTCAACACACGTGCAATGTAGATTTAAAAATAAATAAGTTTTCACTCACGTAAAGTGCGTTGGGAGTATTTATTAATAAACAAATGTGTTTAAATTTAGCACATTAAAAATTACTAAGATCTTTTATATCTCTTTATCCTCGAGCCCTAAAACACTAGGAACCCACCCTGGGCGTCCTCAACCTCATTATAGATACGGGGCTTTTGTAGGAAAATAGTCTTTTAGAGGAGAAACCTTTTGAAGCCTCAATCTTCAACTGGGCTCTTTAAGCTTTCAAATTAGCACATGCTGTATATTTATGAATATTTCATTTCAATTATTTTCATTGAGATAAGCACTTGAATTAAATTTTTGGTGAGTTGACCACTTAAATTAAAGAGAGAGAAAGAGAGAGAAAGAATGGAAGAAGAGACAAAATAACCTAGACAATCTTGGATCTCTATGTATAGGAAAATATCTATGATCATTTTTTATATTGTCGCTTGGCCTAAATAAAATTTAAATATATAAAACATGAAAATTATATTAAATATGTACAGTAAAATATTAGAATCATTTTTAATAGTAAATTATTAAAATTAAGTAATATAAATATATATATATATATATATATATATATATATATATATATATATATATATATATATATATATATATATATATATATATATATAGTATATATATATATTTACATTGTTGTGATACTCCACCATGTTTAATATCCTAACATGTGACCCATTTTTTAAGATAAAAATGTTCATTATTTCATACATTGAACAAATAAATAAGGAGGGCAAGATTGTAATTTTAAAATCAAAGAAACCCCAATCTTCATCTCCTCTCCACACCGCCTCCTCCCCCTCTCCACCGCCTCATTCCCCTTCCCTAAACCACCATCGTCCCACTCCCACCCCTCCCCTTTCATTCCTTCCTCTTCCACCCACTTTGGACCTCCCCTCCATTGGTCCCCTATCTCAATCCAACTCCTCCTTCTCCATCAGCTTGCTTTCCTTGTCGCCTCCGTACCTCTCTTTCTTCGGCTGCTAACACCTCACTCACCAGCTCTTACAAACAATTAAATTCTGGGCTAACAAGCATTTCTTAACTCTAAATGACTTTAATAAGGAATCTCAAAGAAACATCAATTCTTTTACTTTTCCGTCTTGAACCCAAAACAACTTTGGACTTCGTTCTTCTGACTTATTTAAATTGACTTCATCAATTCAAAGACACATAATCCTAATAATTATCCACCTTTACTTGGAATCTCCCAAAACAATAATTAGAACGGACTCCTCCGCCTCCTCGCCTCGCCAAAAAGTTGCACTACCAAAACAAATATAGCTTTCAGCTGGGCATTTTTATAAGTGCCGAAAACTAAAAAAAGTGCTGAAAAAGCTATTTTGGGTACATTTTTTGATACTTTTGTAAGTGTCGGAAAAAGTGATGTCTCGTAATACTTTCTAAGCACTTTTGAAGTGTCGAAAATTTTGCGACAGCTTATAAAAGTGCTCAATTTTAAATAAAAATTAAAATGTTCTTACCCTAGATTTGAACTCATCAAATTATGGATATGAAACAAGCACTATACCGCTAAGACAAAGCTCTATTTGATATAAATTTTCACTTGTAGGCATTTATTAATACACTTAAGCTTATACATTGCATTTTTTATAATTGTAATCATATAAACCTCGATTGACATGGCTTTTTACCTATCCAAAATATACGTTTTCTAGCTTATTTGATGCTCGAAACCTTGAGAATTTAATGTATTTTGTAGTGTTTTGAAAGCACAAAATTGAATTGCAATTACCGAGAAATAGAGGATTCAAACTCTACTTCTGAAGTTTTGGGATCAAATTCGTACTCGAAAATGTGTGACTAAACTGAAATATTATGAAGTTCATGGGCCAAAGTGAAAGTTTGGAAAATTTAAGGACCAAAAAGGAGAAAAGAACAAAGCCTAAAGTACAACTTGTCGATAAAAACTTTGAAGGAAAAGGCCAAAAACTTGCCGTACACTCGAGCGTCACTTTCGCCACCTTGGGCGACCGCCCGCCTGGGCGACCAATGGGCATTGGGCGAAGTGGCCTGGTGGTTTTGGGGCCTAATTTGACTAGCTTCCCACGTGAGTCAATCTAGGGTTTTGCAAAACAAGACTTGATTTTTGCAAGTTAAGAGGATAATGCTATCATTGTCAGGAAAAACAAGGAGGAACAACATTGTTTTTATTACGATTTCTTGAGGTTTTATTTCTTTATTTTCTTTCGTAATTTTAATTACGAATACGAGTATTAATTTTCCTATTTCATGAGTTGGACGTAAACGGTATCGAATTTCGTTGCTATAATTGTTCTTCAATAAATTGATTCTCATTCTAGTTTTTCAAAGTATTTTAATTAAAGTTTCTAAGGTCAGAATTTTTGGATTAAACCATTTTTGGCCTTTTTTAACATCTAAGGTATTATTTTCTATTGATTTTGGGATTGATAATGCATTCCATTGCTTTGATTAATAAATTGATTTGACGCCGTGATAGAACCTGAATCCAGTTTAGGCTCAATAGTTCTTAAGATCTTAATAAATTCTTGGAAAAATTATGCATGGACTCGAGTTGCAAAGTATAATTAAAAGAGAAAAAAAAAGTTGTAATCCTGGTCACCTAACCGTCCCAATCTTGACAAGCAGCTTTAAACGAACCCTAGAGTGAGATTGATATCTTTATCCCTAAAAATAGCATGCCGTAATGATGATACCTGCGAAATCCAACCCGCGAAATCTCTCTTAGTTTGGTAACTTCCTCGCTAGTATTTCCGTTGCCGTTTAATTATAGTCTTTCATTTCGTTTTTAGTTTAATAAATCTTTAAATCATAAACATTTTGTTACTTTTTGCACTAATTAAATCAACTTGTCGAACACGCAAGTCTCGAGGGTCTGACCCTCACTTGTGACTCGCTATTTCGATAACTTGTAAATTTGTAAGGTTTTTATTGCATCGTGGAATTTTCTCCATCAAGTTTTTGACATCGTTGTCAGGGACTGGCTGCTATTTAACAAGTCAATTTTGTTAGTGTATTGTAAATAATTTTCTTTTTTTTTATTTTCTTGGTAGCAGTAAATAGTTTTCTTGTATTTATTTTCTTTTTATTGTTATTTAAAAATTAAAGGTCATACATGAATCAAATTCTAATGAGAAAACATGGTACCATCAAGTTTGTGATGAGATTGAGTTGGCCCTATATGGTGGGATAAAGATGGATTGTGAGGAGGTTCACAATGAGGATGAGAATTCCCTCAAATTCTTAGCAAACCAAAGGAAAATTTGACTATCATTATTTTACCTTCTCCTTCCAAGCGGGATGAAAAAGGTGGTAAGAAAATGTCACAAGTGGAAAAGTCCAAGATACGTAAATATGCAAATTTCCTCTAGTTCTAAAAGACAAGGATAAAAAGGGGAAGATATATGGGACTTAATCTGAAAATAAGGACCCGCGAAACCATGAAGCTGGCCAAAGGACTAAGGTGAAGTCCAAAACGTGGGCAACGGTCGGGCTAACGACCTTAACCAAATGCGCTAATTTGGGAGGTAACCCAAGTTGGTACGTTTTTATTTGCTTTATTTATTTGCTTGATTGTATCATATCATTCTTCAAACCCAATGCATGTTTTTATTCTCTTCATATGCAGGACATAGCGTATATTTTGGAATTTGGGGGTAGATATTTCAAGGAAGCCATGTGGGTTTATAGGGAGAGTATATATAGTGTCACTCCTCCAAAAATAGAAAATTTTGAAAATTTTGTTCTCATTATATGTTAGGAAGTCACAACGTCCGTGATGATTTGAGGTGATTTTGATCGAAGTTTTAAGGTTTTGTACCACTTTGAACTTGTTTATTAGAATTGCATTACATACATGTAAAATACACAATTGAGCACCCGCCCCGAGGCTCGCCACTCAAAATAACCAAGGATCAAACCGCGAAAGGGTCGAAGAAAGAAGGCTCTGAATCCTCACTCCCGAGCGCCTACGCGTGAGGCATACGTAACTCGGGATAAAAGTGGCCGCTCCTCGAAGGCCCCGCGCAGCCTCCGTAAGACGCCCCGCATCCATGCTTATGCCGCCTCTCAAAGGTCCCTCTCCCCGCTGTCTGGCCCCCGCTCGCCTCCTGGAGAACATCCACCGAATGCCTCAAGGCATCGGCTCATACGCTCGGCATACGACGCGAAGACCGGCAAGACATCTTTCGACGCCATCTTCTTAGCAAAGGATCTCATCGCCACATAACGGCGAGTCACGCATCGTAGGCTCTCCCCGGACTCCGCACCCAAGCAAACGCCCAAGGAAACGCTCATCAATACATGCGCTTATACTCAACAACAAAAAGAGAAAAGCACGTAAAAGATGCCAAGATGGAAAAGAGTTTCGCACACTCACCGATCCGTCTAGGGTCCACTCTCTCAGATGCAAGCAGGGAGTCAAGCTTCCCGGAATTCGGCACGGCGTACACCCTCCTCCCTCGATCCGTCCCTACTCTGACGCACGCTGAAATCCGGCCCCGGCATCGGAATCCTTCCTTGGGAGCCTCGCGCGCGCCTCTCTCTCCCGCGCCGCACTGGCGCGTCCCTGGGCGCCTTCCTCCTAACGAAGGCCCCGTGACTCCTCTCCGTACAAGATGAACTCCCAAGCACCCGACACCGCCAAGGTACCTCTCAAAGTCCAAAGACGTCCATATCCCGGAGTCAAACATCCCAAAGTGGAGATCCCTGAGCCCACGGGAAGCACACCCAAGCATGCCGGCCAGGTAAGATCCCGCTTCCCGCATGGGCCACGGCGTCGCAAGTCAAGCTCCCGCAAAGATCTTCCGCCGCGCCGTCACCCTGGGAGCTCCCTCAAACTCATCACCCTCTATACCGAGCCCATGGGAACAAGCACGAAACTCCCTCACTTCGCTATCTCGCTTCCCAAACGCTCCTCCGCACCTCCCCCGTAGGCACGGTGAGCTTACCCCCGCCGGTCCTCCTCCTCCCGCCGTACGAGCCCAACTCCGAGCATAGCAGATACGCAGCCATCGTGCACTGTGGATCTCTATCCCACGGGAAGCACCGAAAGACCTCATAAACCACACTCGCGATAAAAACAGCAGAAGAGCTCAAGAAAAAAGACAACTGGAGAAACGACAAGTTGCTAAATCAAAAAACAAAGAATAAACTCATACCTCCGTGAGCAAAATCAAAGCAAAGCCAACGAATCGGCCACTACCCCCGGGCTAAAACCGGTCCGTAGAAAAGGGCAGAGCTCGCAGCCAAGCCCGCCTCGCCCCAAGCAATGTCGTTAATTCTATCCAGATCGCTCAAGCTCTCCAACAGCAAAGGGAGCCGCGGTCGCGTGGTTCGAGAACAAAGTCTGGATGATACGCAGATACCACAAGAAGGGAGCGCGCCAATCAAGCCCACACACTGGCCTGCACTCTGATGTAGGCCCCAATACCGGCCGTGATCCTCATCTCTACGTCGCTATACAAAGATCCCTGTGCCCTCGCGAGGACGGCAGGCTCAAAGCCCAAGCAGCTCTGGCCAAGCACATCATCGTAGATCATGTCTTCCTCCACCCCGCTGTGCTCCTCAAGGAGAGCCCGGTGGCACGTAAGCAAAGCAAAATCAGGCCTTGGCGCCACCGTCACCTCTCCCTGCACCAGATCGGGATGGAAGGTGTGGGTGGTATCCCACCAATACTGGATAAGGGTCCAAGGGAAGATACTACTCTTGTTCTTCCTCGTATCGTAACTCCTGGGCCTGTGTTCTCGCGAACACACCTGGGCCGTAAGCATACAACTCCTCCCCGGGACTCGGCCCTACACATCCACGGAAATATCGCATCCGCCGCCACACCCCACAACAGCTCTTTCGGAGCATGATCCCCGAGTTCTCATCCTCTTGGCCTTCCCGCCATACTGTAGTTTCCCGCATCCCGCAGTGTAAACACAAAGAAAGGTACGCGTCAATCACAACATTTAAGTATAACTAACAAAGGCACATATAACCCGTCACAAACACGGCACATATTGCACCTAATTTTCACATACATTATACATTTAATTTTTCATGTAACTCCGTCACAAACACGCGCACACAAGCCGTCACACATAATTTTCACATATATCATGCATATAATTTTCTCCCCATGAGTCATTACAAAAACACGTCTACAAAAACACGGCAAACACCGTGCACATCTTTTAAGACCCTACACGACACATATTTTTCATATAACCCGTCACAAACACCGCACATAATGTACATATTTTCCCCTACAAAGTCCGTTTCTACCCAAAACATGGCACACACGGCACGACACATATGCATAACACATTTTTCAAAGAAAATCCGTCCCTACACCTGGCAAGCACACTTTCACATATAACTCCGTCACAAAAACACTAAGCACATGTCACATTTTTTCACAAAAATTATCACTACACGATAATTTTTCTCACAATGTACATACATAAATAGCATTAGGGTACAAAACACCAAAGCATGCAATTCACTAGATAGGCACTTTTATTTTCACAAATAAAAGCTTAATCTACACATTTCTCGCACAAAATACACATACCCACAATTTACCTTACATGTCCATTTTCAACAATTCATCAAGAATTTCACAAAAAAAGGCATAAAATAATAAAAAAAAAATTCAAAATGCGAAAAACTAAAACCTAGTTCTAGCATTCAAAAATTCGAAAGCAGGAATCAAAACGAAATGCATTTCTTACCTCCCCGACGTTCATGGAGCCGACGACATGCACCTCCTAGGATTCTGGATACAAGACATCCGGGTTCTTCGAAGATGGAACGAACGAGATCCACCCTTCTAAGCTCCATCCGCCGCTCAACCACCTCGATCAAGGCTGACGACGACTCCTTCTCGAGATCCCTCCGCCTAATCAGTGTTTATCTAAGCGAAAATGGAAGAGTTTGGTGTAAAAGCCTGGAGGTTTTCTCTCTTCTCTGACAAATGCACTCCTGACCGAGTAAGAAATGAGTCAAGCGCCTCTTGCTCGATTTAACCCGGTCAAAGCCCTGGAAAAGCCGTAAAAACCAAGGTGGTCCGTACTACCAAGGTGGTTGCAACCAAAGTACTGTACCTCTTTGCACCGTGTTGGTCTGGCATTTTATTCCTTTCAGCAGGGCCAAATTACCCGCCCTATAATCTCGCCTCGGTCGCCCCAAGGCCTTTTCCAAGAACTAGTTCGTGTAATGGTCCCCGTACGGACCTCTTTGCAAGAGGGGGCCACCATTTTCCCGCCCTTATAATCTTTGCCCCCGGGCCGTCCCAAGGCCTTTTCCTGAAGAACTAGCAAGTGCATTTGTCCCTAACCCTTCAATTCAACCACCGGCCGTCAAGCCGTAAGAGCACCCGACCTCGCCCACTTCAACGCGCAATAACCAACCACCGGCCGTCAATAAGCACCTGGGTCCTCGCCACTTCAACGGCATCCAATTCAATCTCCGCTACATCAACGTAAGACCGACTCCGCCCACTTCAACGGCACCAACCACCGGCGTCAAGCGTAGCTGCAGACCGGACTCCGCCCACTTCAACGGCAATTCAATCCACCTGGGCCGCTGCGCCGTAAGACACTGGTCCTCGCCCACTTCAACGGCAATCCAATCCCCGGCCATCAACGTAAGACCGACCTCGCCACTTCAACGGCAATTCAACCACCGGCCGTCGCCGTAAGACCGGTCCCTCGCCACTTCTAACGGCAATTCAATCCCCGGCCATCAACGTCAAGACCGGACTCCGCCCACTTCAACGGCAACAATTCAACCACCGGCCGTCAAGCGTTGCAGCACCGGACCTCGCCACTTCAACAAAGAATTCAACCACGCGGCCGTCGTAACGTAAGACCTGGGGTCCTCGCCACTTCACCCAAGAATTCAATCCCCGCCATCAAGCTGCAAGACCGACTCCGCCCACTTCAACGGCAATTCAACCACCTGGCCATCAAGCGTAAGACCGGACTCGCCACTTCAACGGCACTCAACCACCGGCCGTCAAGCGTAAGACCGGACCTCGCCCACTTCAACGGCAATTCAACCCCCGGCCGTCAAGCGTAAGACCGGACTCCGCCACTTCAACGGCAATTCAACCACGGCCGTCAAGCGTAAGACCGGACTCGCCCACTTCAACGGCAATTCAACCACCGGCCGCCAAGCTGCAGCACCGGACCCCGCCCACTTCAACGGCAAATCAACCACCGGCCGTCATCGTAAGACCGGCCCTCGCCACTTCAACGGTAATTCAATCCCTGGCCGTCGCATAAGACCGGCCCTCGCCTACTCCTAACGGCAATCCAAGACGCCCGACGGTACCCAAGAAGGAGCCAACACCTCCCAAAGACAAATATCAAGGCACAAGACGCTCCAAACGCCACGACAACTCAACCATCGGCCCTCAAAAGGAGGTCCGAAGTCATCTTCCCAATGCAAAAGGGCCCCTACAAGGTCACGCATCCCCAAGCAATTCAAGCACCGGCAGCCGATGTAAGCCCGAATCTCGCCACTTCAACGGCAGCGCAAGCACCTGGCCATCAAAGTAAGCCCGAGCTCCTCCCAACAAGTCGAAGGGAAGTCATACAAGATCGCATATCCTCAAAGACTGCCATCATCCTTGCCCACTCAACGGCAACACAAGCACAAGAAGGAGCCAACACCTCCGAGTACAAGTCCCAAGGCACGAAGCGCTCCAAAATGCCAAACGGGGGAAGCAATCACCGCCGTCATCCTTGCCCACTTCAACGGCAACGCAACCACCGGGCGCCATCGTAAGTCCACCTTCTACTCAACATGCAAAAACACAAAGGCATCTACGCCTCGAAGCACAAGGCAGCCTACGCTCCACAAATGCGGCTAGAAGACGATTCAAAGTCCTCTGCGTGCACCAACCGCCGCTAGAAGACGATTCAAAAGTCCTCTGCCAGCGTACCAACCGCCGCCAGATGACGCATTCAAAGTCTCCTAGCCGTGGCACCAACCGGGCGCGCTGATGACGATTCAAAGTCCTCCAAATGGTGGCACTAACCGCTGAGATTTATTCAAAGTCTCTGGGGCCAGGCACCAACCGCCGATGATTTATTCAAAGTCCTCCGTGCACCAACCGGGCCGCCGATGATCGATTCAAAGTCCTCTGGGCCGTGGCACCAACCGCCGCGTATGACGATTCTTAAAGTCTCTCTGGGCCAGGGTACCAACTGCCGCGTGATGATTTATTCAAAGTCCTCTGGGCCGTGGGTACCAACCGCCGCGAAGATTTATCTAAAGTCCTCTGGGCCAGGGTACCAACCGCCGCGCATGACGATCTAAAGTCCTCTGGGCCGTGGCACCAACCGCAAACCAAGACGATTCAAAGTCCTCCAACGTGGCACCAACCGCAATCGAAGACGATTCAAGTCCTCACTTTACCTCCGCCCTAAGGCCTTAAACCACCCGATTAGGAAAATCGTAAAATTTCCATCCCGTGACGCCACCACGTCCTCACAATTGACCTCGGCGGTCACCACATCTTAGGACACCACCACGTCTCTACCACCGACCTCGGCGGTCACACAACACTTCGTGGCACCACCACGCCCGCACTCACAAATTCACGACCTCCGAACTACGACTGTGCTTGATTCCCGCCAGTGGATACGTAGGGAATCCTATCACAGTGTCCAGCCATCGACCTATACTGGTCACCAGACACCACCACGTCCTTCCCATCGACCTATACGGCCACCCAGACACCACCACGTCCTTACCACCGACCTCGGCGGTCACACGACACTTCAGTGGCACCACCACGCCCGCATTCACAAAAACACTCACCCCACATCCGAACTACGACTGTGCTTGATTCCCGGGCCAGGATACGTAGGAATACTACATCACAAAGTGGTCCAAATTTATTGACCTAAATGGTCACCCAAAAGGACACCACCACGTCCTCACTTTGACCCTCACTTCTGGCCACTTCCTCTCCCAAAGACGCGATCCGCATTAGGACCCTTATCTTATCTGGGCGACCCCACTTCTTTCATAAGTGACGCGTCGTAGGGGCTTCGTAAGTACCCCAACTGGATCACCCCCTTTCAAACACACGGGAAACACCGTAGACTCATCCACGCAGCCTCGTAGACCTCTCTCACTCAAAACCCTCTCAAAACCCTCTCAAACCCCCAACCAAACCAAGTGGAGGAGCCTTTCCTGGGATAAAAAGGGACAAAAGGACCTTTTGGGAATTTTCAGAAATCGTGAAAGCAATTAAGGTCCGTACGGACCTCTTTGTTTCAATGATTACTAAATCCCCTTAAAGTCCACAATATTCCTCAAATCCCTAAAGAAATGATGACTTCCTCGCAGAGTTGGTCCGTACGGACCTCTTTGCATGCAAGATGGTCCGTACGGACCTTCTTGCACGGGAGACATCATCATTCCGTAATATTCTCCATCATTGCGCATTCCTCAAATCGAGGAAATCCAAAATTCCGGATAACCAAGAAGGTCCGTACGGACCTCTTTGCTCCGAAATTTTTACTATAAATAGAGGGCTCCCCTCCTCATTTCCACACACCTCCCACTTCTCTCTTCCTCCCTAAGCCTTCTCGGCTCCCCTTCTAAGACCTTTCGAGGCATTCCCGCCCCTTCTGATCCTTCCGAGGCCTCTCCGAGCTCCCTCGTGGTGCTCCGAAGCCTCCCCGAGCGCCTCCCGAGACGCTCCCGCGCTGCCCCGAGGCACTCTCGAGGTACTCCGAGGCTCCCTCGTGGTACTCCCGAGGCCTTGCCTCGGTCTTTCCACTGTCCCCGGCTCTTTCCGAGTCAAACCGACGATCCCAAACCACGCCGAAACTCCCGCCCGAGCTGACTCCCGCCACCACAACGCACGCCGAACCTCTCGCCCGAGTGATCCCGACGATCCCCACGCACGCCGAACCTCTCGCCCGAACGCAGCCTCGCAACCTCAACTCACGCCGAAACTCGTCCGCGGACAACCGGCATCTCCCGAAGCAATCCCGATCCATACCGGAACGCTTACTCCGACCTCAAACACTATTCCTGCCGGAAGACAGTACACGAACCAACATTGGTAAGTGCTTCCTTCCTATACTATTTCAATACATTTCCATACATAGCATTTAATGTAGACATCCGATACAAAGATGCATTTTTAAAAGCACACACACACACACAACATTTAAAGGATATTAGGGGTATCCGAAAAGACTCGTTTTACGAGGCTACTCGGGTGAGCTCTAATATTCTAATATTCTCTTCCCGGGAGTCATCTGACCTCCGAACTCAAAATCTCATCACACAAAAACAGCTTTAAAATTATCTTTAAACCGATGCCCTTTTTCAATGTTTTCAGGGCTTAATAAAACGGCTGGCGACTCTACAAATGCGAAAGCAAAACGCAGCGAGACACCTCCAACGCGAAAGATGCTTCAGATGCCGGGCCGCGAGGCCTTTCTGGATCCTGTAATTTCACTCGTGCTTACCTCGTAGTCTGCTCTAAGGACCGAGGCTACGGCTGATGTTGATGAAGAGTTGTTAAGTCAGCTGCTCGTGGACGGCTTCGCCGACGATTTGCCGTCTTGGAAGCATTTTGACCTGAAGGAGGAGTTTGGTTGAGTCCCGATCTTGCCGGTGATCGTCAACCTCAGAGGTGGTTGAGCTTGTATTCACATTGGGACTTCTTGCTTTTGAGAACTTGGTGTCTCGACCGCATCAGATTGGGAGAGCTTGGCGTCTCTGACCTTCTTGCCTCGGGAGAACTCGGCGTCTCTGACCGATTTGTATTTGAGAACTTGGCGTCCCTGACCGATTTGTATTGGAGAACTTGGTGTCCCTGACCGATTTGTATTGGAGAGCTTGGCGTCCCTGACCGATTTGTATTGGAGAACTTGGCGTCCCTGACCGATTCAGTATTGAGAACTTGCGTCTCTCGACCGATTCTCCAGATTGAGAACTTGGCGTCCCCGACCGATTTGTATTGGAGAGCTTGGCGTCCCCGACCGATTTGTATTGGAGAACTTGGCGTCCCCGACCGATTTGTATTGGAGAACTCAAGGCGTCTCGACCGATTTGTATTGGAGAACTTGGCGTCCCGACCGATTCAGATTGGAGAACTTGGCGTCTCGACTCGATTTGTATTTGAGAACTTGGCGTTCGACCGATTTGTTAGACACTCGGAGGTGGTCTTCGTTGGGGTTGTTTTCATCCATTTGTGGACATTGGGGGTCGTCTTTAGCAAGTTGCGTACGCCGGAGCTTGTCTTTGCCAAACTGTAGATGCCGGAGGCCGTCTTCATCCGTTGTGGACATTGGAGGTCGACTTTGGTGAAGATCATCCTTGCCGAAAAGGGGGATTTGATTTCACGTTTGAATTCCCGCATCTGCTAGTGAAGAGGAAGATGCATATATGACATTCATGATGACAGATGCATGCATAGAGCCAAAAATGATTGTGAGAGTATCACCGCATATGTTTGCGAGATGACGCATTTACTTGCTTTCGAAGATGCACCTAGCTTAAGCTTTTAACAGGGAAATTATGATTTATGATCTTCAATTCACTTAGGATTTTTCCTATTGATTCAAATTTTGTGCATGCTACCTGAGCCCTCGGGAGATTTTTGTGGGGATGCATGGTTATGTATGTGTCTCGGAGACCGCTTTGGAACAGATTTTGAGCATGCGGGGGATGAGAACCCTCGATCGCGATTTAAACAAAGCGGTTGTGGTGAGGTTTTGTCAGCAGTATCACATGGACCTCAATTTTGATGAGATTGGATTCGATCCTGGGTCTCGATTGGAATTTTCTCTCTCAATCTTGGTCATTTGAAGCCGATGCCGACAGGCTCTAGGGCACGTTGATATGGAGTGAAGCTTCTTTCATTTGGGGTGAGCCGTGACCTCGGCCGAAACCTTATCCGAAGAATGATTTGATGGAATTGCTAATGCCGGGAGAAACCCCGATCTTGAATTCCGATGCTACGGAGGCCGCCGTGTACCAAGTTCAAGCCGAGATTCTTTCTTGATAAAATTCGGGTCCAAAAGACCGTCTTGACAAAGCCCCTGGATCCCGAGTAGGCAAAGTCCGGATTTTGGAAGAAGTGACTTGGCGAATCTATCTCGTAGTGAAGAATGCAATGTGGACCCAAGGATGACTATAGAAGTCCCATCTTAAAGAGCCGATACAGGAGAACCCGGGAGGACCGCTTAGCAAGCCCCACGTGAAGAAACACAAGAGCGCCTCATTTGCGCAGTCATCATGTGACCAAGGAGGCACCCATCTTTTCGTATCTTAGTCAACCGCTCAATGGACAAGACTCAGAATGTTTACGTGCAGGGCACATCTTTCGAAAAGTGGGAATGAATCCCGATTTTTGTGTATACACACTTGCTTTAGGCTCGACTCTTTTGAGAGAGTATAAGCATCACACAAGGTGTGGAAAAGTGTATGGAAGCCCCCGCCGACGTAAAGACAAAGTGTTTGGCTCTATTTTCCTATGATATAGAAAGAGAAGACTTGTCGAGACACTTGAAAACTTGTCTTATTCATGATGATCACAAAGCCGCTTAAAACCCTTTGTTAATGTTCCCAAGTTATTCAATCCCTAAATCCGATATGAACAAATATTTTGATTAATCATAAGGAGAAAACTAACCGATATCGAGAATCAAGCTCCTAAGGGTGGAAAGTGTATAGGGACGATCCTTGATGAGACCGGGTTTTTTTTTTTTTCTTTCTTTTTTTTTTTTTGAGATTTGTTTATGATTTCGACCGACCATTTCGGTTGCCTACGTTCCCTCCATTATGAAGAGCTTCAAGCCGTAGTCTCGGGCTTATCCCGAATGAAGAGAGAATGAGTGTGAAAATTCAAGACTTTGAGGTTCTTTTGGGAATTTGAGGATGGGAGATTCGAATAACATATCCCCTTAGAGTGTTCATGAAAGACACGGATGCGAAGCCCCAGTGGGACATCCACGGCAAGTGCTCAGGAGGAGAAATGAAATATGCTCACATGAAATGTCGAATGAATCAGACTTGAATTTGCACAATCTTTGATCATTTGAGCCGAGATGGATTTGGCTCCAATTTAAGCAAGCAATGAAGCATTAATTTGATTTATTTTTTTTTACGATGAAATTGCTATCCGATAGGAATTGCAGCTGGGTTTTCGGGCTTCGATCGGCCATCGGGTAATTTTGGAAGTTATGACCTCTTAAAGTGAGAGGCCGGCTGGGCCTTTTGCTGACTGAACCTCTAAAGATGAGAGGTTGGCTTGCAGGGATGTGTTTGAGAAATCTATGGCGGGGAAGATTGATTGCCTCTAAGAGTGAGAGGTCAAATTTTGACTTTGGCCAAAGGCGATGGTAATGGGAATATCCTCTAAAAGCGAGAGGATGGCTTGGGATTGGTCGCGGAAATGGGAATATCCTCTAAAATAGAGAGGATGGCTTGGGATTGATTTATGGTAATGGGAATATCCTCTAAAATCGAGAGGATGGCTTAGGATTGATTTAAGGTAATGGTGAGAGGAAGTCCAAGCTATCGAGAACCTTTTGCGAACTTGCGAGAATTCTAGCTCCTTTTGATCATTGGAGAGCTTCTTGAGAAGTCGGGGACTCTTGTTGAATTGTGAGGATCGACGCCCCTTCTTTTTTTTTTTTTTTTTTTTTTTTTTAAGCTCTTGCTTGAACTTTTCTATTTCTTTCTTTCTTTTTTTTTTGCTTGAACTTTTCTTTTTCCTTTTTTTTTTAAGGCCTCCTGAGACGTTGAGGATTCTTGCTGAATTGTGAGGATTTAAAATCCTTCTTTTGATAACTTGGAAGGCCTCCTGAGAAGTTGAGGATTATCTTTGTCCTTCCCTCATGGCTTGAGATATTTTGCGCATCGCCGACTCTCGAAGCTAACTTCTTGGTCTTGCTTGGACTTCTCTCAATAAGGATCAAAGGTGATGGCTAAACAGGGTTTCAAAACATGCCGATCTTGAAATGAAAGGGTAGTGTTTAGTGAGGGTGAGATAATGGCTTTCCTATGGGTGAAAGGCTTCAACCGCAATCCCTATCGGATGACCTAAACGAGATTAAGTCTTTATTGCTTGCTTAAGCTTTAAATGAGAAAAGATCCATGCAAATTCATCGAGCAACGAGGGGATGATGATGAAAGGGATGTGAGCATATGAGATGCAAGATGGGGAGTTGGTAAGCCCCAATTTGGGAAGGATATCAATTGATTTTCTCACTCCGATTAATTTAAATATTAATCATTTCAAAGAATTAGTGGTTGAAAGCAAAGACAAGTGATCATTTTGGATAAAACCATTTCAATTAAGTGTAACGTGGGTGCGCAAGTGATGTCTCGAGTCTAGCAAGAAGAGAAAAAAGACTTATATTAAAAGTTAGGCATTTAACCACTATGTCCAAAATGGACTACAACGACAAATGTCCAGGAAGGACTTAGGTGAAAGAAAAGTACTAGACCCTACGAAGGTTGACTCAAAAGACTATTTTAAAGATAGGTAGCCCCGCCTAGCCGCTCTTGCCGTTGAACCATGCATCTATTCTTCGACGCCTGAGACGGGAGCTATTGCTGCATCTTTCCCATCAGATTTCCTTGGGCAATCTCTTTCTTAATCCAAACACTTTCATCGCCCGCGATGGCCGATTCACCGACCTCACAAGGGGGCGTGTCAAATTCCATTATGCCCACAAGGCTTGAACCACCAAACCTCGATCATGTTGACACTCATGTTGTTAGGGAGCGGGTTATTGATAGTGTTAGGCCCTTCAGTGCATCTCTAACCTCCCTTGCTCAATCAAACCTTGGATGGCCTTTTTCGTGGGGACGCAATCATCCGTCAGGTGCCCATGGTACCGATGAAAGGCACAATGCTTGGAGGTATCCAAAGGAGCATTGGGGTTTCTAGGGCCGATAATTTTCCAAAGGCCGGAGCAAACCTTCTCTCACCAAACCTCGAAGATATCACTCAAAGGCATCCCAAAGTTTCCCAAGTTTTGGAGCCGGATCTCGGATGGATCAGGTTTCTTGGGAAACAAAGGAAGTGGCATTGTTAGCGCCGTCCCGCATAGCTAATCACTTCTTTACCTTTCGTCAAAGGTGAGAGTGGTGGTTGGAGGTGGAAGAAACCCGATATCAGAAGGGTGTGCAGAGCTTCGGCCGCCGATTGTAAGCCTTTTCGAACTTAGCCCCGGAATTAACCATTGCACGCAAGTCGCCGTCAGGGAAGTGGCCGAGGGAAGCTCTCAAATGCGGCTTCAAGCATGACCGAAAGATGTCTAACTCGCTCCTCGTCAGAGGGAGGAATGGCCATTTCACCGAGCTTTAAGTTCCACCTCTTATAGAAATCCCCAATATTCTCATTAGGGCGCCGCATCGTTGTTTGCAGTGTCAACTCGTTTGTCTCCCATTCCAAGTTGGCTTTGTACTTATCTCGTGAAAGTACCGGTAATCTGCTCCTGGCAAGCAGCCCTAGCTTCAGCAAAGAATCTGAAAAACCATTTCAAAGCCCCCGACTTCAAAGAGAGACTAAAGTAATCGGCCAACCGCCGGTTTGTGCATCCCTTAGCCTTCATTGCCAAAGTATAGGTGTCCAAGTGAGTTTTAGGGGCATGCACTCCCGTCAAACAATTCCAGAAAGTGGGCATCACAAACTTGTGAGGCAAAGGGGGACAATCGAGTCCTGGATCCGTAGGCCGAAGAGCAAAGGTTCTTTTTGGCGGTCAATTCAAAGAATCTCGTGCTTTCATTTCCTTGTGTTGCTTCCATAAACCAAGCCAATTGGGGATCCAAAGGTGGAGCCATAGCTGCTCAAACCAAATGGATCGAGCCGAAGAGAGGAGTTACCACCGGGCGGCACACTCGTGGAAGGGATACCATATTCTGGGCATAGGTGAAAACCCGTCCTTGGCCCAAATTACCCCGGGAGTGTAGGTAGGAGCTTGGGCAAAAGGATAAAACCCAAATACGCTTGCTGTCGGGCTTTCCATGGCAGTGGAAGGCAAGAGGCGCACCCGAGGTAGCCTGGATAGCTCTGATTCCCGGGAAAGCGAGACCCATAAGTAGGCTTGAGTGCTGGCCGTCCCGGATTGTTGAATTGCATGGCTCGCCCGTGGCGAAGGTGTGTAACTGTGGGGATACCGCGGTCCCGGTGATTCGGATGACACCGGGATGGAGGCTTGATAACCCATAGAAGTCTCGAGTGAGAAATGGATTTGCGGAGAGCCGTGTGAGGAGCAAATGAGCTAGTACCATTCTCGAGGTGGGGACTCCCGATTGTTGCCCCGAACCAAACCGGGGTGGTATCCCAAACCGTTGCCGTGAAGGTCCTGGATTGATTGGTCCCGAATCGAGGTGGGATCCCCATTTGCCGTGGCATTCCGGGTAGCCCCAAGCATGAGAAGATATTCCGCGTACCGATTTTTGGTTCTCCACCGAGGGACCGGGAATTGGCTCGCCTCGTCGCTGGCCTGCAGTGGGATCCAAGTGGGTCCTCGCATTGGGGAGCCGGCCGACCCAGAGGCCGAGAAGCATGGATTCTCGTGGTAGTACCGTGGGAGGCCGGTGGTGGCATCCTCGGGAGTAGCCTGCCGACTCAAGAGTGGGGTTGAGGTCTTCCTCTTCTTCCACGGTGAAGGTGCCATCCGGGTTGAGACCGGCGGCCGATCCATGGCTCTTAATAGCCTCGATAAGGCTATTCAACTGTGCTTCCCGCCGCACTCTCATCCGTTCGCTAACCGATTCCATTGCCGCTCGTCTCGAGGAGTCCCGGAGGCGGTGCTGACGCTGTCCCCCATCGTTGGCCGCCGATGCGCACATTCCCAAACCCGGAGTTGAAACAAACGACGAAGCCGACGATGCGCTGACTCTTCCTAACCGATCAAACGGTGACCCTGCCCGAAACCAAGCTTTGTGCGGAGTCATGGGGGAAAGACACGAGGGTTCGATGGCGGGAATTGAAGGCGGGTAGGTGTTTGGGGCTCAAGGCTCGTGCAACATTCAATTATTTGTTCATGTTTACTTAAAACACGTTTTATTAACCTAATCGGTTGGAAAAGATTGCTCTTTTTTTTTTTTGCAAACTACTCGATTCCCGGATCACTGGCCCCGTCACTACGTCTATAAGCCCCTCGTATTCCACCCGTATTTCGACCTCCCTGGTGGATGCCCCGGCGAGGGTCCTATAGGGCAAGCGGGTCCCACCGACCGAAAGAAAACGATCCTAAAAGTCTGGCGGTAATCGAGTCTTAACGAGCATTCGATGTAAATTACGGACAAAGCCGACGTCAAAAGTCAAGATCATGTCCGAGGGCTCGACGAAAAGTCGGGCATGATTCTGACCGATAAGCGTCCACACCGATCTTGACTTGTCGTCGCTTAAGCCGTAATTAGGCATGGAATATTCATTAATCCTTGATGACTCTGTCAATGCCGGGAGTCGTTGTATAATTTGTGCCGCCGAGCCGAAGTCAAGGCGCCTGGCCAATATCTTGGTCAAAGTCTCGCGGCGGAAAACCGGCAGAACTTCGACCGACAGGTCCCCGAAAGATATTGAGTCGGTATGCCGACAAAGGCTTGAAAGGAAAGGTCTATACACGTACAGTGGCATGACAATGCACTGTGACTAAAAACCAACCGGGTCTCGGACAAAGTGTGTCACTGACAAGCGCATGGTCGACACGAGGCTCCATGGGATGTTTGGGTAGTCCTGTGCTCATCCGAGAGGCGTAATAAGACCAAACGGACCGCGACAAGGATTTCCCCGGGTTAGGGACGTAGTGTGCAGTGTAAGGTCACGTGCGCGTAGTGTGCAAGCAGTCTATCTTCTTTTTCTGAGAAAAATAGAAATTTTTTTATGTGTCTTAAAAAGGCAATGATGCATGATTTTTTTTTTGAATTTTTTTTTTTTGAAATTTTTTTTTTGAAAATTTTATGAACACATAAGCACATAAGCACAAAATTCCGACAGTTAGGGACATTATTCCGATACCAAAATTTTGACTTTTCCGAGGCGGCCAAAAACAAACACGAAAACTGTGCAAAAATCAACACACACAAAGCAAAGGATTTTCAAATGTTGAGACGGAAGCTTGACCCTCAAAAGCTTTTCCTTTTTTTTTTTTTGAAAATAATGATACCGGTACGTGGGATTGTTAGACCACAATTTATCCCCGACTCGTGTTAGGAGGCGATAACGGGAAGTTTAATGGTTTCCACCAATATACCAAATATCATTTTTTTTTTAGAAAAAGCTTATTTGTCCCCAGCGGAGTCGCCACTGTGATGTACCCGATTTTTTTTTTGAAAATCAAACGGAGTCGCCACGCCATTTTTGTTTTAAGGGCCAAAACTTTGAAAAATGCCCGGAATCAAGAGATTCGAGTTCGGAGGTCACGTTACGCGCCGGGAAGGACGTTAGTGTGCACCCGGAACGCCTCGTAAAAAACGAGTCTTCCAAACATTCAAAATCCTTTGTTGTGTGTGTGTGTGTGTGTGTGTTTTGACCAAAATAATTTGAAACTGGGAAAAGTGAAAATTGGGATCTCCTTTTAAGACTTTAAACTGATCCCATGATTTTTTGGAGAATTTTTGGGTTGAGTCTTGGCACTCAAAAGATTTTTGGATTTGAAAAACAATTCTGCCAGAATGAAAGAAGGCAGTTGACCCTTGACTTTGAAATGGACTTAAAGGCTTCATAACCTCAGAATCTGGGGAAAGTCCGAGAATGAAAGTTGCTTAAAACACCCTAAATAGGGTTTCTGCAAAGAAACTTTCCATTTTGGAAGTAATTTGAGGGGTCAAAACCTTCTGGAAATCTCAGATGTGAAATCTGGATTTCCAGAAGCTGATGAACTGGCCTCTAAAAGAAAAATTGAAGAAAGGAGTTTTACTTACTCAAAAAATAAAATAAAAATATGTCTGGAAAGATCTGGATGTTGGCTACAAAAAGTGTTTTGTAGTCAACATCCAATTCCAAGTTTTACTGGGTCCAAAAAATAGGAAAATGGACTGAGGTCTCAGAACAATGCTACTGGACAGCAAGATGTTCTTGAGGGAAAATGTGATTTTTGGGGGATTTGCATCTATGTTCACCCCATTTTCATCCCTAGACTTGATACCACTATTTTTTGTTAAGTGGTTATCATATTCAAGTCATCCTTGGGGAATTTATGAGGTTGAAACATGTCCTTTGCAAAGGGAAAGGGATATTTTGTAGAAATGACATTAAAGAGAAAAATCAATTTAGAGATTTAAAATGTAGACCATTTGAGATGGTCATTCATGAAGATGAACTTCAAGATGACCATCTTGGGTCAAAACTTAAGTTAAACAAAACATCAAGTAGATCCAAGTAAGAAGAACAAGATGAACAAGAAGTTAACAGAGAATTTCAGGGTTTTGAGAAGGAGGGCTTTAACAATGGTGACACCCTATCTTCCTAGGCTTGGAATTTGACTTGAGGAGTATCAAGATTTGGTGTTTGGCTTGAGGAGTATCAAGGTTTGGTGTGTTTGGTATTTGATTGGGAAAGATTCAAGAGAAAATGGTGGCACCCTAAGGATTCCCACCGTTTTCTCTCTATATTTCGCCGTAACTTCGTTGGGCTGTGAGTAAGGCTTGTGTAACCGAGAGAGGAGGGTTCAATTTATAACCCCCTGTGAGAGTCAAACATATCCGCGCGGACAAGGTTGGTCGCGTGCACCGTTCATTAATTACGCTTCAGTGCTTTGGAGGAAAGAATAATCTTTTCAAAATTCAAATTAATCACCGCTTTTGTTCCGTACCATTTCTATTTAGGGTTTTTCTTATTTCTTTTGCTTTTTTGATTCCTTTTCTTGGTTTATCTTTTTTTGGCAATCCCTAATCTACCCTTACTTGGTTAGAAATGTTAGGAATGTTAGAAATTGTTAGAAATGTTATAACTTTCGTTAATTTTCTAACGAAAATGCTAACAAGCTCAAATTGGAGCACTTACAGGACCGTCCTCCTAAGAAAAAGAAAATTTCCTCCCAGCAAAAATTGAAGGAGAGATTCGAGGCCGGTGATAACAGCGTGGGAACGCTCGGGGAGCTATCTGGGGGATTTGATTATTATGTACTCTACTCCGCCACTCTTCCCCAAAGCAAAAAGGGGTAAAAGAGCGTAAAACCTCGCTAACGACAGTAATTGAGACTTTCGGATACCGTGATACCGCAGAACAAAAGTCCAACCCCCTCGGGTCGCCCAAGGTTCCGCTTGTCCAGCTCCCAAGTATACACCGATGAAGAAAAACCGACGCCAGCCTGGGCGCTCCCACTCAATCAACATGTTTGACCGGAGATGGCAACCGCCACAAAAGGCATCGTATAACCCGTGGGCTTCGGCAAAGACTCTACCTCACAAGAAAAGGGCACGAAGCGACAGGTTTAATGACTCTCTATCCCGAGACAAGGACCAAATCTATGATCCTCACCTATATGGGAGCATGATCACCTTCTGCGATGAAGATTTGCCAAGAGATGTCTCCCAACACAATGAAGCTTTGACATCACTATTCGGCTCAACACCATATCACTCCTCGGGGTATTAGTGGACAATGGATCATCGGTAAACGCCCTTCCTCAAAGCATGATGAGGGCCCTCCGCATAAATGAAAGGCGCGTGATCCCATCTACCCGGACCGTCAAGGCCTACGACGGTTCGTCTCGCCCCATCCTGGGGACAGTGACTCGGGAACTCTGGTACGAAACCCAAATGGTGCCCGCAAAGTTCCATGTAATGGATATCCCCTCCGAGTTCACAGCCCTGCTAGGGCGCCCTTGGTTGCATCACATGAAAGCCATAGCCTCCACTCTTGCGTCAAATTCATCAACCGGCAGGGAGACCTTGAAGTCATAAGGGGTGACAGCTTCTCATAGGGAACGAAGCCGAAACAATAGCCAAGAACACCCACGCCAAGCACCGGGGCTACATCCTTCAAGAGGCAAGCCTCGCCAAAGATCCATTGGAATCCAGCGATGCCAACTATGTCGACACACTCAAGCAAGCAGACTCCGAAGGAGTTCGATTCATCAAATTTAATTGCTATTTCCAACACTTGGAGGCACACTGGAAGGAAACGCTGAACACCGCCATGATACAGGCACACAAGTCCCCGGTCCTCAATCACAGATTTGTCAGCATTCTGCAAACCCATTCTTTGGCCTCGCCAAGCGAGGAGATTTTCATGATAAAAGTCGACAAACACCGACAGACTCAGCTCGAATCTATGAACGTCGTGTGGGACGTCCTCCTTGCTGAACTACCTGCCAAGCCTTTCCGCTCGAGTATGGGACATGAGATTTTTCTAGCAGCTCACCGAGACGCAATGCGTCCTTACATCTGGATTGAGCGGTCAGATTGTGACGAAACAGAAATCCCCAGGATTGAGGAAGATCCCTACATCCACATGCTCAGCTTCCGGACGCCAAACACAATTGATTCTGGTTCAGACAAAGAGATGATAGCAGCGACTGAGGAGGGAGCACAGAGACCATGCCTTTCCCGGGTTGTGAAGCCACCGACAGTGATGCCGCTAAAGAATTGGGAAACTCTCTCAGGCCCGTCCGCGACCAAAGAGGAAATGATCACCAAGCTTGGATTGGTCCCCCGTCCTTTCGTGTCAACCTTTATAAAGTCCTCCGAGTCTCTCATTGTTGAGTTCGAGTCTCTCGAGTCGTCCGATGGCCTCACGCCTGAAGACCACGAAATTGTAGCCAATGCTGTATTCCCTCTTATTCTCAATGAAATGACAAACCTTTCTGAGTATCCCTTAATTGCCACTTTAACTAATGATGAATTAACTAATAATCTAAAAACAGTTAATAACGATTCATTAGATAAAGAAGCAGACACATTAAACAAAAAAAATCAAACAACAAAAAAAAAATCTTTAAGCAGGTTGTCCGGAAAGAGGAAAATCGAGCCCAAGCTGCCGAAGAGATTTTGACAAGTGTGAATCTGGGAACTGCGGAAGAGCCTAAAGAGACGCAGATTGGCGATTTCTTCGAAGGAATCGAAAAGGATGCTCTGCAAAGTCCTACAAAATCCTCAATTCAAAGAAAGTTGCCCTCTTCATCAAAGAAAACATCATGTGCAGATACGGGTTGCAGTACCGAAATCATCTCGTATAACGGATCCCACTTCGAAGGGGAATGTGAAAAACATGGCGGAATTCCGAATAACCCGTCACAAGTCATCTCCCTACGGGCCCCAAACCAACGGAGCCGTCGAAGCAAAGCAAACAAGACTCTGGAAAATATCATCCGGAAAATGGCCGTCAAGGCGTAGATTGGCCCGAGAAGTTACACTCGACACTCGGGGCTACAGAACATCGGTCCGAACGGCAACCGGGGAAACACCTTTTGCCCTCACATACGGAATGGAAGCCGTACTCCCAATCGAGCCGGAAATCCCCTCGCTCCGTATACCGCCGGAAAGCCGGATCAACGAGGTCGAATGGCTCCAGTCGCCATGACGAATTGGCCCTACTAGACGAACGCCGATCGAAGGCCATGGAACACATCCGGACCTACCAAGGAAGAATGGCTAGAGCCTTCGACAAGAAAGTAAAGCATCGGGAGATCCGAGAAGGTGATCTCGTTCTAAAAGAAAAACCCCGGTCCGTATCAACCCTCTCGCAAATGGGAGCCTGTATGGGTCGGGCCATATGTCGTCCGTAAGATCTTCTCCGGAGGCGCCATGCAACTTGCGGACCTCGACGGGAATCCCTTTGTACACCCAGTGAATGGTGACAAGCTGCGCAGATACTACGCGTAAAAAAAAAAGAGAAGAAAAAAAAAGAGTGCTAAAAGAGTAATACCCAACTAGGTTAGAAACCCGAAAAGGGCGGCCTAGGTAAAAAACAGTTGCACCAAAAAAAAAAAACAAAAAAAACAACAAAAAAACAAAAAAACAAAAAAAAAAAAACAAAAAAAAAAACAAAAAAAAGAGTTCACCGGGTTGAACTACGAAGACTGAGCTCCTCAAAATGAGGGGAACGTAGGCGGCGGAAACGGTTCGGTCTAAAGCACAAATAAAAGCCATACTTTGGCATCAATACAATTGATCAGACCATGAAAGCGTCTCGAAAAACTCTAAAGCAATTCAAATATTCATTACAAGTTAAAAGCTCTTTGATGAGTCTAAGCCCGATTCATTCCTACAACTGGCAACCTGCTAAAAGAAAACTAAGATACATAATGTGTCTGTCATGGCAAGAAAGGGATACTCGGAAACCTCAGAGTCACTCCAAGCCACTCGTACTGGCCTCTCCCTTTTTCTTCCCCCTCCGAGTCTTCTTTTACGGACAGGGAAAAATGTTAGTGTTCCTCCTACCAAGCTGCGGTATAGGAACAGGGTCTATCAAACCAGGCCTCCTCGTCAGGGCCTTAGTAGCCCTAGCGTCATCCCTCATCTCCTGTAGCCTAGCTGGTAGCATAGGAGCCCTCCTCTCCTGTCTCTTGACGTAAGCCTCATAGTCGGTCACAGCGTCCCCGCTCCGGTCATGAGGGTTGGCCCTTGCCTCGGCCCTCCTCCTCTCAGAAACAGTCTGGTCCTCCGCACCTACAATGGCCTCACGCCGTCTCAAAATAGCCACCTGAGTCTCTCCCAGATGCCTCTCATACCAATCCAGGTACCAAGTGGTCAGGAACACCGGTCTCGGACGCCTGAGAATGACCCGAGGAGGAAAGGCATCATACCTCCATGCTCGGGAAAGAAATGGAAACACCGAGGGATCATCCATGGAAACAGGAGCCACCACCCTGGTGGCTATATCATCAAAACCCTCCAAAGGAACCTGCTCCAAGCCAAACTGTCTCAGGACCAGAGCCGGAATGTAGAAACTGGACTGAGAAAGCCCCGGAAGCATAACCACATGGGACCCGTCTGAAGCACTCTGCGAGTCTCCACCCGCCAATGAGGCACCAACCATCTGATATCTTCGGGCCCGGCGACCCGCCATCCAACGCTCCCACGAGCCCCGATCATCAAAATCTACATCAACACCTCTCCCGGCAAAAGTCCAAGGCACGATCATATCGAGGTTTCCCGAAGAACCCCCAAACGCTCCATCAGCCACAGGGTCAAGAGGAACGGGCTGCCCCCGTGCATATACCGCCGTCCGGTAGCTAATCTGTCGAGAGCATGAAAAGTCTCCCCCAGAATCAAAGGAACGACATCTCTGCCCAGGCGACAGTGAACGACAACATCCAGCAAAGACCGATGGCAGATCCCAAAGGAATAGACCATGAACAGGGTGCCAAACATACAAAGTGCAAAGGCATCCCAATAGGCATCATCCACCAAACCTAGGCCCCTAAATCTGTCGGGAAGACCGGAAATATCGAGATGATCGGGACCGCGGATCATACCTTGCGCTTCCTCCGAGGAAAGATGAAGGAGGACGCACAATCTGTCAGCAAAAGAAGCCCCTCCGGGCAAAGGGACCGCTATCTCTTCCACCTCCGGACCTCCAAGCAAGGCCCGAAATTCTTCGACAGTCGGAACAATCTCGTTGAAAGAAAGGCAAAAGACATGCCTTCTAGTGTCCCAAAATGATGAAGAAGCTCTCAAGAGGTCGTAGTCCGGAACCAATTCCTTGAGAGACCATAAGCACCTCACCTTGTACCTTTCTTCAAAGAAGGACCTCCTCTCATGCATAATCTCCCGGGACCAATCCTTGAACTTGTTGAAGAATGACATTTGGGATTCTTGGGGCAATTTTGATGGAGCTTTTCTAAAGTTTTCCATGGTTTTTCTCTCTTTCTCCCCGAAAATGGCTGTTTGGACTGGAGGTTGAAGAGGATATTTGAATTTGAAATAAAGCAAGACCAGGTCTGGACCAAAATTAAAGGACGCTGACAGATGCAGTCCCCATCCGCGCGGATGGGATTGCTTTCCCAAAAAAAATCTGCAACGCAGTCAAGTGCTACTCCAAAGAGGAATATTCCGTCCCGGTTGCTCGAAACCTGTGCAAAAACCTCTCCAAACCAGTCCATATACCAAACACCCTTGCAAAAAAAAAACCAAGGCTCATGCAACACTGCATTCATATTGCATTGCATTCATAAAATAAAATCCTAAATTATTACATTCCAAAAAAAAGAGAAGAGTGTGCATAAAAAAAAAACAAGCAAACATAAATAAAATCCTAAATTATTACATCAAAAAAAAAATGTGCATAAGCTGTACAAATCCAAATCTCAATCTCAAATCTCAAAAAAAAAAAAATCAATCGGAGTCTCCGACCCGATGTCTCCCCGGCCCCTCTTGCGACTCGGGCCCGCCTCCTCGGGAGCCACGAAAATCTCGGGCTCGGAATCGTCCTCGTCTCCGGAGAGAGGCTCGTCGGGACCAACCGGCACGCTCGATAGGGCAAGCGAGATCTGCGAAAAATCGTACCCGAAGGTGAAGGCGTCGGACTCACACGTACGAAGACGACCCGCCATCTTGCCAAACGTGTCCCCGCCCGTGTGGATCCCGAGAATGACGTGATCCGAAGCGGCACCGCGCGGGGATCAAGAAGAGGAGACAAAGGAGTCTGAAGAAGTCTACGAGCGAATAGGGGAAGCCTCCCGTCGACGGGCGCCGGCCGTGGTCGCCTCGCTCTAGCTGAGGAGCCCCGCAAGCGACCATCCTCCCGATGAACCTCTTGGCTCCGATCACTTGCTTCGTCGGCTTCTCGACGACCACCTCCGAAAACCGCACAAAAGCAAAAGCGTCAAAAAAGAGGTGATGCTAAAGATGATGAAACAAAGGAAAGAAAAGAAGGGGAAAAGGTGAAACCATACCTTCATACCGGACGAGGCCGGAAAGCTCGTGGAAGCCGCTCGGGTGAGGGATCTGCACCCTCAATCGGACCCCATCCTGGATATAGGAAAAATCCGTCCGAGGGTACCGCGGGATCCCAAGCCCTCCCTATCCAAACCCGAGGCATCCTCGGCCTCCTCAAGACAAATGTCGCATATGGCTCAATCGCCACGAAATCCGAGAAATCTTGGCGCTGCTCGGTAATCATCCCAGTCACGGACCGATCGCTCGGAGTGCATCATATCGGCGGGAGGCTCCACCGGTGTCCTCAAAGGCGAGTTCACGCCATGCCGGCGCGTCACCCTCTCTCCCGGATAATAGGCATCGCAGTCGGACCCCTCAAAATCCTCCGTGCCTTGTCCGGATCTCGGCGCCCTTCGGTGCGCTACCTCAAAGCGATCCTGGGGAAGAATATCATCCCCTCATCCGTCTCGGCCTCCGTCAAAGGAGGCAATCTGCGTACACGAGAGTCGTACGCCCCTGGAGCTTATCTTCTCCCGGGCATGCTTGGACCAAGGCTGCATGGCCGGATACGCCCGGCGTACTCCGCCGTGCCGCCGCCACACCGTGACGTGGAAAAACTCCAACGCCCATACCTGCGAAAGGTAAAAATCCAATCAATCCAGTGCAAAAGAAAAGTGCGTGCTCAAAAAAAAAAGAGGAAAAGCAAAAAGAGAGCTTATACCTCCAGGGCAAACTCAAAGCAGTACAAGGAGCTCACAGCCTTCCGGCTGTACCTATCAAGAGCAAAATAAAGCTCTGCCAGCCCGGCCTCTCCCCAGGAGACATCTCCGGCCGTCTCCATGTCCTCCAAGGACCTCAGCAAGGCAAAGACTGCCGTCCCTCGGCATGTCCAAAGAGCGTGCTCGAGAAAGCAAACCACAAGAAGGCCACAGCAATCGATCGGCGCCTATCCTCTCCTCCCCAGCCTCATAGCTCGCTATGGTCTCCACGATCTTGCCGTAGACCACGGCATACTCCATCCCCATCCCCTTTTTGGGAATAGGGGAAAATCCCAGAAGAGCCTGCAGATCAGCATCGCTGTAGCCGTCCCGCCACTCAATGCTGCGTCCATTAAAGGACAGGCCCGTGATCGCAGCGTAATCGGAGGGCGTAACCGTAGCCTCGCCCCAGAAGAAGTGGAAGGTGTGGGTCGCGTCCCACCAAGGTCTTTGCGCTAGAGCAAACATCAAGCCCTTGCTCTTAGGGAACTTGACCAGTGCGCGCAAACACTCGACGAACTCCCAGAGCCCCGTCTCGACAACAATCTGTCTCGGACTCGGCAAAGCTCCTCGGCCCGCATCCGGAAGCCGGTCCCACAAGTCAATCACAGACTCCACCGATCCTCGAGTCTTCATTTTGTTCAGCTGCTCCGTCACAAAACGGTGTCCGCCCTGTAAAAGAAAAAAAAAAGAGAGAGAAAATGTCAAAAAAAAAAAAATTTTGCATTTGCATTTACAAAAAAAAAAGAAAGCATACACATACATTAAAAAAAAAAGAAATTTCGACAGCATGATAGCATACAATGAGCATAGCCCCATTTTTCTCGCATAAAAGAAAACAGTTTTCAGCAAGTCCCAATGCATTCATCAAAAAAAAAAGATGCATTCCTACGGAAGTAAAAACTCCGTCCCATTTTCATAAAATAACATGCATCATCTCAAAAAAAAAATTTTGCATACATGCATATCATCCATCTTACATGCAACGGGAGAAAAAAATCCGTCCCACTTTTCAAAAAAAAAAAATCCTAAACATACATACATCTCATATTGGCAAAATGCCCATTCTTTCCAAACAAAATGCATGCATTGCATCATCATTCATCAATATCAAAATTCAATTTCAAAAAAAAAAAATCGTCATCATCATCAACATGCAATATTCAAATTCAAAAAAAAAAAAAATCACAATTCTTCGAATTTTCACATGTAATTTTCGAATTGAAAAAAAAAATGTGGCAAAAAGGCCAATTCTTTTTCCAAGCAAAATGCACATTTTGGGTTACTCATATACTCATTACAACATGCAAAGCATCAAAATCAAGATTCAAAGCCAAGAACATCAATCATTCGAATTTTCAAAAAAAAAAATTCAAAAATCACCCAAAATTTTCAAACAAGAAATCAACAAAGGGATCAAAGGGTTTCAAAGTATACCGTTCGGAGATGCGGATCCGAAGCCCAATGTTGCCAAGCATCGGGGTAATGCTCCTCCTCAACCGATTGCGAAAGATTGTAATGCCTCCTCATCCGGACGAGCTCCAATCGCCTCTCCGCTATCGGGCCACGTCCTTGACCTTGAAAAGCGCCTTCCCCGTGTTCCATTGCTCGAAAATCGAAGAAAATCGGAAGATTTCGAAGCTTTTTTGGACAACAATGGCGGATTTGCAGATTTTCTCTCTCTCTCTCTCTCGTAATTTTCTGTAAAACTGAATGGGGAAGAAGAAAAGGGCGTTGGCCCTAATTAATACCCCTGACTTTCCATTCCTCTCCGCGCGGACAGGATTGTAAGGGTCAAAATGACCCTTTTGCCCTTTAAAATTTCAGGACTCTGCAATTCAGTCCCCAACTTGACAAAGTTAACCAAAGTTAACCAAAGTCAGCCCCTTGTCAAGAAAATCTCCCCCGGCAGTCAAACGTAAGACCGAGTGCCCTGAGAAAGATAACGAGATCCCGTATCTTTCATCAAAATCTCCCCCGGCAGTCAAACGTAAGACCGAGTGCCCCGAGAAAGATAACGAGATCCCGTATCTTTCATCAAAATTACCCCCGACAGTCAAACGTAAGACCGAGTGCCCCGAGAAAGATAACGAGATCCCGTATCTTTCATCAAAATTTGCCCGGCCGTTAAACGTAAGACCGAGTGCCCCGAGAAAGATAACGAGATCCCGTATCTTTCATCAAAATTGTCCCGGCAGTCAAACGTAAGACCGAGTGCCCCGAGAAAGATAACGAGATCCCGTATCTTTCATCAAAATTACCCCGGCGAGTCAAACGTAAGACCGAGTGCCCCGAGAAAGATAACGAGATCCCGTATCTTTCATCAAAATTGCCCCTAGTCAAACGTAAGACCGAGTGCCACGAGAAAGATAACGAGATCCCGTATCTTTCATCAAAATTGACCCGGCGGCCAAACGTAAGACCGAGTGCCCGAGAAAGATAACGAGATCCCGTATCTTTCATCAAAATTGCCCCGGATCAAACGTAAGACCGAGTGCCGAGAAAGATAACGAGATCCCGTATCTTTCATCAAAATTGCCCCGCGATCCAAACGTAAGACCGATTTCCCGTGCGAATACGATTTTCCTCAAAAAGGCTAACGAAATCCCCAGCAAAGTTAACGGAATCCCAAAAGCCAACGGAATCTCGAGTAGTTCTCGAACTACGAAAGGGCTTGATTCCCACTAGGGATACGTAGGTAGCCTATTCATTAGGTCCAGCCCCTCGACCAAAACGGTCACCCTCTCCTTCGGCAGCAGACGAAGTCCACCGAAAGGCCATTTCAAATTAAGGTCCGAGGCGCTTAAAAGGCCATCATCATCAAGGTCCGAGGCGCCTAAAAAGCCATCTTCAAGGTTCGAGGCACCTAAAACGCCATCTCCAAGGTTCGAGGCACCTAAAACGCCATCTCCAAGGTCCGAGGCACCTAAAACGCCATCTTCAAGGTTCAAGGCACCTAAGACGCTATCACTAGAAAGCGATAAATCGCAATCATCCCCAGCAGAGCGGATAGCCATCAGACCGAAAATGGTCATTCCTATCCCCAGCAGAGCGGATAGCCATCAGACCAAAAATGGTCATTCCTATCCCCAGCAGAGCGGATAGCCATCGACCAAGATGGTCAACTCTTATCCCAGAGAGTTTCTTTCCAAAGAACAGCTGTAGAACTCGCTCATCAGGTTCGAGGCACCTAAAACGCCATCATCTCCAGGGTCAAAGACCCGAACTACGACTGGCTTGATTCCCATTCGGGATACGTAGGTAGCCTATCGCTAGGTTCAGCCACCCGATCACTCGATCATCCCGCCAAATATGGAGCCTTACTCTTATCGACGACCCCACTTCCTTCGAAAGCGCCGTCGCCGAGGGGCTACTGTAAGTGCTCCAATTTGAGCTTGTTAGAATTTTCGTTAGAAAATTAACGAAAGTTATAACATTTCTAACAATTCCTAACAATCCTAACTTTTCTAACAAAGTGAGGGTAAAATGGGCATTGTTATTTAAGGTTAAACCTTAAAAAGAATCTCAAAAAGCAAAACAAAAGAAGAAAACCAAAAATGGCAATGGCTGGAAACACAAAACCGGGCATTAATTTGAATTTTGAAAAGAAATATTCTTCTTGTCCAAAGCTGAAGCTGCATTTAATGAACAGTGCATGCTGACTGGATCCATCCGCGTGGATGAGTTTGCATTTTCAGGAGGGCTATAAATTGAGCCCTCCAGTCACAAAAATAAAGAAGGAAGAACACATTTTGCACCGAACCTCTGGCGAAATATAGAGAGAAAACAGTGAGAATTCACTTGAATTGTCACCATTTTCTCTCCAATCTTTCCCAACTCATACTCATCCACTCACTCTCATATTAAAGCCCTAAACACTCATACACTCAAGCCAAACACTCAAGAACACAAGGAAGATTGGTAAACCCTCCTCTTCCTAACCCTAAATCTCAACCATGCATGCATCTTCAAACTACAAAATGTAGTTCCTTCATCTTCTTGCTTTAGATCTAAGAAGATCACCATGGAAGACCATCTCCATGGATGATCTTCTACAAAGATCAACATTATTTTTAAGCTTTCTTACTTTCTTGCAAAGAAAAATCATTTTCAAAACCCTAAAAACCATTTTCAAGCATAAAATCTTGATTTCAAAGGATAAAATTCCCCTTCCCAAGCAAATGAAATGCTTAGTCCTAATGTACCCCAAGGATGGTTTGGTATAGTTGATTCACCACTAAAATGTCTAGTGATCACTAACCAAAACCTAGGGAAATGGGGACAAGCATGGATGCAAAACCCCCCTTAAAATCATATTCTCCTTCTTGAGAAGTTGCTGTCCAGTAGCAATTTTCTCAGACCTCAGTCCATGGTCTTAATTTTTGGACACAGATGAACTTGGAATTTGGTTTTGACTACAAAATACTTTTTGTAGCCAACATCCAGAGCTTTCCAGACATATTTTTATTTTATTTTTTGGGTGAGTAAATCTCCTCTTTTCAAATTTTCTTTCAGAGGCTAGTTCATCAGCTTCTGGGAATCCAGATCTCATATCTGAGGTTTCCAGAAGGTTTTGACCCCTCAAATCTTCTCCAAAATGGAAAATTCCTTCGCAAAAACTTTATTTAAGGTGTCTAGAACAACTTTCATTCTCTGAGTTTATCCAGATTATGAAGTTTTAAGACCCTTGAATCCCTTTCAAAATCAAAGGTCCACTGCCTTTTTCATTCTGGCAGAAATGGCTCTCAACTTCAAAAGGTCTTTTGAGTACCAAATCTCAATCCAAAAATCTTCCAAAAAATCATGGGATCAGTTTAAAGTCTTAAAAAGATATCCCAATTTTTACTTTTCTGAGTTTCAACTTATTTTGGCCAAAACACACACACACACACACACACACAAATGATTTTCAGCTTGGAAGACTCGTTTTACGAGGCGCGTCGGGTGCACACTAACGTCCTTCCCGACGCGTAACATGACCTCCGAACCTAAATCTCTGATCTCGGGATTTTTTCAAAGTTTTGGCCTTCAAAATTAAAATGGCGTGGCGACTTCGTTTTCGTTGATTTTTTTCAAACACAAAAAATGGGAAAATTTTCGGATACACCATTCATCACAACATGTGGTATGAAGTTCATAGTCATATTACCTTGGATGGTATTTGGCTTGGACTGAATTTGGCCAAGGAAATCACGTCTGAAGTTACTGTCTATGAGAGCGGCCGCGCCATGGCCTAGGGCGGCCGCGCTGGGTGGCCTGAAACTCTCATAATGTTGCTGTGACTTAGCGCGGTCGCGCCACCCTCAAGGGCGGCCGCGCTAGTGACGGGGTTTTCCTTCCTGGGCCGAATTTTCTGTGGGTTTTTAGGATTAATTAAGTCCTAAACCTAATTTTATCACATGAGTATAAATTATAACTTCCTCCCAGCCGTTTTTCAGTAGATGAATATTGAAGAGAAACAAAAATTCTCTTGCTTTAATTCATAGATTGATTACTCCCGTTCATAGAGATTAGTTCGTGTGATTCAAGGCGACTGAGATAGGACCGCCGGTGATTACCTACCTGTGTGCTGCTTTGTGGTACGTAATCCGTGATCGTTTTATCCTCGGAGAAATTTGCCTGTACCTGAGTTGCACCAATTGGGGGCAATATTTTCTCTTAGGACAGTCTTCCTAAGGCGACTCGATCAAATCACGATAAGTTTTCTAATCAATTGTTTACTTGTTTCTGTTCTGTTTTCCTGATCCTGTTCCATTGCTTTCGGTTTTGCTATTGGCTTAATTGGTACGTTCTTGACTTGATCAATAAATTCCCTACTGTTGATTAAATTGTTAATTTAATCTGTGGTGCAATAATTTAATTTCCAACAGTCTAAGAGAAAATAAGTTTTTATTTGATCATGTCTGGTGGTTCCTCTAGCTCTCCCTTTAAGTCCCTAGTTGACACCTCCGATCTTCCGGAGAAGTTTGGTGGCAAGAACTTCAAGCGTTGGTCTGAACGCATGAAGATCTGGCTGTCAATTAAGGGCATGTCTGGTATGCTGACATCCAAATGTCCCGCTCTGAATGGTGATGATCCAGTTAATGTGGTTGCTGTTAAACTGTGGAAGGAGCAGGATGATGTTGTTCGAGGATGCATTCTGTCAGCTTTGTCGAATGCACTCTTTGATGTTTATTGCTCTGCTCCTCTCACTGCTGCGTCACTGTGGGAAACGCTTTCCACGAAGTACAGCACCGATGACTCCGGTGTGGAAAAGTACCAAGTGGGAAAGTTCCTGAATTATCACATGAGTGAGGGAAAGTCGGTTACCGACCAAGTGCACGAACTCCAAATCATTTTGCAGTCACTCAAGGATGCTGACATGGGACTTCCTGATAAGTTCGTTGTCATGGCTATCATTGAGAAGTTTCCGCGATCTTGGGGGAATTCGGTATGACCCTCAAGCATCGCATCGGAAACTTGACACTCAATGAATTGATGAATGCAATTGCGATTCAGAGGTGCATAATGGTAACCAACCTAGTGTACCCGTGGAGGCCGCCGCTAATATGATAACCTAAAAAGCAAGTTTAAAGGAAAAGGTGTGAAAACTCACTCTAAGGATAAAGAAAACCATCATAAACTTAAAGTTAAGAAAAATAACTTTAGGAAGCCAAGAGCAAAACAACTGGAATTGTGAAGAAGGTGGACACTTTTCTAGGGACTCGCCCGTCCAAGAAAGGAAAAGGACCACAAGCCTCTGCCGATGACCATCCCGCTGTCAACATGGTGTTGGGTCCGAAGGATTATGATGATCCCGACTCGACGCACCCGGAGTTGATGCTCGACTGCAATGTTACAAAGTATGTAACTTCTTATCCCGAAATCTTTATTGTCTATGAACCCAACGAGTGGCTAGTTGACACTGGGGCAAATGTGCACGTTTGTGCTGATAAATTGCTATTTGTGTCTTACCAGCCTGAGCGTGGTAGATCAGTGACGATGGGGAACTCTAGTGCTGCAAAGGTGCTTGGGACTGGACGTGTGGACCTGAGGTTTCCTAATGGGCGCATTCTTACCTTGCACCAAGTGTATCACGTTCCTGATATTCGTCGCAACATTATTAGTGGTTCTAGTCTAGTTAGGGAAGGATTTGAGATTTCATTTAAGTGTAATAAGGTCATAATTTTGGATTCTGGTAGTTTTGTGGGGAAAGGTTATTCCTCGGATGGTTTATTTAAAATTAGAGTTGAAACTGATGTTTGTTTGCACAATAATTTTAGTTCTATTGATTATCCTGTCTCTTATTCCATTGAATCTTCAAATGTTTGGCATGGTTGTTTAGAACATATTAATTATGATTCTGTGAAAAGAATGATGAATTTAGATATTATTCCTAAACATGCTATTGATAAGAATTCTAAATGTCATGTATGTGTTGAAGCTAAATCTACAAAAGGTCCGTTTAAGTCGGTTGTGAGAAATTCTGAAATTCTAGATTTAGTTCATACTGATATTTGTGAATTTAATGGCGTGTTGACCAAAGACAAAAAGAAATACTTTCTCACCTTTATTGATGATGCTAGTAAATACTGTTATGTCTATTTGCTTAATTCTAAGGATGAAGCATTAGATAAATTCATTATATTTAAGAACGAAGCAGAAACACAAACAGGCAAGAAACTTAAACGGTTAAGATCTGATAGAGGAGGTGAATATGAGTCTAACCCCTTCATGTACTATTGCCAAGAAAACGGAATAGTACATGAAGAGACTCCTCCCTACACCCCTCAATCAAATGGTGTTGCAGAACGTAAGAATAGAACTCTTACTGATATGATTAACAGTTTACTCATAAGTTCTGGACTGCCCAAATATATGTGGGGAGAGGCTTTGAATACGGCTTGCCATATTCTGAATAGAGTCCCTCCTAAACATAGAAAGGAAAGTCCGTTTGAACTTTGGAGAGGTCGACAGGCTAGCTTGAAACACTTAAAAGTGTGGGGGTGCCTTGCAAAGGTACTTGTACCCGCACATAAAAGGAAAAAGCTTGGACCTAAAACTGTTGATGCTATCTTTATAGGTTATTCTGAAACAAGTTATGCATTGAGATTTCTTATTATAAAATCTGAAATTTCTGGCATAGATGTGAACTCTATAGTTGAGTTACGTGATGCAACATTTTTTGAGAATGTGTTTCCTATGAAGGACGGACTTCCTAAGGAATCTAACCCAACCACTAATTCCATTCCTGCTCAAGTAGAGGAGCTGACGAATGTGGGGTTTGATTCCAGTACAACTCATTCTGATGATGAGATTGAACCAAGAAGGAGTAAAAGGGCAAGGACCACCAAGGATTTTGGAAATGATTTTATCACTTACAATGTCGAGGGTGATCCTCTAACCTTCAAAGCTGCTATGGCTACTTCTGATGCCAAGCAGTGGAAGGATGCTGTTAAGAGTGAGATGGATTCTATTGTCTCTAATGGGACATGGGAATTGGTCGATCTCCCTCCTGGTTGTAGCACGATAGGATGTAAATGGGTCTTCAAAAGGAAACTGAAACCGGATGGAACCGTTGACAAGTTTAAGGCTAGGTTAGTGGCTAAGGGATTCAAGCAAATGGAGGGAATAGACTATTTCGATACCTATTCGCCAGTTGCTATAATGACTACAATCCGAATGCTTATCGCATTGGCCTCTGTATATGATCTTCCTATCCATCAGATGGATGTTAAGACCGCTTTCTTGCATGGCGATCTTGAGGAAGAAATTTATATGGATCAACCTGAAGGTTTTGAGGCCCCTGGCAATGAGAGAAAGGTTTGTAAACTTGTTAAGTCCTTGTATGGACTTAAACAAGCCCCTAAGCAATGGCATGAGAAATTTGATAAAATTGTCTCATCGTTTGGCTTTGTTACTAATGAGTTTGATAAGTGTGTTTATAGCAAGAGTATTGGTGATAGTAGTATTGTCTTATGTCTGTATGTCGATGATATTCTGTTATTTGGAACGAATATGAGGATAATTGATACTACTAAGGAATTCTTGAAAAGTAAGTTTGAGATGAAGGATATGGGAGTGGCTAGTGTGATTCTTGGCCTTAAGTTGACTCGTTCAACTAGTGGCATAACCATATCGCAATCTCATTATACCGAAAGTGTAATTGAGAAATTTGGTTATAAGAATTGCAAGGTAGCTAAGACTCCATATGACCCTTCATCTCGCTCTTACTAAGAATGAAAGTGGAGTACCGATGGCTCGCTTGAGATATTCTCAAATTATTGGAAGTTTGATGTATCTTGCCAATTGTACTAGACCGGATATATCCTACTTGGTTACTAGGTTGGCTAGATATACTCAATGTCCAAGTAAAGCACATCGGGAAGCTCTTGATAGAGTTCTCAAGTACTTGAAGGGAACGATTTCCCTTGGGCCGCATTACGGGAGATATCCTTCGTTCTTGAAGGATATAGTGATGCAGCCGGATTGCCTATAACTCCGGAAGTTATGGCCGTACGGGGTATGTTTTCACCTTAGGCGGAGTCGTTAGCCAAGTTGGAGGTCGACCAAACAAACTCTGTTGTCTAGGTCTACATTTGAGGCCGAATTAGTTGACCTTGACACTACCGGGATTGGAAGCCGAATGGCTTCGAGGACTTATGTCCGAGTTGCCCATGGTCGCAAGCCCACGCCTCGTTATCTCGTACATTGTGACAACACCGCCACATTGAGAAACCGAAAAGTGTCAAGTACAATCAGAAAACTAGGAGACACATCCAAATTAGATTAAAATCTATAAGGGATCTAGTGTCTCGGAAGGTGATAGCCGTTGATTATGTTGGTACCAAGGATAACACAATGATCCTTTAACCAAAGGGCTAGAATTTGCTCTAGTTCAAAAATCTAGGTTGGGGATGGGACCGAACCCCGTCCGATTCAAACGCAGTGGCAACCCAATCTACCTGAGTGGAGATCCCACAAAGGAGATTCAATGTGGTAATAACAAGTCATGGGGTGAGTCGGAGCACCTAATAATAGATTGACATGTTACATGTCCGAGTCTATCCCCGAATAGCCTAGAGGTGCTCGTTCTTTGCTAATATAGTAAAAGTTTGGAACTTTGAATGGGATCAAGTCTTTTAGACAAGATGCTAGCAGTACATCTTCTGAGATGCCCAGCTAAGTGAGTGTTGTTGTTGGCCGCAACTAGAGGAATTTGGGTTATTCCTTGAAAGCACTCATGATAGAGGATCGGGACGTATGGCTTATAAGCGTCAAGTGTTCGATAGAGGGCCTATCATAGCTTTTGTCGTGTTTGTTACCAGCAAAGGCCTCTACATTCAAAGGCATCAGATTCAAGACACCCGTTCATCTGGTCCTGTGGAGGTTTGCGTTGGATAACATAGGTAGTGGTTCAAGCCGGAAGGTACCATTATTGAAAGCATGGCAATGGACAATCTGTACACGTCATATTTCTATGAACTTGTGGGGGGTTGTTGGAATTTTGGTATACATGTGGTATGAAGTTCATAGTCATATTACCTTGGATGGTATTTGGCTTGGACTGAATTTGGCCAAGGAAATCCCTTCTGAAGTTACTGTCTATGAGAGCGGCCGCGCTGGGTGACCTGAAACTCTCATAATGTTGCTGTGACTTAGCGAGGTCGCGCCACCCTCAAGGGCGGCCGCGCTAGTGACGGGGATTTCCTTCCTGGGCCGAATTTTCTGTGGGTTTTTAGGATTAATTAAGTCCTAAACCTAATTTTATCACATGAGTATAAATTATAACTTCCTCCCAGCCGTTTTTCAGTAGATGAATATTGAAGAGAAACAAAAATTCTCTTGCTTTAATTCATAGATTGATTACTCCCGTTCATAGAGATTAGTTCGTGTGATTCAAGGCGACTGAGATAGGACCGCCGGTGATTACCTACCTGTGTGCTGCTTTGTGGTACGTAATCCGTGATCGTTTTATCCTCGGAGAAATTTGCCTGTACCTGAGTTGCACCAATTGGGGGCAATATTTTCTCTTAGGACAGTCTTCCTAAGGCGACTCGATCAAATCACGATAAGTTTTCTAATCAATTGTTTACTTGTTTCTGTTCTGTTTTCCTGATCCTGTTCCATTGCTTTCGATTTTGCTATTGGCTTAATTGGTACGTTCTTGACTTAATCAATAAATTCCCTACTGTTGATTAAATTGTTAATTTAATCTGTGGTGCAATAATTTAATTTCCAACAGTATTTGGGGTAACAAGTGTGAAGCCTAACAAAACGAGTGGTGCATGTTTTGGTTAACATTTGGTGAGGTAGACTCTAGATCAGAAGTGGATGACATAGGAGGTTGTTGATTATTTGAGGAGCCTAAGGAGGTACGTGGCAGTGGGTTTCTAGCAGGAGATGCAGGTGGTGAGATGAGGAGTAGGAGAAATGCTTGTTCTAGTGTTTATATCAAGTGACTCAGTTAAGTTGGAAGGTGGTAACTTACCTTGTGAGATGGGCAGATTTGTAGCGGAAGTATCTTGAGTCTCAAGGGAACCACTGTGATGGGACGCATTCCGTCCTACTCGAAAAGTATTTTAACCAAACTTGACATGACGAGATATGTACAAGAGAATTGAACAACAATAAGTGGCAAATTGAAAAACTTTTCAACCAACGGCTTGAATTAAGAAAAAAGAGTGGATACATCTGATTTCTTTTTCATGGGATATAACCGAATGTATTTCGTGAAATGATCTACAAATATCAAATAATAAGCAAAACCGTCAATGGATTGAATTGAAGAACTCGAAACGTTAGTTTAGACTAATTGTAACGGTTTATGACTCACAAGTGAATCTTCAAAGAATGGCAATTTGCGACTTTTATTGCATGAGCAAGCATTACAATGAAATTTAGAATCCACAAACGTCTGAAAGCAGTTTAGAGCGATGAAGAACACAACAGAAGATTTTATTCGATGGGTGACCGAGTCTGTTGTGCCATTCTTTTACTACTGATTTAGATGAAAATTAAGTTGAGGGTGGCATACTTGATTAATGCTTGAATTTACATTTATTGTTGAATATTTATTATGAACATTCATATTCCCTATTTCTTGAATCTATAAATTCTCCGGCAATTTTCTCTAATCCTCTCTTAATTCCATTGAAAATCATGACGATTAGATTTATAGGATGAGAATCAATTAATATCAACTTGTTATATATCTTTGCGGTGGCTGCGTTAGAGATATGGGGCTGAAATTGAATGGTGTCAATGCAGCTCCTGAGAAGTGTGCCAAAATGAATACTCCCTCCGCCCCGTCCGAAAGGGTACAAATTTTCTTTTTGGGCGTCCCATTTGAAAGGGCACATCCCAAAATTATGAAACCTTTATGGAAGGAACGATGTAAAGGGTACAAATTTTCTTTTTGGGCGTCCCATTTGAAAGGGCACATCCCAAAAATGGAAGATTTTTTATTATTTCTTTATTTATTTGTGAGACTCATAATAAATATTCACTAACTATTCTCTATCTCACTTTCTCTTTTCTACATCACCTTTCACTCACAACATTTATTTCACTATACACTTTTTCTCTTACCAGGCCCGTCTCAATAATTTATGGTGCCCTGTGCAAAATGAGGTTATTATGCCCTTAATAAGGTTGAAAAATGAAATGAAGAGGAGGGAAGTCAAAATAAACAAACATGTTGATACAAAGGATCGAACCAAAAACTTCCCAACATCTTTTACACGCCACTTAACCATTGGAACACTTTCAACTTTTGTATTGATCAGAGTTCTATATATATATAACATATATTAAAAAAAAATTGGGGCCCTATAGTTTTTGGGGCCCTGTGCCGTTGCGCTCCTTGAGCACCCTCGAAGACGGGCCTGTCTCTTACCTACATTACTTTTCTTAATTTTTGTGCAAGACACAAACTTTGCCCTTTCGAACGAGATGGAGGGAGTATTCAGGATTTGGGGAATTTGGCTGTACTCAAATATAGGAAGTTTTGAGTCCTTTTTAAGAAAATATGGCTGGGGGAGTCTTGGGGAATTTAGATAACACTGAGGGGGCGAATTCAACCGAGACAGAGGTTTGCCCAAACTAGAAAACCGGACACATGTGTCAACTACCAAAGTTGCTTAACTTCTCGCTTTCTCCGCTTTCACTCTCTCTGTACTCCACTCCACCTCTGTTGCTGTCGACTAAAACAGCTCAATTCCTCCTAAATTAGGGTTCATAATTCAACGATAATTCCCCATTCGAATCTAAATCCCCATTCCAATTTCTTCTTCCTGACCATCAATTTTAACGCCTATCTGTCTCTCTCTCATCAATTGATTTTTATCAGCTGCTATTGATCCATCCAATTGTGATGTCAATGGCTCTTCATTCCCCTTCCTCTTGTTTTGGTAGCCTCCCTTTAAGTTCCCGATCGTCATCCTCTTCTTTCTCCGATCAATTTTTATCATATTTGACGTCAAATCGCTTCCGGCCCTGCCCAGTTAAATCGTCGACCTTTTCACTGCCGATTTTGCCGCTAGTTTCATTTCCAAGCTCTAGATTACTTCAAGGTAGCTACTCATCTTGTTCCATAGCTGTTATTCTGCTTGTGGTTTTTTTTTTTTTTTTTAGTGTAATCTACTAGAGTAATTTAAGCTGTTTTTAATGTCTGGAACAGTTGCCTAGACAATGCTATATCTATCATCCACTTAGATTTTGTTGCAGATTGGAAATTTGGAATGGAAAATTAGGATAGAAATCCAGCATCCCTAGAATTCTAGCTAGTAGTAATAATGGCAACTATTATGATTTTAGAGGCTAATATGCGACTGCCTTACTTCCTCATCTCTAGTTGTGCTTTAAATGCATAGAGTAAAGAAAATGGTGCTGCTTTAGTATTGGACATGTAGGTTAATAATGGAAGCATTATTTATGGGACTTTTCTATTGTGTGCCCATGGGCACATGATAAGAATTAAAGATTCTCTTGTAATGTGTGTCAAATTAATACTTGACACACATTACAAGAAAATTTTTAAAAGATTCTCTTGTAATGTGTGTCAAGTATTAATTTGACACACATTACAAGAGAATCTTTAATTCTTATCATGTGCCCATGGGCACACAATAGAAAAGTCCTTATGAATTTCAGCTAAATGAATATATCGACTAAAAGGAAAGAGCATTAATAAAATAAGAAACCCAGTTTAAAAAAAAGGCCAATCAGACTTTTGAACCCTTGTACTATTATGAAGCTGCGATTTTAACTATCGTTGTTTTTTTTTGGCAATTTTAACCACCTTTCTAATATTACACAGTCATATTAACCTTATTCCCAAACTCCGTTAAAAAAATCTAACTTTCGTTAAATAATTTAACGAAACATAACAAGATTATAACCTAGATGATGACTTGGTTATAATTTTAACACATTCCTTATGAACAGTAAAAATAGTAGAGAACAAGTTAGAAAAATGTTTTAGGAAATATTTTAATTCCTTAATCAATATAAATAATCCCAAAAAAAAAAGCAAAATATGTATAAAAATCTTCACAGAGAAAAATGGTGAAGAAAAACCAAAATATTTACACTGTAAAGAACAGGGAAACGAAATGACTAACATTAACCCTCAAAATGTGGCGTTTATTCGACTAAACCGGTCAAATCGATACAATCACTCACTGCTTTATCCGAAGCATCAATAAAATGCGGATCGGGGTGGTTCCAGTTAATCCTCGCCCGGGCTTAACCACCTCTGTTTCTCGGCCATATTCTTCTCGAACTTTCCCCAAAACCGACGAACAAATATCGCAAAGGTGGTCACAAAGCATAATCCCTAAGCTTACTCCGTTCGGTAGCAAAATTCTCGAACTCACGTATCCTCAAACAACGACGTCGCGTTCGAGTTTAACGAGTAGCTGTTTCTTCCGCCGGTCGGCGTAGGAATCACCGCCGGACTCCATCGGCCGTTTTTGTGGTCTTCTCGGAGACATTATATCATCCATGTGAAAATTGTTTGGGGTGGAGGAAATTTGGACGGAGAGGGTTTATACTTTATGTTAACCGGGCCGGAAGGAGGAAGACGAAACGATTACGTGGAAGCAGGGTCTCATTTTGAGGGTTAATGTTAGTCATCATCTAGGTTATAATCTTGTTATGTTTCGTTAAATTATTTAATGAAAGTTAGATTTTTTTAACGGAGTTTGGAAATAAGGTTAATATGACTGCGTAATATTAGAAGGATGGTTAAAATTGCCAAAAAAAAACAACGATGGTTAAAACTGCAGCTTCATAATAGTACAAGGGTTTAAAAGTCTGATTGGCCTAAAAAAAAGAGAGAGAGACTAAAAGGGAAGAGAAAAAAGTATGATTGAAGTGCTGATTAAATTAGCCACAATCATTGGAGAAATTTAGGCTTGGGGTGGTTACACTTGTCAAAACGTGTACCCCCTCCGTCCTGTTTGAAATTACACTTTTTACCCAAAAGATTGTCCCATTTGAAACTACACTTTTCATTTTGGGAAAAATTATAATACTTCTTTAATCAATGGGACCCACTTTCACACTCGCAACAACTTTTCACTTACTATTCCATACCCCCACTTTCTGTCTCCTACCTCACTTTTTATACTCACAACAACTACTCCACAAACACTTTTCCTTAATTTCCGTGTCCACCCCAAAGTGTGTAATTTCAAACGGGGCGGAAGGAGTAGGGATGGCAACGGGGCGGATACGGGGCGGGTTTGACCAAAACCGTACCCGCCCCTCAAAGAACCCCCCTAGTACCGAACCCGCCCCGCCCCGCCAACTGTAGAACCCGCATCCGCCCCGCCCCGCCCCGCACCGCATGGTCCAAAATCATTTTTTTGGGCTAAATTTTTTTGGGCTTTAGCCCAGCCATTCAACATTGTTAAATGAGACATAAAGACTTAAGCTAGCTATTACAGTTTTCACAAAACTTGCTAGCCCTAAAACCAACAATAATAGTTTTCACAATTATGTAAAGCTGGAATTCAAAATTCAAACCAAAAAGGACATAAATTCAAATATTACAAACCATAGAAAAACTTAAGTTAGCTATTACAAACCAAAAGAACATAAATTCAAATATTACAAACCATAGATAATAAATTCTAAAAGTGACAAATTATCCAAACTTTATAAAAGTCTTCAAAGATACTTCATTCCCAAAGCCAACATTTCAAACCTACATAAAGTAAAATAAAGGGTTAGATAAGATAATAATTTAAATGAGAAAAAGGAAAAACTAAGAAAGATGAATGAACTATTAAAGTAAAATAATCTTACTTATCACTCATTAACATCCATATCATCATCACAAGTTGCAATGTTTTCTTCACTACCCACTTCCAAAGAAAGTTCTACATAGAAAATCAATATTAGATATATAGAAATAAAATTAAGATATTTGGGAAAAAAAAGAGACAAAAAATATATAATAATTACCACGTTTTTCATTCCGTAGCCAATTTTGGGTGCACATCAATGCTTCCAAGGTATTAGGAGCCATGATGATTAACAATGCTCAAAGGATATTCATGCAAAACGATCATGTTCGCAAGATCTGTTCTCGACCTATCTTCATCAAAAGCAAAGGTGCGATATTCAACCTTCCCATCTTTTTTTTTCTCACCACCATGCAAAAAACATTGCCTAATGTCGACATTCTTCTTCTTTTTACACCTTGATATGTGATTGCGCAAATGAGAGGTACCTGAACTGCTACCACCTTTCAAATGTAACTTGCAATGATTACAAACTGCGACAACAACCCCATTTATTGTTGTTCTAGTCATGTCTTTCCACACATCAGATGTGAAACCCTTATCGTTTTTAGTGTTTTTGAAGAAGAATTAGTTTCATTCAAAGATCGACTAGAGTCAACGGGTGTCCCACCTGCCAAGACTTTGAGCATCAACCCCTATCAATCATAAGGTTCATCCCCCTTTTCATACATGTGCAAATCATCATCCTTATTAGCACTTTCATGTCCTCGACCAACTTCTTTAGACATCAGCGTACTATAACCCGTAAAAGCAAAGTGTTGAAAAAATAAAGTAAACAGTAAACTAGCCTTAAGAAAGGGACTAAAGCCTTAAACTCTAAATTAAATGAAAAAATAAAACAAAGTAAACAGAGTTCTCTCGCATTTAAACATAAAGAATCGTTAAAAGACTCTACCAACCTGTTTACATAGAAGAAACCGAAGAACTTTATTTGAACTCTTTTATAAATGATGGTTTCATTGATTGAATCTTAAAAGTTACAAGTCACTATAGTTGGGATGAATTCAGCTGCTTCAAAGTTGATGCTTTGTTCAATTTGATATTATACCATTTGATAAAGAAACCCTGAATAATCATACCATTTTGTTAAGGAAGCATACAATTCCAAAAGAGAAAAACGATCCAGGACAGAAGCAAAACACGATCCAGTACAGAAGCAAAACACGAAACAAACAAGCAGAAACCCTAGATAAGAAAATGAAAACACAAACCCCCCCCCCACAACCTCAAATTAAACTCCACGAATACATACGCTAAACAAAACACGAATTGTTCGATCGTAAACAAAGAACAACGGAAACAACAGATGAATATATGAGCAAAAATGGATACATACATATGTAACTCAATGGAATGATTTACGCGCTGCGTATCGAAGGAGATGAAGAATAATCCAGAGAAATGCTTTGAAGTTGCGAGAAGTCGCCTCGCCTGAGAGAGAGAGAAGCCGGCGTGGGTATGAGAGAGAAGGAGAAGTTGCGCTACAGATCGAAGGAGAAGTTGCGCTACAGATCGAAGGAGATGAAGAATAATCCAGAGATCTAGCGCCGCATCCTCTTCCTCTCTAACCCTAGAAATCAATTTGAGATTGAGATATGAGAGATAGAGAGCCGCGTATACGTATTAGAAGTTATAACTTGGGGTAGCGTGTAAGGGTATTAGGTAATAATTAAAATGGGTGAGGGGTATTATAGTAATTACAGATATATAATTGTATGCGGGGCGGGGCGGGGCCCCGCGGGTTGAGAGGTGAAACCGAACCCGCCCCGTGACCCGCCGGGTTTTCAAAAAAAGCTACCAAACCCGCCCCGCTACGGTGCGGATCGTCCCGGATACGGATCGGGTTCGGACAAATTGCCATCCCTAGGAAGGAGTATTCATTTTAAATCAGAAAGAATAAAATTTTGGAGTAACTTTTCCAACTTTCGAACATCCAGAGAGTTCTTGATTAGATGTATTGCCCTGGTGGGTAAATGAGCTGACCCACTTACATGTAGTTGCAATTCAAGGCTTGTGAGGAGGGGCGGGATTTAGGGAAAGGGACATCTTTCTCTACCGGGTAGCCTTTTCAAAGAAAAATAACTTTGGAAGTTAGTCTTCCCACCCTAATTGGCATGCCACTAAATGCATTAATGAATCACAAATCTGTTGGGGTATCAACCCAAGTCCCACATCGGCAATTGAAAGAAGAGTTGTCTAGTATAAAAAGGTGTACACCTACTTCATTAGTATGAGGCCTTTTGGGAGTTGACCCAAGAGCAAATCCGTGCGGGCTGGGCCCAAAGCGGACAATATCATACTAATGTGGAGTGGTAGGGTGGTCGCGGTCCCAACAACTGGTATCAGAGCCTGGTTAGTGGATGGGCGCGACCACCACTAGAGGAAATCCCACATCATCCACACACGGTCCACTGCGTCGCGCCCATCCACTAACCAGGCTCTGATACCAGTTGTTGGGACCGCGACCACCCTACCACTCCACATTAGTATGATATTGTCCGCTTTGGACCGTGTGTGGATGATGTGGGATTTCCACTAGAGGAAATCTCACATCATCCACACACGGTCCACTGCGTCGCGCCCATACACTAACCAGGCTTTGATACCACTTGTTAGGATCGCTCACCCATACAAGAAATCCGCAACAAGAGAAAAACAAACAACACACAATACGAAATAAAGACAAAACACACAATATTCCGTGGTTCGGCTATTCCACCCAAAATATAACTTCTACATATTTCTTGATATTACAAGAATGGAGACACCCTCTCTCTCAACACTCTTGAATATCCTCACCAATCGCATACAAGCATACAATTTTTCTCTCTAAATTGTAAACCTATGCTAACTTTCTCTCCAATTCTGTCAAAAACCTAACTAGTGAAGCCTATTTATATAGGGGAGGCACACCCACTTTTCCCCTTTCCTAATCGATATGGGATTACTATTCCTTCTCCTAACCAATATGGGATAAGTAATCTTTTCCTACTCATAATAGGATTTAGGCAATATTGGTCAAATTCCTAACAAAATCATCGAAGAAGAAAAAAGAAGCTGAAATATACTCAGCTCTAAGGACAGGTTAGAGGAATGAGCTGACTGTATGAGAGTATGTATTATTTGTATTAAAATAGTGTATGATATTAGTTAAAACTGAAAATCTATTAACTCTTCCCTTTTATTGTGGTCTACCAGGAAAAGCATCAGCAAGTGTTAACGGGTCAACTGAAACAGATGAATCCTCACTTGTTGTTTGCTTTGGTGAAATGCTGATTGATTTCGTCCCCACCGTAAGTGGACTTGCATTAGCTGAAGCTCCTGCTTTCAAGAAGGCTCCCGGTGGTGCACCTGCCAATGTTGCTGTAGGTATTGCTCGCCTCGGTGGTTCATCAGCTTTCATTGGGAAGGTATAATTCCAATCACATCCTTTTGTATTTCTGGGGTTATCAAAAGTTTCTATATCACCTGGAACGACTATATTTATACAGTTTATTGATCCTATAAAGACGGTTTTCTGTTCAACTTGCCGGACCAGCTATAGCAGTTTTTCTTTGAATTACAATCCTCATCATGTATGATAACTTTAGCTTATACCATACTCATCTTTTTTACATTTGTCTTAAATTGAAGAACTAGTCATTAACTAAAGTTAGGAGCAGTATCTGTTGTCAGGGCCTTGAAGCAATTTCCCCTTAAAGTAGTCTAATTACTCATCTAACACTTCAAATTTGTGAATTGAAGAGGAAGGGGGGGGGGGGAAGAAGTATATTAAAATTATTTCCGTCCTGCTGGCTGTTGCGCATTGTGTTCTGGTTTCATTTTCTGTGGCAAACTTACTGTGGCCTAGATGCAATATTTATGGAATGAGGAAAAGCATTCTAGTATTTTTGCTTTTTGATTTTTCTTCTTAATTCTATGCCGCCCAGGTTGGAGAAGATGAATTTGGTTACATGCTTGCTGAGATTTTGAAGGAAAACAATGTGAACAATGAAGGGATGCGTTTTGACCCTGGTGCTCGAACAGCTTTAGCTTTTGTGACCCTGAGAAAGGACGGAGAACGTGAATTCATGTTTTATCGTAACCCTAGTGCTGATATGCTGCTTCAAGAGGCTGAACTTGATTTAGGCTTAATACGGAAGGTACACAAAAAAATTATTTCTCATATTCGGATCAAACTGAAAATTCATGGTACTAAGCAACACAAAGTAAAGAAGTAATAATCAGGCATCTTACTTAAACTCACAGTGTCTTTCGTTGAAAGTGATATTGTTATATGTGATCTTTTGGTACGTCCTGTGTTGTTTCTAGATAGAAACATGTAGCTTGAATAATTGATAATTGGACCTGTGAATATTATATATCTAGCATTAAGTCAAGATGGTCAAATTTGGTTTACAACATTGCTCAAAGGTCTGCTAATAAGTGAAATCAAGGAATTGGTGCTTTGTTTAGATTGGCTACTTCGGTGATCCAATAATTATCCTGATATAAGATTTTACAGATTTTCAAACTTATATAAATAGCTTCCCGGCCAATGTAATTCGTATTTTCGGCCAAGTTGTCTGTGACTTACTCACCCCGTCCCAAAATAATACTCCCTCCGTCCCTGCCCAAATGTCTCAAAATGGGTTCGGCACGGAAATTAAGGAATAAATATACTTATAATGTAAAAAGTGTATAGTGAAATAAATGTTGTGAGTATGAAAGTGATGTAGGAAAGAGAAAGTGGGGTAGGGAATAGTTAGTGGATATTTATTGTGAGTATGACAAGTGGGTCCCACAAATAAAAAATAAAAAAAGTAATAAAAAACTTTCCTTTTTTGGGTTGAGACATTTTAAATGGGACGCCCAAAAAGGAAAGTTGAGACATTTGGGCCGGGACGGAGGGAGTATGTTGCAATTGGCTTGTCAACATTTTAAGGAAGGTGTTTTACTAGTTTGTACATTACTTGTACAATGATTAAATTGCACCAAGTCCCTTTCCTTGTTTATAAACACGACATTTATTTCGGGACGGGGGAAGTATCGCCAATGCTGATTTTCATATTGCGTATCGCGGCAACAGTAGGAAATTTGTTTATCTATTTTCAGTTACTCAGATACAACTCAAGCCAAGTCAGCCTTAGTTCCGATCACTTGGGTTGGCCACATGAAATCATTTTCTCCATTCAATTCAATGCAAAGCAAGGTCGTCTCATGCACCATAATTATCCTTATCTTTCTTCATTACTCATGTCCATGTTAGTCTTGGTCTTCCCAATCCCCTAACTGTAGTTTGGTAGATATTGATAGATTCAGACCTCAAAGGGTGCACTAAGTGGTCTACATTGTACGTGTGCACCATTCTTAAGCAATCTTCTTTCATTTTATCTCTTGTAGGGGTGATTTCTACTGTATTACATATTTGCTCATTACGAAGTCTGTCTTTCCTAGTTTTACCACATACTCCCTCCGTCCCTCCCGAAGAGGCAAAGTTTTGGCTTTGCACGGAAATTAAGAAAAGTGATGTAGGAAAGAGAAAAAGTGTATAGTGAAATAAATGCTATGAGTATGAAAAGTGATGTACGAAAGAGAAAACGGGGTAGGAAATAGTTAGTGGATAGTTATTGTGGGTATAACAAGTGGGTCCCACAAATAAAGAAGTAATAAAAAACTTTCCATTTTTGGGTTGTGCCCTTTCAAATGGGACGCCCGAAAAGAAAATTTGTGTTCGGGCGGGACGGAGGGAATATGCATTTTAACATTCTCATATTAGCTATATTCATCTTGTTAACATCTTAACCTGATATCGCCTAGAAAAAAAACTCATTGTTATATATTGATTAGTTTAGCATCACTATATAGTGATAACTATATTCTTTTGCAGGCCAAAATCTTTCATTATGGTTCCATAAGTTTGATTACGGAACCATGCAAGTCAGCTCACATCGCTGCAGTAAAAGCTGCAAAAGATGCTGGTGTACTTTTGTCTTATGATCCAAATCTGAGGCTTCCTTTGTGGCCATCAGCAGATAGTGCCAGAGAAGGAATCTTGAGTATATGGAATTCTACTGACATTATTAAGGTACTAATAATTGTGTGAATAGTTTATTGGTGACCTCTTGAGTACTTTGCTCGACTTGCAAAACATGGTTAAGTTTCTTTTCAAAGATCTACAGATAATGCAACCTCACATAATTTGGTCATTCAAATTTCTCAGTTAAGTGCAGAGGAGATTTCGTTTTTGACACAAGGTGAAGATCCATATGATGACAGTGTTGTCCGTAAACTGTACCATCCAAATCTTAAGTTGCTCCTTGTCACTGAAGGTCCAGATGGTTGTAGGTACTACACTAAGGTAATCCCCAATAACATCTTTGGTGTGTGCTGAAACTCTCTCTCTCTCTCTCTCTCTCTCTCTCTCTCTCTCTCTCTCTCTCTCTCTCTCTCTCTCTCTCTCTCTCTCTCTCTCTCTCTTCATCTTGTCGTCGTGTTTGTATACTTCTCTCTCACACTACATGCATTTTTCATTCATGCAGGAGTTCAGCGGTAAAGTTAAAGGTATAAAGGTGGATCCTGTGGACACCACAGGTGCTGGTGATGCTTTTGTGGCTGGAATATTAATGCAAGTAGCTGCGGATGTCTCATTGCTTCGGGTATTTATTTGCAGCAATATATTACTCATGTGTGTGCAGTTATATACTTCAATATGAACTTCTGGTCATGAAAAGTTCTACAAACAAACTTCTTTTGCTAATTACTTGTGATCAAATAATACTCCCTCCGTCCCAAAATGATCTTCCCACTTTTTTTTACCATTATTGGGAAGGAACTTTGAACAATAATACTATGTTGATGGGCAATCGACCAACATATGCATCGTACTTTACCCATTTACATCAAATAATGCAACGTACTCCTTAGTGTCTAAAAAATGCAACGTACTTTTTAAGTGATTATCAAATAATGCAATCAAATTCTTTTTTAACTAACGAACATTAATAACTTAACCGAAAGTTGGATTGAAATTTTCAAATTTAACCTTTATGTTTAAAGAATGTTAAATCAACCTCCATAATTGTTGAATGAGAATGATAGAATACAAACACCAAAACATCATCTCTCACCCTCGTCTCCTAACCTTACCGCCCCGCCGCCAATGAACCTCCATAGCCAACCATCCACCTCCACAACCACCATAGTTAAAACAAGAAGATTTATTACCTTTTTATTTTTAAATCTCATCCCAACTCTAACATGCCCCTAAATAATTAAAGAGCTAAAGATTCAATTTACAAATCCATATTTAAAATCAAACTGGAAGTTGCTAGTGAAATAAAATATAGAGTTAAAATTAATAGAATTTTGTATGAGCTCACTGGGCCTTGGAAGATCGGTACGAAAGGCGGCTGCGATAGAGAAGGCGACAGTCTCGGAGAAGAGGAACATAGTCGGGATGAAGGAGGGGGGCTAATTTCCAGTTCTAGATAGAGGGAGGCGATCAGAGAGGGAGAGATAGGTGCGATTCTGATCGGAGTACAGTTGCAAGAGTACCAGAGAAGAAGAAGGTGAACGGTGGCGGAGGGGAAGAGAGAAGATGGAGAGGCAAATGGGAAGTGGAAAGATGGTTGCTGGGTTTGAGGGTTGCTGAGTTCGCCGGAGACGGAGTGGGAGACGGAGGTAGATCTGAAGAAGGCGGAGGCGCAGGAGGCGAACCGCTGTTGGCGGATGGAGACGGAGAGGGAGCCGACGGTGCGTCGGCGGGAAGTGCAGATGCTGGACTCGGTGAAGACGACGGCGACCCGCACACGTAGTCCGGCTGGGCGAAGACGAATGCTAGGATGAACGCGAGGGGGAGAAGATGAAATCTGAACATCGACATTGTTGAATCGATGATTGAAAATGTAGAATTTGATTAGGGTTTAGTAAAGACAGATCTGGGAATTACAGGTAGTAAATTCTTTAAAATAAAAGTATCATTCAATTTTAAAAATTATATTGGAATCAATATTATATTAATTAATAATATACGTATAATAAAATATGTTAATTTAATATGTTAATTTATGCATGAAAAAAAACATTAATCTTAAAAATAATACTAATTATGAAGATTATTTGAACGAGCATACCAATTATAATGATATAAATTATGATTTCAATCTCTCCAAGAGGAAAAAAAAAAGGGCATTAACGCTCGTTAAATATTTAGTTCGTATTAATTTCGTCACAAGGTGTTAACTATATTTAACGCCATCCATTTTTTAACTTGAAAATTGCATTATATGAAAAAAGTTATATAAAAGTATGATGTATTTTTTAGACACTAAGAACTACTCCCTCCTTCCTTAAATGTTTGTCCCATTTGACTTTTTTGTTGAACTTTGACCACAAATTTATGAGAGATTAATCATGTTCATGAAATTATAAAAGTTGTTGTTGATAATATTATTAATGGTGAATCAATAGAAATTTTTAGAATTTCATGAACATAATTAAATTGTCATATATTTGTGGTCAAAGTTCAACTAAAAAGTCAAATGGGACAAACATTCAGGGACGGAGGGAGTATGTTGCATTATTTGATGCAAAGGAGTAAAGTACGTTACCTATAAGAGTCATTTTCTCTCTCTGGATTTAATTGTACAAAATGAAAATCTAAAGCTTGTTATTGATACATCATCAATAATGATACTATCAATAACAAGTTTTAGATTTTCATTAGGATAATCAAATCAACCCTTTGCTTGGAACGTTGGCAATAACATATTTAAGTGGGAATTTATTGTATTTACAGGGGAAGACATATACCAAATTGATGTCCACCTGGCACATATATTAGATCCCTATAGTCATTTAAGCAATTAAGCATGCCATTATCTGTAGTTTGTAACATGACACACTTATTAGACGGTTCATATCATCCAAGTAATTGATCACCCGTGTCGGAAGTTCCATCACTGCAATAATCATGAAGCTGTTCTTTTGTATCATGTGGCAAAATGTGGCTCTTGCATAAATGATTGTACTGTACAACCATAATGCGATATTATCTGTTTCTTTTCAACTCCCTTTGTTTTCACTTGTAAATGAAGGGTACAATGGTCATATCCTTGAAAATGAAGGTAAAATTTCTGTCTCTCTGTAGGAAGAGGACCGGCTAAGAGATGCACTCAGGTTTGCAAATGCTTGTGGAGCATTGACTGTGACTGAGAGAGGCGCAATTCCAGCATTGCCTACCAAAGAAAGTGTTCTAGCCGCTCTGCTAAAGTCGGTCGCATAAGTTTCCATTTATAACCCTGCTACTATATTACCCCTTCCAAATCCGTCTCAATTTTTTGGATGGTGAAGGCAATAAATCCAATTGCATTCTGTTGCACGTTAGGTTTATATTATTTGAGTGTAACTGTAAAATCTTATTTTTCGGTCCGACGGTCAAACTATACAAATCTCGCGGTTTACGCTCTCCACTTGTATTTTTAAGAAGAGGTTGTAAAACTTCTGTGTCTCCTTAGGTTAAGGGATGCTTTTCCTTCCATAGCCTATTGTAATGGTAATCAGTTGCTTATTTTCCTACTTCAGTGGACAACCATTCTTTTGAGTCAAAATTATCACCTTTATAATCCCATTCATACTGCAATAAATTTCACACTTTTTCACCAAAGTATTTCATTTACAAATCAATAATGACTGATGATAATGCACAAGACCAGGCAGAGCGCGAGCGAATCTTCAAGAGATTTGATGCCAATGGTGATGGGAAAATCTCGGCATCGGAGCTCGGAGATACCCTCCAGTCTCTTGGATCCGTAACCGGAGATGAAGTTCGACGTATGATGGCTGAAATCGATACGGATGGGGACGGATGCATTTCATTCGAGGAATTCACTGCTTTCCATAAAGCAAATAGGGGACTCATGAAGGATGTTGCTAAAGTCCTTTAGTCACTCTCAGATGCATATGTTGCTTATGCAGCAATTCTTTTTTGTTTTTTTTTTTTTTTTTTTTTTTTTTGCATTTTGATATTTTTAAGAATTCCATCCCCATGTCAGATGTTTCTTTTTGGCAACTTTGCTTGTTTACAATTTTTGTATTAGTTAGTTCAACTGTAAATTTTTCATGAAGTTGATAGAAGGGAAATTTATAACGTCTCTTTAGTCAATCCTATTTATTTCGTCTCAGTCCAGTCTCAACAACCGCATTTGACTTGTCAAATTATTTTTCAAAATTATACTCCCTCCGTCCCATTTGAAGCTTCGCCTTTTGCCAAAACGGGTGTCTCGTTAAAAGCTTCGCCTTTTCTAAAATGGCAAAGAATCTTTACTATTTCACCCACTCATTCTCTCTCCTATTTCACTTATATACTCACAACACTTTTCAAATTTACTATTCACTCCACTCATTCTCTCTCATATTTTACTTTTATACTCACAACACTTTTTTAACTAACCTTTTTCTTTTTTCTTAATTTGCGTGCTCCTTCAAAATGGTGAAGCAATAAATGGGACGGAGGGAGTATTTTACTTTGTTTGTATATTATTTGTACTGTGATAAAATTTGCACTAAATCTATTTTTCTAAATAAAAATTCGACACTAAGTTTAGTACTAAAAAAAAAAAAAAAACTGACATTTATTACGAGAGAGAAAAAATGAATGATGTGTGTTTAGACATGTCCACGGTTCATGTTTGAACCGGATGAACCGGAGGTTTTGAACCGTTGAAAACCGTGAATCGGATGAACCGTTAAACCGGGTGAACCGTGAACCGGCAATTTACGGTTCATATGCGATTTAGGCTTCAAAACCGGCGATTTTGACTGGCGGTTCATACGGTTCCGGTTCATATTGAGGTAAGGCTCATAAATGTCCCCCCTTAATTATAAAAGGGTAAGGCTGGTTGTCCCCCTCTATGATGTAAAGTTGCTTAATATTAATAAAATTATAAGGGTACCGTCCCTTTTTTTTTTTAATATTTTTGTCTCATTCCACCCATTAATTCCTATAAAAATATGAAATTTAAAATTTTCTTAATACTTATGTAAAGTAAAATAATTTATAATGTATCAAAAAATTGAAAAAAAAAAACTAACTTTGAAAAAAAAAATTGTCTAAAAACTGCTCAAAATATTTTATTTTTTAAAAAAAGAACCGGTGAACCGTCGAACCGTGATCCGTACCATGAACCGTGAGTTAACGGTTCATAAACGATTTTGATTTTTGACGAACAGTGAACCGGGCAGGCATGTCTGTGTGTTCCGGTGGGTACTTTCCTTCATCTTTGGCCTTTTGAACCTTTGTTCTTTTGTTTGTTTTATCGTGTGTTAATCTTAAACTAATATAGGCAGGTGGGTCAACTAGTTTTATTCAAAATAATTTGCCAGTCTCTTCTTCCTAATTGTATGGATGAAAAATGATGGATCAACCAACTCCGATTTATTTGAAATATTTAGATGTTGGCTACAAATATGTGACCTTTAAACTGGATCTCTCTGATGCTCGGACTCTTTGGTTTATCCCGCCGCACCCGTGTCGGACACTCGTATTTTAGTCTTGTTGACAAGGGTCGGGCGGGAAAAACCAAAGAGTCTGAGCATCATAGAACTGGATAATATAGATGATTATCTTCTTCAAACTCTGAAACTCCTAGCATGGCTAAAGCGTTTGTTGCAACTGAGGGTAACAATCAAGAACACAATTGGTACCTGAAGAAGCAGACTTCTTGATCCTCTTGTAGTTTGATTCGACTCTTTTTAATATCGTAATGATTTCATCAATATTGGGTCGTTGAGATTCTTCGTTGTTTACACATGCATCTGCAGCTTGAATCAACCGTGACATCTGTTTTAGATTTTTTCGGGTGTATTTGATTCGTGGATCAAGCAGCTTTACAACTGCTCCTTGCTGCATTATTGGCTTCGCCTGATACAGAATAAAAGTGGGACTATCATTCCGGGACAGAGAGAGTATGTATCAACTAGAATCAATCATCATCATTTATATCATATCGGCAGTGATGTATGAAATTGCCAAATTAAAGACATCAAATGTAAGTTTGTAGTAAGACTGACGTACCCATAGAACTAGGTTCTCTTCTCCTGGTCCTCTTTTTGCCTCAATCGGCTTGCGACCAGTTATGAGTTCTAAAAGGACCACCCCAAAAGCATAAACATCGGTTTTATCAGATATTTTTCCATGTTGGAAATATTCAGGAGCCAAATACCTACAAATTCAACCGAGATCTCAGTGGATGGATAAAGACTTAAACTATACATGAATTATAAACAACACAAGATGGTCTAAAATATTGCAATAAGAACTTACCCAAATGTACCCTTCACAGTTTTGCAAAGGAAAGGAACCGACGGACCAGAAGTCCATGCCGCTAATCCAAAGTCACATAACTACAAAAACAAACCAAACTGTTCACAACTGATCCAATAGAACTATGTCTACCCTTGATCCTAAAACTAAACAAATACTATCTCAGTCCCAAAATGAATGTCCGTTTTTTTGTTCTTGCTCAAGAAAAAAAAGGGGCATTCGTTTTGGGATGGACGGAGAATATAACAAGCAGACACACACCTTTGGATTTTTTCTCGAGGAGAGAAGAATGTTTGAAGGCTTAATATCTCTATGAACAACACATCTTTCAGTTCCATTGTGTAAATACCCGATGGCCTCTGCAATTCCCCTGGCAACCTTATATCTCACGGAACACGGAAGAGTCGAGCCCCCTTTTGCTCCATTTCTTTGTTCTGCAAATAAGATATTACATATTCAATCACTTTTTTCCAATCATGATTCAAATATTCAATCAAAGTCAATAATTTCAAGAAAAAAACACTCGGAAATCATACCGTGCAGGTATCGCTCAAGGCTTCCACCAGATACATATTTGTAAACCAAAAACAAACCCTCCTCAGGGTCAATACAAAATCCCACAAGAGGCACAATATAAGGATTATGAAGTGAACTTGCAATCATTAATTCCCTACAAAATGCCTTTGAACATTCCTTGTCTTCCTTGTCCAACTTCTTGATTGCCACTGTAGTTCTTAGGAAACCAACTTTGCCTCTAAAAACACAGCTCAATGCACCTCTCCCCAATACTCTACCTGCCCAATTTCATCAATTCAATAAGCAAATTCACACACACTAATAAAGAGAGAAAAAGGGTCTACAAATTCAATAAAGTCTCTGAAATCTAAAGAATCAAATTGAGTACTACAAGAGCAAATTTGAAATTTTTTTTGTTCATTCATTTTGGAACAGAGGGAGTAGTACCTTTGGAGAAATTGCGAGTGGCGGAGACGATTTGGGCATAGCTGAATCTAACTAAACTATGAGCAACAGGGGAGATGCTTCTCTCCAAGGATTCAATCCTACCCCATTTCAGCTCCTGGGATCTTGATTCAATTGACCCATTATCCAAATTCACCATTAAAACAGTAGCAGAAGATGTATTAACAGTCATTGATTCAACTTCAACCTGAGAGCAAAGGCTGAACCTGAAAGACGAATGAACTGAGTGAGGGTCAGCATTTGTTAACTCGGCGCCACATGACTCAGCAAGCAGCCAAGCCTTGTTGTTCTCCAAACGATTCAACCCATTATCCTTTTCTTTCTTCTTCTTCTCTATCACATCATCAAGAACATCATCATCATCTGGGCTTGTTAACCGGGTCGGAACAAAGCAGTTCAACCCGAATTCCCAAACCATTTTGTGAATCAAAGACTTGAATTTGAGCTGGATTTCATAGTGAGAGCGGATCTTGACAAAAACACAGAAATCAAGGCACCTTAAAAAGAGAGAAAAAAGTTGGAGCTTGTTTGCTTGGAAATGGAGGAAAGAAAAGAAGGGTTGGGAATTAAAGAGTAATGAGTATAATTGAAAATGTGATTTAAGAGATTAAAGAAGTGATTTTGAAAAGAAAAAAAAAATTGTAAAAAAGGTAACTATAATTGTTTTGTTTTAGTGTTCTTAATTGAGGATCTTTTTGGCTTTTGTACTAATCTTGTATAATGTTACTACTATACTCCCTCCATCTCGGTCCAAGCTTCACCATTATTTTGAGAGTAACATAAAATTTAAGAAAATTATTGAGTGGAAAATAGTTGTGAGACAGAATAAGTGAGTGAGTATGATAAGTGAGACCCACAATTTAAATATGTGAGGAGAAAAGATAATAGATATGACAAATGGATCCCACAATTTATGAATGTGAGTATGAGAAGTGGGTATGTATAATAGAATATTAATAACCTTTTTCTATTTTAGGAATGATGAAGCTTCTATCGAAACACTCATTTGGATAAAAGGTGAAATTTCGAACGGAACGAAGAGAGTATATTTGTACTAAAATTGTCTATTTATTTTTTTCAAACTATCATTCAAAATAAAGAATAAATACACATTTTGAATTGAACATGAGGAATTCTATTTTTTATTTTTTTTTATTTTAACATCTCTTTATCCCTATTATAAATTGAAAACCTCTTTATCCCTATTATAAATTGAAAACCTCTAGCCGTGTAATTGTTTTATTTATGAGCAATGCTAGTGGTGCAAAAAAAAAAAAGTCATAAAATTTTGCTCACAAAATGAGTTGGCGATATTTTATTGGTTGCATCGATAGTAGGCCCGCTACACTTTAATTAAAAACATCAATAAAATCATTACACCTAAGAGTTTGTGAGTAAGTTTTTTGTAACTATTTTGTGTCCCTGGTATTATTATTTACTCCCTCCGTCCCATCCGAAGCGTCACTTTTTACCCAAAAGAGTGTTCCGTTTAAAGCGTCACCCTTTCCTAAAAAGGAAATATTTTATTAATATTCTATTAGTCATCCACTATTCCCTCCACTAATTCTCTCTCCTCTACACTCACAACACTTTTTAAATTTACTATTTCCTCCACTAATTCTCTCTCCTATTTTCAAATTACACTCACAACATTTTTTCTTTCCACACTTTTTCTTAATTTGCGTGCCACCCCTAAAATGGCGACGCTTCTACCGAGACGAAGGGAATATGTTTTATTCTTATTTTTAACGTTGTAAACAAAGTTTCAATGATCAATTTCCAGGTTTTATGTTCATTGTGATAGTATGGTTTTTCTTACAAAAGCAAATAACCAAATATATAATAGTAAATCAAGGCATATAAGGCGTCGTTACAAAACAATATGAGACTTGCTATAGAATGGAATAATTTTCATTGATTATGTAAAGTCAAAGGAAAATATAGCTAATGCAATTAGTCATGACTTGGTGAAAACCTAACCTAGCAACATTGGAGAACCTATGGTCAAGGTTCAATAGGCAAAGTAGTTAAGACTCAATGATCGAATATCAAGGCATATGCGGGAATCAAGCCATTGGCGACAATCAGAACCATAACCATAACTTTGACTAGAATCAACATACGAGAATCAACATGCGGGAACCCACATACAAGAACCGAATGGCGGGAACCTACATACGAAAACGAAATAGCAGGAACCATTGCCATTGGCTTATTAATCTCTAAACCAACCAAATTCCATTTCGATTGTATGCCACGAGGTCTCTATGGACAAGGGAACCAACATTAAATAGAGGCCCATATAGACCATATTCGGACTTGGGCCGAATAAACATTTGTCGAGCATAATATTTCGTTATGTGCACATCAAAACTCTCTTTAATTCATCCCAAAATCCATTTATAATATTGAAGTTCAATAATCAAAATAGGTAATCTTTTATCAATCACAGTCAAATTCTATATTTTTCCGATAAAATCAATCGTTGATTAGAGAGAAAGTAAAAGCTTTTGTTGATTGATTAATCTCAATTAGAGATATCATTAAGATCTAGTTCATGTAGGATTAAGATAGTTGGGTCAAATGAATAGAGGACACAAGATCAATAATTTCATAAATATCCCGACAATAAAATCAGTGTTATTCCGTTAGCTCCGACGTCACAAATCACAACTTTTTGTTGTAATTATTCCATAATCATCAAATTTTTTGTTGTAATTATTAGCTTAGACGTAGAATCTCGCTCTTCGAAATCTTGTTGATGTGATAATGAAAAATGAATTTGGGCTTGAATAGTAAAATTAGGTTCAACATGACAAAATGGACCAGAGGGGCCCAATACATTTAACGTATGTAGCGGGTTTTGCGAAATCTTATAACGTAGTCTTATTAATCGGGTGACGAGAAGTAATATCGTGGGCCGTATGATAAATCTACTCTGATAACATGTTAAAGTTTATGATTACATCTTAAAATCAATTAATGATAATTAAAATGACCGAATCTTTATATATTATATTCAAGGTTTATCAATTCCCGACCGACGTATGATAATATCTCTAATATTCCTCTCTCTTTTTTACAAAATCAATGATCCAACGGCTTCATTAACCTAGCTTTCAACGGTCGTTAAGATTTGACCATGTGACAATATTTTAACATTGTGTCAAGATTTTTTGGGATGACAATGGATTTCACATTCTCAAACGTTTGTCCATTAAATTTCAACTGCACGTTAGACATGAAAAATAAAGACGTAACTAAATCCATTATAATCACTAAGCACTTCCAAATAGAGCTGTCAATTTGTGAATACGGGACAGGACGTGACGAAATTATGTGTTGTGAATTATCGCAGCGGAACGGATCCAAGCTAGGAGTAATAATAAGAGCAACACACACGAAAAGTAAATCACACACAAAGGAACACACAAGAATTGTTAACCCGGTTCGTTGCAACAACAACTACGTCCGGGGGCGCTACCAAGCCAAAATATTCACTATAATATTTTTCGATGTTACAATTTGTCTCTAGGCTATCACATGTATTTATAGGGAAACAATAAATCAAATCCTAGTAATAAAAGGATTCCTACTCAAGAAAGTAATCTTCTTTCTTCACAAGTCCTTTCAAATATTACTACCAAAAGGAATCACCAAGCAAGAGGAGATCTCGTCAAGATAGGAAACCAAATCAGCCCAGAATCGTGGCCAGCGCGGCCCGCAAGGCCCAAGGCCCGGCCCAACCCCACACATGCGGTCGGCCCACACATGCGGTCACCAGACAGCCAAAACCGCAAAACCCTTTTGCTCCGATGAATTTGAGCCCCATCTCACCAACTCCTCCGACCGCGGTTCAAATCCTTTATCCATGGTTTTGACTCCACATCCCAACAATCTCCCACCTGGAGACAAACCATCCATGATACCTCTTCTTGAAACAAATTTCAGTGGCCAGCTATTGCGTTGGTAGCGCCCGGCCTCTTGTCTAGTTATCCAAGTGAGTTGAAGATGAGCAACGCTTCAACATAGCCTGTCGGTTCTACCACGCTCCGAGTCTTCATTCCGAATGATCCTCCTGTACATCCCCGCTCACTTGCTTGCTAACTATCGATCCCGAGCAGCGCGAATCCACGTGCCCCACACAATCACAAGCTTGGAACCTTTGTGTGTTCTTTGCAACCCATCGCATCACCGTTCTAGATCCCGCTCCCATGTTGGCCAAATTGGCTCCGCGTCGGCCGACTTCATTACCCAATTTTCTACTAACATACCGTTTAGTGAAATTTCTCCCACCATGGCGATCTCGGCCACCACCATTCATCATTGGGATGCGCCTTCGTTTCCCGACGACTCATGTTGCATGTGGTATACAACATATTTTCCACGCCGCCACGAGCCACCAAGCTAGCTCCGCGGTTTACCTTCCATGTCCCACAACCGAAGGTCACCACACCACCCTCCTTATCAAGTTGCCTTATGGAAATCAAGTTCCTCTTCAAATCCGGAATATGTCGCACATCACGTAGCCGTAAAACAGTCTCATCCGTTGCTTTGACCCGAACAACCCCTTTCCAATGACCTTGACGGGATGATCGTTTCCCAAGCGAACAACCCCAAAATCACCGGAACATCTTGCTCCATTCTTTACTGCATTTGGTGCATGAATGAAACGTCGAGCCCGAATCCAAAATCCACGAATCTGTTGAGCGCTCCCACCCAAGATTAATACGTCCGCCATCTCCTCAGCAACATTCAATTCCTTCGCTCTGCCTGACCGCTTCGGACAACTTCTCCTAAAGTGTCCCTTCTCCCCCACAATCATAGCAAGTAATCACCTTCTTGCCACCCTTACTCTTTTCACCGACATTTAGTGCTAGCCCCGATGTCCCACCCTTGCTCTTCCTACGAATTTCTTCGCCAAGAATCACATCAACGACATCCGCAAACTTGACTTCACTTTTCTGTTGAAACGTTAAGCGCTATCGCGATCGTATCCCAACTTTCCGGCAAAGAAGAAAGTAAAATCAACGCTAGTACCTCGTCATCAAGAGTAACAGCCACGGAAGACAGTTGGGTCGCAGTAGATTTGAATTCACTTATATGCTTTGTTGCCGACATGCCCTCCACCATCCTTATGTTCAATAGCTTCCTCATTAGATGAGCTTTATTCGCCGCCGATGGTGCCTCGTACATGCTCGCTAACATCTGTAACATCTCCATGGTAGTCTTCGCCTCCAAAACATTCTTCGCCACATCCTTGGTCAACGTTTGCCTAACAAGCCCTAACGCTTTCCGATCCAAGATTTCGAATTTTGCTTCCTCTATGTCCGCCGGCTTTTCTTTTAATGGTAGATACAAATCCTTGTTCCACAGAACATCCTCGATTTGTGTCTTCCAGAAATTGAAATCCGTCCCATCAAACTTTTCGATCAACACCTTATTACCATCCTCCAAAGCTCCCAAGAAATTCATAGCAAAAAGACCAAACCCAACCAATGATTCGACAAAACCAAAGGCTCTGATACCAGTTGTTGTGAATTACCGCAGCGAAACGGATCCAAGCTAGGAGTAATAATAAGAGCAACACACACGAAAAGTAAATCACACACAAAGGAACACACAAGAATTGTTAACCCGGTTCGTTGCAACAACAACTACGTCCGGGGGCGCTACCAAGCCAAAATATTCACTATAATATTTTCCGATGTTACAATTTGTCTCTAGGCTATCACATGTATTTATAGGGAAACAATAAATCAAATCCTAGTAATAAAAGGATTCCTACTCAAGAAAGTAATCTTCTTTCTTCACAAGTCCTTCCAAATATTACTACCAAAAGGAATCACCAAGCAAGAGGAGATCTCGTCAAGATAGGAAACCAAATCAGCCCAGAATCGTGGCCAGCGCGGCCCGCAAGGCCCAAGGCCCGGCCCAGCCAACCCACACATGCGGTCAGCCACACATGCGGTCAGCCGCACAGCCAAAACCGCAAAACCCTTTTGCTCCGATGAATTTGAGCCCCATCTCACCAACTCCTCCGACCGCGGTTCAAATCCTTTATCCATGGTTTTGACTCCACATCCCAACATTATGTTGTCCCAAGACGGAAACGGGACGAGACGGGACGAGACAAAACGGAACGGAACTAAAATACTCCGTCCCATCCTGTTCCATTTGTGGGACGCGGAATCCGCGGGACAATGCAGGACCCATTGACTAGGAGAAATAAGCGTTGACTAGTCGCCAAGATCAAACACGTGTTCTAAAATTTCTTAATTCCAATAACTTAATTGAATTGCAGATCAACTATCTATCCATGCTTCAACCAAATGTAATGATTTCAAAATAAAAGCAGTTAACTATGGTAGTCCTTGAGGAAGTAAGAAGATCCTGACTCTAGGTTCTGTGGCATGATCTCAGAATAGACTCAATTGCAGCTTTTACTTTCGAAATGTAGTGACCAATATCGTGGAACTGCCATGACAGTAAACGCCATGAAACGGTGGTTCTTGTCCTGCCGAATAAACCAAAATTGCACCATGAAGCACATTTCAATGTGGGACGGGACGGGACGGGACGAGATGGGCGGGATCGCACTATGTTGTCTCGCGACGGAAATGGGATGAGACGGGACGGGACAAAACGGGATGAGATTAAAATATTTTGTCCCGTTCCCTCCCGTCCTATTTGTATGGCGGGACGGGACGTCTCGACGGGACCGTCCCAACTTAACGGCTCTATAATTATGAAAAATGAATAAGTTAAAATAAGTTTAATAAATAAATTAATTTTCTTATTTAAAAAGCTTAATATTATTTAATATTATGCTCCTTTTAGGGCACACGTTAGAAAAACGAAAAACGGATGCTCATTTTATCACACAAGTCATGTTAATTATTGTATATGGTGGCAGCCACCATGGATGCATGTGAGATCAGATTTAGATTAGATCAGATTCAGATCCAGATTCAGTTATGAACATAATATTACTGCTTCCATTTCTCAAAATGTATATCTAAAATTTACTAGTACATTATTTATTTAAAGGTGGCTTCATTTTTGTATTTATCCGCTCCGTAATTAATATACAAATTGACAATTTAATATTTTTAATCATTTGTTATATTTACTAAAATGTCTCATCTTTTCATGAGCGGTGTAGTATACTTTTAGGGGCCGTTTGATTAGGATGCTTAAGACGGGATAAAATTAATCAGAATTAATAAGATTTATTAAAAGGACGTTTGTTTGTAAATTAGGCATTCGGATAATTAAACGAGCCCTTAGGAAAAACACACAACTATAACTTCCTTTGGAAAATGATAACTTGGGAGATTACTTGATGCTGCCATGAAAAATGGGGTTGATCAAGAGTTAAGTATCCAGCTATTCCAATGGATACTACGGCTGGTCTTCCTGGGATGGCTCACCTTGGGACCTACACACACGTAAGCAACAGTGAACTAAACCGGGGGTGACTCCGGTGAAACCCCTCCGGCGTGAGAATCAGTCCAAAGTTCAGATCAAAAGAAAGTTGTCAAATTAATGGAGAAGAGAGAGTTTAGAGAGATAGCAGAACTTACATAATAATGCTGAATTTCACTTATTTATACCACAACATAATTATAGGCCATACCTATAGGGACACGTGTCAATCATCTGCGCCTTGTCAGTCAACTACCCTCAGAGTTAGTAAAAAGTACTACTAATCCCATCATGTTGCACTGTTGAATATTATGGGGGGTGGGTACCACGTGTCGATAACCCAGTCAATTGTTACCCCTCATCCTCGTTTGTCGCCTGGCGACAAAACTTCCACAGCGACAAAACATACTTGTTTGTTTAACCTGAATTACGCCCTTTGTCACTCAAGATTAGAGGTGGTTAAGGTTGTCTCTATATACATACTACTCCCTTCAAAAAAGTGAGGCTTGTCTTTAGGCAACCTCACTCCCAAGTGTAGATTCTCGCCAACTATTTGATGCGACAATTTTCGGCGTATCCATTTGGTATCTTGGTTTCTAACCAATGCACCGCCTCAATTTGGGCGACTTGGTCTCTAACCAAGATGCCGCATCCATTTTGGTGCCTTGGTCTCTAACCAAGACGCCGCATCCATTAGGTGCCTTGGTCTCTAACCAAGACACCGCTTCCCTTTTGTGCGGCTTGGTCTCTAACCAAGACGCCGCATCCATTAGGTGCCTTGGTCTCTAACCAAGACACCGCTTCCCTTTTGGGCGGCTTGGTCTCTAACCAAGACGCCGCATCCATTAGGTGCCTTGGTCTCTAACCAAGACACCGCATCCCTTTTGGGCGGCTTGGTCTCTAACCAAGACGTCGCATCCATTAGGTGCCTTGGTCTCTAACCAAGACACCGCATCCCTTTTGGGCGACTTGGTCTCTAACCAAGACGCCGCATCCATTAGGTGCCTTGGTCTCTAATCAAGACACCGCATCCCTTTTGGGCGACTTGGTCTCTAACCAAGACGCCGCATCCCTTTTGGGCGACTTGGTCTCTAACCAAGACGCCGCATCCCTTTTGGGCGACTTGGTCTCTATCCAAGACGTCGCATTCCTTTTGGGAAACTTGGTCTCTAACCAAGACACCGCATCCCTTTTGGGCGACTTGGTCTCTAACCAAGACGCCGCATCCCTTTTGGGCGACTTGGTCTCTAACCAAGACGCCGCATCCCTTTTGGGCGACTTGGTCTCTAACCAAGACGCCGCATCCATTTGGTGCCTTGGTCTCTAACCAAGACACCACATCCATTTTATCAAGTGTTGGCGACGATTACTTCTCGCCTTTCTCGACGTGCCTCCGTTGTTGCCCCCCTTCGTCAAATTTCTTTATCTCTTATGACAGTGGCCTCCTCGACCACCTTCACCTTTCTAATCTCGCCGTTCCCATACTGTTTCATAAAACAGAAAACTTGTCAAATTTTTAATTAAAATGATAATCACAAAACAGTATGTAGCTGAATAATTCCTGCCTCCTTCCATCATGTTCATAAGTTACATCATGCTAGATTGGCAAATTCTACACAACTTTCCCGCCAATGTGATGTAAACAAAAACACATGACCCCAGAAGAAAGTTACGTAGCTTTTGCTATCTAGAGCAAAAATCAAAAGATGCAACTACAAAATATTGCTACAACTTCATTGATAAAAACGCTTCAAATGATCAACACTCCAGGCATTCTTCAATTCTTCACCATCCAGCTTTCTCAGCCGATAAGTTCCTTCTCGAATAATTTGAGACACCTGAAATGGCCCTTCCCACTTTTCATTCAACTTGGTGAAGCCTGGTTTGGGTCCCGTGGCTTCTGCACTCCTTAGTACCCAATCACCCACATTGAAAGACCTCTTGTTAACCCGCCTATCATGCTGGGCCTTCATCTTCTGCTTGTAATTTACCATCCTCATTCTCGCTTGCAACCTCCTTTCATCAACCAAATCAAGGTCGTTACACCGCCTCTGACCATTTCTCGCCTCGTCATAATAAGTCACCCGGTATGTTGGCAAGGCCATCTCGGCCGGTGCCATGGCTTCAGATCCATAAGTCAAAGCGAACGTTGTTTCACCAGTTGAACCCTTAATTGTGGTCCTCACATACCACAGTGCAGTTAACAACTCTTCTAACCATGCGCCGCCTCTTCCTTCCAAATTCTTAAGTAAAGCGGCAATAATTTGCTTGTTTGCCGCCTTCGCCTGACCATTGCACTGCGGCCTGTACACCGCCGACATCCAATGCTTAACATTCATCCTCTGGCATTCCGCTGCAAATTTCTAACCAAATTGTGTTCCATGATCAGAGACAATGGCCCTGGGTAACCCATATCTGCACCAAATGTTTTCTTGAACGAACTTGATCACATTATCTTCGCTTATTGTCGCCAGAGCCTTTGCCTCTGTCCACTTCGTAAAATAATCAACGGCAACGACTACATGCTGGCATCCTCCCTTGGCCTTTGGGAATGGCCCAATCAAATCTATGCCCCACATATCAAAAGGCCATGTTGCGACAATAGGCGTTTGCTCAGTGGCGGGTTGCCGCGGTATATTCCCAAATCTTTGGCATTTCTCGCATTTCCGCACGTACTCTTCAGCATCCTTCCTCAAGCTCGGCCAATAATAGCCATGGAACAACACCTTATCCGCCAAGGATCTCGCCCCTGGATGACCACCACAAACACCTTCATGGATTTCAAACAAAACCTTAGCCACCATTCCTGGCTCTATGCACCTCATCAATGGCTTTGAAAAAGATCTTCTATATAGAATTCCATCCTGTACAGTAAATCGCGGAGAAGTCACCTTCACTAACTTAGCTCTTTCTTCATCAAGCGGCAATTCACCCTTCTCTAAAAAATCTTTCATGTCAGTAACCCAGCTCGCTTCCGCTTCCCCGATCTCCATGACTATGGGCCTATCAATTGCCGGCGTGTCGACATATTCCACCAGGGGATCAATAGCTGCTTCATTGTCTTCGCTTCCCGCTGACCTACTCAGGGCATCCGCCTTGGAATTCTCTTCTCGCCCAATTTGTACCAACTCCCAAAACTCAAAATGACTCAAGATGCTTCTCACCAAATTACAATATCTTATCAAAAAAGAGTTCACCGTGCCATATTCGCCTTTCACTTGCTTAACAATCAACTGAGAGTCAGAATGAATCACAATCCTCTTTACTCCAGTATCCCGCGCGAATTCGATTCCCGACACCAATGCCTCGTACTCCGCCTGATTGTTAGATACTGGGAACTTGAACCTAAATGCCTTCTTATACTCACATTCCGCATCTGGTGATATCAAAACCATTCCCGCTCCTCCTCTGTCTTTTGCTGATGAACCATCTACATGTAGGACCCAACAATCCTCCGGCCTCCTCTTTTCTTCAATCAAACTTGGTTCAGCCCGCTTTGCCACCTTCTTCTTCTCGCGCTCCTCAATTACTTCGGCCTGAGACTTCGTAAACGAGGTTTCAACTATAAAGTCTGCCAACGCTTGCGCCTTAATAGCTCGGCGGGATTCATATATGATGTCAAATTCTGTCAACTCAATCGACCACTTTAAAAGTCTTCCCGCAGAATCTGGTTGCTGTAAAATCTTCCTTAAAGGAGCGTCAGTCAAAACAACAATTGTATGAGCGACAAAATATGCCCTTAGCTTTCTCGCCGCCACCACTAATGCATATGCTAACTTTTCTGCATTAAAATATCTCGACTCAGCTTGGCTCAATGCCTTAGATACATAATATACAGGCCTTTGAATTCCCCCATCTTTCCTCACCAACACTGCGGCAACTGCGTAGTCAGAGGCTGCCAAATAAACAAACAATTCTTCCCCCTCCATAGGGCTACTCAATAATGGTGGCTTCCCTAAATAAAATTTCATTTCCTCAAAAGCTGCTCCGCATTCCTCGCTCCACTCAAATTTCTTCCCGCCCTTCAACACCTTGAAGAACGGCAAACATCTCTCCGCCGACTTCAAAATAAACCTCCCCAGGGCAATGATCCTCCCATTTAACCGCTGAATCTGGCGGATAGATTTTGGTGGCGACATGTCTAACAATGCCTGAATTTTTTCGGGGTTGGCCTCAATCCCGCGCCTGTTAACCAAAAACCCCAGAAACTTTCCCGTCGTAACGCCAAACGTGCATTTACTAGGATTCAGCTTCATCAAATTCCTTCTTAAGCTCTCGAAAGTTTCAGCGAGATCCAACAAGTGGTTGTTTTCCTTAGTCTTGATCACCATGTCATCAATGTATGCTTCTATATTCCGCCCGATTTGAGACTTGAACACCTCGTTCACCATCCTTTGATACGTTGCCCCTGCATTCTTTAAGCCGAATGGCATCATCTTGTAACAAAAATTTCCCTTTGGGGTCCTAAACGCTGTTTTCGCCTTGTCTTCCTCCGCCATTTTGATTTGATGATATCCTGAATAAGCATCAATAAAACTAAACACCCTGTGACCCGCAATGGAATCCACCAACTTATCAATCTTGGGTAAAGGATAGCAATCCTTGGGACATGCTATATTCAAATCAGTAAAATCAATGCACATTCTCCACTTCTTGTTTGACTTCAAAACCATCACGGGACAAGCCAACCAAACTGGATATTGAATTTTCTCAATTATTCCTGCCTTCAACAGCTTCTCCACTTCCTCCAACACTGCCACCTCTTTCTCCGGCGACAAATGCCTTACCTTTTGCTTAAATGGCTCCACATTAGGATCAGCGTTCAAACAATGCAGAGCCACACTCTCGTCAATACCCTTCATGTCTTCCGGTCTCCAAGCAAATACATCCAAATTTTCCTTCAAAAAATCAACCAAAGCTTCTCGCTCATCCCGCGACAGTTGCTTGCCAATCTTCACCTTCTGCTCGGGAAAATAACAATTGATTTCTACCTCCTCCAACTCTTCTCCCGCTTTGATATCTGGCTCATCCCGCACCTGCAACGTTTCCACTTCTATTCTTTTTCTTTTCCTCATACTCACGGGAACTGACTTTTTGAAATCAGCAAAGACATTACCAGTAGGTCGCCCCTGAGCGTCCTCCACCTCAATGGTTTCATAATCATCATCAGATTCATCGATAGATACTTCAACATTTCCCTCAACCACCTCTTCAATTCTTGGCTCGTCCATATTGACTAGCCTTACAACCCTGGCGTAACTTATATTGGGCGTAGCATTCACCATCTCCATTGCCCAACAATTTTCTTCCTCATCATCACTCTGCCTCACCATGCCATACTCTATATCTCGCCAATCTGCATCCTCCTTCATTCTTTCTCGCCTAGACTCAGTATCAAATTCCCGTTCATCCACCATACACACTTCTCGCTTTCCTCCGAACACCTTTCTCGCCTGCCCTGAAACTTGGTTTGTCGCTTCGGCCACCATGGCAGTTTCATTTCTCATACTCTCTGTCATGATCCAATCTGGTTCACTATTCTCTACTTCTACAATCTTAACCATATTTATCTTCAACTGACTGGATTCCGCTTTGGAAGTCATCGAAGTTGTACTCTCCGTCTTAGCTTTCAACATCTCCTTTTGCTTTCTAACCACGGTGACCGCCTCACTCTTCAGGCAACCTATCCCATTGGTGGTGGGATACTTCACCCTCTGATGGGGGATTGACAAAACCATTTCAAAGCTTAACATGAATGGGATCCCCACTATAGCATTATAAGGAGACACAAGGTCAATTACCATGAATTCAATATTCTCGCATCTCGCCAACTTTCCTTCGTCAATTTCCACATCCAACATAATCGTACCTTTAACCTTAACAGAGTGGTTAGTAAAGTCCTCAAGATATCCCTTATGAGGCACCAAGTTTGCCTCTGTGTAATTCATCCTCTTAAAAGCATCATAATAAAGCATGTTCCTACTAGCTCCAGAATCCACCATAACTCGCTGCACAATATTATTGCCTGGATACATGGTTATGATAATTGGCTGACTCCACGGCTCTTGGTAACAGCTAATTCTCGCCTAGAGAAACTGATCACCCTATCTTGACTGGCGGGAAACTGAGGAACATCAAACGTATGCGTCAAAGTCATGATTTGGGTATTCAATTGGGACACACTGGGCAATGGGTCATGAATGACATCTACCAAATTTCTTTCTGGCCTACGCCGATCATCCCGCCCAACATTCTCCTCCAAATACTCCTGCAGAAAACCTCTATCAATCTTCCCTTGAATCAACCTCCTCAAGTTATAGCAATCATCAGTCTTATGCCCCTTATCCTTGTGAAACTCACAATAACTATTCTGATCTCTAGCCGGACCAGTTCCCGGTGTAATAGGAAAAGGTTCGGGCAAATTTACTTTCTTCAGAATCTCGCTGATGGGAGTATTCAGCCGGCTATACTTAATGTCTGTTTTGGGCTTGAACTCTCTCTGACCCCCCGTACGCCCATCTCCACGGCCTCCGCTTCCTCCCGCTTGACTTGCCCCTCTATTGCCGCTAAATCCTCTCCTATCATCTCGCACTACATCCACCCTTTCGCTTGCAACTTTCTTGACAGCCTGATTTGCCGCTGGAGCCCCCTTAGTCTTAACTCTTGCTCCACTACAAAATCCCCTGACCCTTCATACAATTCCCCCGTAGTCTTTGGCAACCTCATTCCTAACTCCTGCTTGAAGTGACCTGGCTGCAAACTGGTGTTATACAACATAATTATCTCGCCTTGAGCGATGTCGTGGACTTGATTGGCTATTCCCGTACGAACTCGTTCCTCGCGAAAGTAGCAATCCCCTCTCCATCCTTTTGCTTAAGACTGCATAACTCCGTCTTTTGAACTGGTTGTGATCCCGATGCACTAAATCTCGCCAAGAATTTCTCCCTGAAATCTTGATACCCCGTTATAGAATCTTCGGGCTGTGCTAAGAACCAATCTAACGCGTGATCCGCCAGAGTGCTCACCAAAGCTCGACATAAAATCCGCTTCATTCTCGCCAACAGCGACATGGTTGCCTCAAATCTCTCCAACATGAGTTCTCGCTCTAGACTTTCCTGAATAACTTGATAACGTTGGCATGCGAAAGCTGGGGTCTGGGGCGACACCTTTGATATTCTGAGTGAACGGAGCTAGAAAAGGCTTTTTTCCTTCCACTTTCTTTATTCCCGCCTCTAAATTCTTAATTTTCTTCGCCATCTCAGCCATCTCATTTCTCAACTTTTGTTCCTCTTCCTTCTTAGCCTTCTCTGTCTCACTAGCCTTGGCCAATTCTGCGGCTCTTATGGCTTCTGCAAGCTTCTCGGCTTCAACAGCTTTTGCCGCCTCTGCGGCCCTTCGTTCCCTCTCCTTCTCATATTCTTTATCTTTCCTTTCTTGCCGGTGTCGCTCCCTATCCCGCGGTGACCTCTCACGATGCCGCCTAGCATCATGATGTCGCGATAACTGAGTCCTTTCCTTGTCATAACGGCCTTGACCAGGAATACGCCCCTCGTCATGAGTTGATCCACTGGATTCATTGCTATCATATTCGAAATAATAAGATTCTTCCTTAGAATTGCCTGCCTTATGGTATATTCTCTTTCTCTTCTTCTTCCTGGTTTCAACGCCGTCCTCACGCCTGCGGTCTTCTCCCAATCTTCTCGGAGGCGGCATGTCCACATCTCGCCTTGGCCTATTAGCCACACTGGCACTAACCTCTCGATTTTGCCCGCCGACATGAGACCTTCTCGCCTGCCCATTCAATAACCCCTCAGGAATATGAGAAGGCTCCACATGCAACTCCTTTAATTGTTGGTTATTGGCCAGAACACCCATCCACGCCTCATTGTCCGCCCTCAACTTTTCAATCCTTTCCCTTACTTCTGCATTCTTCGACTTCGCGGGAACTTGACCTTCATCTACTGCCTTGGCTCTTTCCACTCTCACCCTTTCCTCCTCCACCCTAGCCCGCCTAACGCTGGAGTTGGTTTCTGAAGTATGTACCTCCACCTCTCTTTCAGATCCCGCCCCTGCACGAGCTTCCTTAGCATTTGGGGTTGCCAACGTTAAATTCTGAGCCGCCCTAGAGGGGGTAGTTTTTTCTTGCCCAACCACCATAACTTACCCCCAAACAAAGGTATACTTTAACAAACACTTCAAACCAAATCACACCCTTTTCACAACAAACCAACTATTCTGACAACTTTACAAGTCACTCCTCTGACTACAAAACACCTTTAATACATGTATTAATGAGCCTACAGCATTTATAACCAAGGACAACTTTATGGCTTCTTACAATAAATACACCATTTCCCAAAACAACCTATAACAAGCACCACCTGGAAATCCTCCTTGACTTTTTAACCAACTAGCATTTACTTCTTCAAACAAACTGACAACTCAAAATCTTCTGGGCTCTGCCAGAAGAACAATAACAGTACTCCACCTTCTGACTCACCACCGGCAGTCACCAACAACCTCCCAAACTTCACCTAGCCACCCAAAGAAGAACATTCAGGTCCCGGCAACGGAACCAACTGATGCTGTCATGGAAAATGGGGTTGATCAGGAGTTAAGTCTCCGGCTACTCTAATGGATACTACGGCTGATCTTCCTGGGATGGCTCACCTTGGGACCTACACACACGTAAGCAACAGTGAACTAAACCGGGGGTAACTCCGGTGAAACCCCTCCGGCGTGAGAATCAGTCCAAAGTTCAGATCAAAAGAAAGTTGTCAAATTAATGGAGAAGAGAGAGTTTAGAGAGATAGTAGAACTTACATAATAATGCTGAATTTCACTTATTTATACCACAACATAATTATAGGCCATACCTATAGGGACACGTGTCAATCATCTGCGCCTTGTCAGTCAACTACCCTCAGAGTTAGTAAAAAGTACTACTAATCCCATCATGTTGCACTGTTGAATATTATGGGGGGGTGGGTACCACGTGTCGATAACCCAGTCAATTGTTACCCCTCATCCTCGTTTGTCGCCTGGCGACAAAACTTCCACAGCGACAAAACATACTTGTTTGTTTAACCTGAATTACACCCTTTGTCACTCAAGATTAGAGGTGGTTAAGGTTGTCTTTTCGCTTCATGTACATCCCACCCACTCTCTTTTCCCGTCATATGTCGCACCACTGATACGCGACACTTTCTCGCCATATTTAAGACGAGAAATTACTCATCGTTACTATTATTCATCTTCCTTGATACTTACGGCCCGTTTTGAGTAATTTGGCCCATTAAGCCCATTAAACTCTTTGAACTGATCAGGCCCAATCCATATTTCATAATCACTTCATTACTAAACATTACATCCTATTTTTTAAAATACTGACATTATTTTGAGAAAAAAAAAACGGCTTCATTTTGTGGGCATAGGAGGGGTCGAAATCAAACCTCCAAAAATGAAATGCAAAAAAGAACAGCTGAAAACGCTAGAAGAAGGGGTCGAACCTCCGACCTTGTGGTTAACAGCCACACGCTCTAACCAACTGAGCTATTCCAGCTTTGTTTTTCAAATTCAATACCATTTTATATATCAATTTGTTAATGAATTTTTCTTTTTTTATTGTAGGGATATTTTTTAAAATAAGTTTTTTATAATATTTAATGCCAATGAAGAATTCATATTCTTGCTAAACTCTTTGTTTTAAAGTATATAATCATAAAAATTGGTACATACACATTTAGGGATAAACTTATTTAGAAAATAGACATTCACTGATCAGAGATCTTACGTCGGCGCTCTTCAAATTACAGATCTTACACCGACGCTCTTCAAATCTGTTAATGATATTAGTTCTTGTGGATTGTTTTTTGTTGTATAGAGAAAAAAATAAGTTAATATGGTTTTATAGTTAACTATAAACATTTATGGTTATCTTTTTGTTCTAATGTACGGAATTTTTAAAATTGAATGTGTTTGTGCAATGAATGTGTTCTTGAGTATGCGTGTTAATGTATTAGTTACATGATATTGTTAATTTTTATGAAAATTATGTTATTTCTTGTTCAAACTAGATCTCATAATTTCTATATATATATAACAAATTTTAGTTGTATATTTTATGTGTAATACTAATTTTAGTCTTATAGTTTAAATAATTTTATTTATTCTATTAAAAAATTGAGAAAAAAATGAACAAATAACTCTTATACCTTTTGTATAAGATTTTATTTAGTCTTATTTTTAAAGTATAAGAGTTAGTTTTAAGAAAATATCAGAGGTTTTTTATTTATTTTCTTAAAAATTGAGGGAAAAAAAAGTAAAAAAAAATGATTTTTATACCTTTAATATAAGAGTCGAACTAGTTTTATACGTACGATATAAAAGGCGAACTGTTTATTTGGAATATTGAAAATCCCCTAGTCTTATACGAAATATTGAATTGGCCGAATGGCCCTAGGGTCAAAAGGCCTTATGGTTTGTGTAGCCCTAATGGTGAATTATGGTTAAAAGCTCTGTACCGCAGCGTCCTTTGTTGGACATCGTTACATGAGTACCGACTTTGAATGAAATTATTATGGTGGCACAGGGCATGCCTTTGTTTTGTACTATTTGGTCTGGGCTATTGATTTGGGGTACACAAATATGAAATTTGAGTTGGATTCAAAGGTTGTTTTTGTTGGAGTGCTCTTATGTTCACATGGTTTTTCTGAGTCGGACAATCTTCTTAGTGTATTTAGAGATATTTTTAATGCAAATTCTTTTTTTTTATGCATTTAGTTTGTTGAACGACAAATGTTATTACCGATGTTGTTTCTATGGCTTCTTCTTCTTTTGTTAACGAAAGCCCCACCTCTTGGGTTGAGTGTTAGTTACATGTTAATTGCCAACTCCAAACTTTATATGTTTGTTAATAAAATTTTGTTGTATGCTTGAAAAAAATCGTGTCTTTTTTTTTAGGGGAAAACCCAATTTCGAGTTGCACAGAGGAAATAAGAGTCAATTTAGAATTATTCAGTTGATATACCATTTTAATTGGGCCAACCTACATTGGGCCAAGCTGATTGTTTAAGATGGAATATTTGACTGATTAGCCAAGTAAATTAGATGGGTTTAAGATAAATATTCCCCTTATTAGTATTAGTAGAGACGTCAATGTCAATTTGGGATCGTTCCATCCCGTGGAATAGTATATTCTAATTTCATATAAAAGCGGGTTTATTTGGGATATCCCGTTTGGGACGCGGGACGGGACGGGATGGGACGGAACGTCCCGCATTTTTATCATTATAATTTTAATTTTTTTTAACCTAAAGTATTTTAGCACTTAATTCTTAGTTTTTTTTTAAAACTATCCATTGATTTTTTGTGTTGATTAAGCTATTTTATGAATTTAACAAGTTTTTATCTTGCTGGATTGCAAAAATTTAATCTTATATTTTCAATTTAATGTTTTGGCATCATATCAGTTGGATTTTAGTTTTATAATATTAATGTATTCTTGTCCCGTATTGTCACGTGTTCCGAAGTGGGATGAGACGGGACGAGGATTTTCTATCCCGCGAAGAATTCAGGACATCTCGTCCCGTTCCATAAAATTGCGAAATTTCATAATTTCGTCTCGTCCTATCCCATATTGCCGAATTGCTCTGCTTATTCATGACACTATTCCAAAATGATATTTACCTTTATGGTCTATTAGGTAGTTGGTATTTCATAATGATTTTGATGAAAATAATAAAGTGAATGCCACTTTAAATAATAAAAATTATGAGATGAAAATTTTAAATTGGCATTTTAAATTTTCAAAATCATGAATGTAAATTTTTTTCAATTTTTTTTTAATCATGAAATGTAATCCCACATAAAAGAAAAAGACATTTTTTTTTAACTTTATAAAGTTCATAATTGGACAAGGACATTGACTAGGGTTTTAAGGGGCACACGAATTATGCGAAGAATGTACGAATTATGTGAAGAATGCGCTAGGACAAAAGATTTAACATTTTTGGTAATCATATTTTCATTGAAAACTAAACTTCGTTAGTTTTTCGTTTTAGTTCCATTTGAAAATTAACAAAATACATGTCTACTCATTATATTTAACGGATTGACAAGAATTTTTGTTAGAAAGTTAACCTAGAAATGATTTTTTGTGTGAAATAATTAACAGTAACTATAAATTTCTTGTAGAAAGTTAACATCATTTCCGAGTTTCTGTTAAATATTTAACATAATGGGTAATTTTCAATTGATTTTCAGTTAAAAACCTAACGAATGCGTCCTTTCAACCTTGTATTAATGGATCTGTCTTGGAGAAGAGACACTATGAAACCTATAATTTGAGGAGGAATCTAGCCAATCCATTCACAATTAAGCAACTCAATTTTGAGGCAATAAGGCTCCGTTTGTTTCACCGTAAAACATTTTCCGGAAAATGTTTTCCGGAAAATAACCTGTTTTACGGTGTTTGGTTAGCCCCCGGAAAATATTTTCCGGAAAATAACTCGTTTTCCGCTGTTTGGTTGCCTAAGTAAAACGTTTTCCGGAAAACATTTTACGTCCTTCCTAAGTAAAACGACCTACTGACCTTGTCCTAAGTAAAACATTTTCCGAAAAATGGAGACCTTAATGTACAACTCATATTACGCCCGGTACAACCACCCCACTGCCTATCCCACCCCCCTCCCAAAAAAAATTTTTTTTTTTTTTAAATTTTTTTGTAATCGCCCCCCCAGCCTGACCCCCCCACCCCCCACCCCCACCCCCAAAAAATTTTTTTTTTTTTTTTTTTTTGTAATCGCCCCCTACCCTGCCTACCCCCCACCCCCCACCCACCCCCCAAAAAAAAATTTTTTTTTTTGTAATCGCCTCCTACCCCCTCGCCTACCCCCCCACTTCCACCCCCCACCCCTCCCCCAAAATTTTTTTTTTTTTTTTTTTGTAATGCACGCCCTCTACCCTCACCCCACCCCCACCCCCACCCCACCACCCCCCAAATTTTTTTTTTTTTTTTTTTTGTAATCGCCCCTACCCCTCGCTCTACCCCCACCCCACTTCTCTCTTCACTACCCCAAAATTTTTTTTTTTTTTTTTTTTTTTTTGTAGACCGCTCTACCTCGGCCACTTCCACCCCCCCTCCCCCCAAAATTTTTTTTTTTTTTTTTTTTGTAACGCCCCCACCCCTAGCCTACCTCACTCCTCACCACCCCCTCAAAATTTTTTTTTTTTTGTAATCGCCCCCTTGCCCACCTCGCTTACCCACCTCACCCCCAAATTTTTTTTTTTTTTTTGTAATCGTCTCCTACCTCTTCCCCCACCCCTTCACCCCCTCAAAAAAATTTTTTTGGGGGGGGTGAAGGGAAGGTGAGCGATTACAAAAAAAAAAATTTTTTGGGGAGAGTGGGGTAGGCAAGGGGTGGTAGAAAAAAAAAAAAATTTTGGGGGGGGTGGGGGGCAGGGGGCGATTAAAAAAAAAAAAAAATTTTTTTTTGGGGGGGTGGGGCGGAGAGGGTAGGCTGAGCGGGGGCGATTACAAAAAAAAAAAAAAAAAAAAAAAAATTTGGGGGGCAGCAGGAGGTAGGCAGTGGGGTAGGGGGCGATTACAAAAAAAAAAAAAAAAAAAAAAAAATTTTTGGGGGGGTGGGGGTAGGGGGCGATTACAAAAAAAAAAAAATTTTTTTTTTTGGGGGGGGAGTGGGGGGTGGGGGTGGGGTAGGTCAAAGGGGGGGCGATTACAAAAAAAAAAAAAAAAATTTGGGGGGAAAGGGTGGGGGGGTGGGGGTGGGGGGTAGGCAGTGGGGTAGGGGGGCGATTACAAAAAAAAAAAAAAAAAAAAATTTGGGGGGGTGGGTGGGGGGTGGGGGAGTGGGGTAGGCAGGGGGTAGGGGGCGATTCAAAAAAAAAAAAAAAAAAAAATTTTTTTTTTTTTTTGGGGGGTGGGTGGGGTGGGGGGTGGGGGGTAGGCGAGGGGGTAGGGGGGCAATTACAACAAAAAAAAAAAAAAAAAAAAAAAAATTTGGGGGGGGTGGGTGGGGTGGGGTAGGTCACCTTGTGAAATATGAGTCGTTTTACCAAACACCCGAAAACATTTTACACCCTTCCTCCGTAAAATATTTTCCTCCGTAAAATATTTTACGCTCTACCTCCGTAAAACATTTTACAGGAAAACATTTTACAGGAAAACATTTTCCAGAAAACGTTTTCCGGAAAACATTTTACGTCGAAACAAACGGAGCCTAAATGATGTAAGCTTTTCGATTTATCATTGTGTGCACCGTACCAAAGATGCAAAAAATTATGGAGTATACTCCCTCCGTCCCACTTCAACATTCCTGCTTTCCTTTTTAGTTCATTCCAGATTAAGAGTCTCATTTCATAAATGATAAATTTTGAACAGTATTTCAGACATTTATACCCTTATAATGTAAATATATTTACAAAAAAATCATTTATTATGTCTTTATAATGTTAACATATTTACAAAAAAAAAAATCAATCAAAAAGAGGGAAAAAGATTAAATGTTTTAACTTTTACATTCTCTTCCTCTAATCTTCTACCAACTTACAATTCTTTATTCATTTTTTAAAAAATTTCTTAAAAAGCGTGAAATATTTGTTGGACAAATGCTATGGCTTCTTTAAGACTTAACGAAAAAACTGACAGCAAAAGTAACGGAGATTGAAAAAACAAAGGAATTCAAGTCGAGTCTTGTATTTAATACAATCTCCGTAAGAGTTATTTGTCCCGCACTGGTGCTTACGGTTGTATGACAAAACTCTAGTAAGATAAAACGACTTACTATTAGTTATAAGGAGCACTCCAATATAACTAATCTAACGAACAACAAAGGTTTTAGAACTTTGGACTTGAAAGATTGAATGCAACAATATGCAATGATTTGGGTATGTTAATCTATCTCTCTAGAGGGTAAAAGGCTCAAAATGACTGTATGTTATAATTGAAATTCGGAGGGAAACTATTTAAAAGGAGTTAAAGGGTTCATGGCTGTTCACTCCAAGAGGTGCCAAACCTGTTTAGAATCTGAGCACGAGCGCGGCCGCTCTTGCCTTGAGCGCGACCGCGCTGGCATGCCGAGACTAAGCCATGATTTACTTAAAATCAGCGCGGCCGCTCTAGGCTGGAGCGCGACCGCGCTGAAGCCCAGAACTGAAAGGTCACGAAACCTTTTGAGAACAGTTGTGACCCAAAACTAATTTGGATCAGTCCAAGTCAACCCAAGTTAACTTTAACCCTTTATTTAACTTCCGTTAAGTTACAAAATCACTTGTCATTAATTCTCATTCACCCTAAATGGTTTTGAGACATTAAATAAGTTTAATAATCTACAACAAATGTAGAATACATTTTGTAACTAGTTCCGTTAACAGATAACGAACTTCCGTTAGAAATCTAGGTCAACGTTAAGTCAAACTTAACTTTTCGTTACCCATTTCCAACAATCCCCCACATGAATGACAATTAATGCATGAATGCAATTTCGTCCAAAGTTCCGGCGAACTATTATTATATCGGGACAGATAGCTTGTGGCCTTGAATCTTCCCTAGTGAAATATTATCGGATATACTAGCCATTTGGTAGCGAGTCGCTTTGAACCAACAGTCGGGTGTATACCAAGACAATAATACTCACATAATAACATTTCTAACAATTGTTGTTCTCACGTTTTGTCCATTTTGGCCCTGGACCGTATCTCATTCATAAGCGTTCATTTAGAGGCGGCCTAATTACCTCTCACTTATATAGGTGATTCTCACTATAAGGAGTATCATGCACTACTCCACCCGTAGGTATAGAAATCATTAAAAGTTTTCTCAACTTATCCTTACCACTTCGCGTACGTGCTTGTACTTGGATGTTCTCGGGAATGAGTATTCAACATCTCCGAGGTTAATAAACCGAGTTGTTGTTTCCAAGTAACTCTACTAGAACTTATAACTTGGTTGTCTCATTGAACGAGGGCACGGGATCTCCATTTCTCAAGGTTGAGTGTCCGCTATAAGTTCTTTTGTTGTGGGTTTTAAACCCATTCCTTAACAGTTTATACGAGTTGATCTCTATTTATACCTTTGGTAAATGGATCCGCTAAGTTATCACATGATTTAACATAATCAATGGTGATAATGCCATTCTTGATCAAGCTGTCTAATGGTATTGTGTCTACGACGAATATGTCTAGACTTACCATTGTACATACTATTACGTGCCCTTCCAATTCTTTGATTGACTATCACAATGGATTAGTGCGACGAGCGCGTGTTTGCTCCAACAAGGAACATCCTCCAGAAGTTCTTAAGCCATTCTCGCTTCTTCCCCGGCTTTATCTAACGCGATAAACTCGGATTCCATCGTGGATGCCGGCTATACACGTTTGTTTGGAGGATTTCCATGACACTTTGCTCCTCCACCTATAGTGAATACATATCCACTTGTGGATTTAGAGTCTTTCGTGTCCGATATCGATTGGCATCACGGTATCCTTCTAATACTGGCTGGATATTTATTGTAAAGTATCCCGTGGCTGGTTTAATGTATACTTTAAATATCTTAGTACTCTCATTAGTGCTTTCCAATGATCAGGTACTAGGATTGCTTGTGAACCTACTTAGTTTGCTCACTTGAATATGCAATGTGCGGACGAGTACAATTTGTTAAGTACATCGATCGCCAATTATTCTTGCATATTCCGGTTGAGAAGCTGGTTCCCCTTTGTTCTTGGCTAAATGTAGAGCCAAGTCTACAGTGTCTTAGCGGGAGGGTCATCAAAGACATTGAATTTCCGAAGAACATTCTCTAGGTAATGGGATTGTGAAAGAACTAATCCTTCGGATGTTCTAGAGATCTTTATCCCTAATATTACATCGCCTAATCCCATGTCTTTCATGTCAAAGTTCTTCTTTAACATGCCTTTGGTATTCATGATTAAATCATGATTACTTCCCATTATGAGCATGTCGTCTACATAAAGACAAACGATAACGAATGATTCGAGATGTTCCTTTAATGTAGACACATTTGTCACATTCATTGATCTTGAATCCATTCGATAACATGGTTCTATCGAACTTCTCATGCCATTGTTTAGGTGCTTGTTTTAGTCCATACAAGGATTTTACAAGTTTACACACCTTTCTTTCTTTACCAGGAACCACGAACCCTTCGGGTTGTTCCATGTAAATTTCTTCATCAAGTTCTCCATTTAGGAAAGCAGTCTTCACATCCATTTGGTGTATCTCAAGATTATGCACTGCTGCAATAGCTATGAGAACACGAATAGATGTGATCCTTGTGACAGGGGAGTATGTATCGAAGAAATCATATCCCTCTTTCTGTCTAAAGCCTTTGGCAACTAGCCTAGCTTTGTACTTTTCGATAGATCCATCCGCCTTATACTTCCGTTTAAGGATCCATTTGCAACCTAATGGTTTGCAACCTGGAGGGAGATCAACTAATTCCCAAGTATTGTTGAGCATTATGGATTCTATTTCACTGTTAATAGCTTCCTTCCAGAACGAACTATCCGGACCGGACAAAGCTTCTTTAACAGTTGATGGTTCGTTTTTTAACATGTAAGATAGAAAATCAGGACCAAAAGTCTTTTCCACTCTTGCCCTTTTGCTACGTCTCGGCTCTTCATCTTTTATTTGAGAAGGACCAGTTGTAGACTCATGTGTTCTTTTATTAGAACCTACATCTTTCCTGTCCTTAACCGGAAAAATATTTTCAAAGAATACCGCATTCCTTGATTCTATAGTAGTTCCTACGTGCATATCCGGAATGTCCGATTTATGCACTATAAACCGATAGGCACTACTATTATTGGCATATCCAATAAAAACACAGTCAATGGTCTTTGGGCCAATCTTGACTTGTTTAGGCTTAGGTACTTCAACCTTGGCCAAACACCCCCACACTTTAAGGTATTTAAAACATGGCCTACGATTATGCCACAATTCATAGGGCGTTTTATCAATACCTTTCTTGGGTATTTTATTGAGAACATAATTAGAAGTGAGTATTGCTTCCCCCCACAAGTTGTCGGGTAAGCCCGAACTGATCAAAAGCGCGTTCATCATCTCTTTGAGAGTACGGTTTTTGCGTTCAGCAACTCCATTAGATTGAGGGGTATATGGAGCCGTTGTTTGATGAATTATGCCGGATTCCCAACATAATCCTTCAAACGGTGCTTCATATTCTCCACCTCTATCGCTTCTAATTTTCTTAATTTTTAAGTTAAGTTGATTCTCAACTTCTTTCTTATAAGTCTCAAAAGCCTCTAAGGCTTCATCCTTACTTCTTAAGAGATAGACATAGCAATACTTAGTGCAATCATCTATAAATGTAATGAAGTACTTTTTACCTCCTCGAGTTTGCACTAGTTTTAAATCACATATGTCGGTGTGAATTAACTCGAGAGGAGTCGTGTCTCTTTGTATGGCATTAAATGGTGACTTAGTCATTTTTGCCTCAACACAAACTTCGCACCTATTAGTCGAGTCGGATTTAGTCATTTGGATTAAATCTTGTCTCGCTAATTTCTTAATGGTGTCGAGGTTTACATGTCCTAATCTATCATGCCATAAATTAGAACCTTCCGACAAGTAAACATAAGGAACACAACTTTTATTCATCGCACCTTGGCGGATTACAGTCATTACATTCATTTTAAAAAGGCCCTCCTCGAGGTAACCTTTTCCAAGAAACAAACCATTCTTGGTTAGTACAAATTTGTCGGATTCGAATACTAGTCTAAAACCGGCCTTACTAAGCAAAGCGCCGGACACTAAATTTTTACGGATGTCTGGAACATGCAGCACATCCAACAAGGTTACTTCTTTTCCGGAAGTTATCTTCAAAATCACGTTTCCAATGCCTTGAACATCGGAGGTCGCAGAATTTCCCATGTAAAGCTTTCTTCCGGAGATGGGAGTATAGGAGGAGAAACTTTCCTTGTTACCACAAATATGGCGGGTAGCACCGGTATCTATCCACCATGCTTTAGGGTTCTCCTCCAAATTTGCAACGTTGGCTTCAAACACAACCGCTGCAAAGTCTAGGTCCATGTGGTCAACATTGTTCGCCTCTTTCTTCGGGAGACGACAATCCCTTGACAAGTGGCCCGGTTTGCCACAATTATAGCACGACCCCTTGAACTTTTTAGAGGTCTTCTTCTTCCCTTTCTTAGCATTTCCGGTATTTTCGGAATGCTTTCTCTTTGTGCCACTCGTGCTAGCCTCGGCGAGATTGACCTTTGCCTCCATCTTGCCTTTAGCAACTTTGGCCTCATTCATTCTATTGTTCTCTTCTATTTGAAGACGAACAACAATGTCTTCTAAGGACATCTCCTTGCGTTTATGCTTGAGATAGTTCTTGAAGTCCTTCCACGAAGGAGGCAACTTTTCAATGATGGAAGCCACCTTAAATGGATCATTCATGATCATCCCCTCGGCATCAAGCCCATGTAGAATGATTTGGAATTCATCTACTTGAGTTGTTACCGATTTGGAATCGACCATCATAAAGTCAAGATACTTACCGACGACAAATTTCTTTGACCCGGCATCCTCGATCTTGTACTTCCTTTCCAAAGTGTCCCACAACGCTTTGGCTAACTCGACTGTACTATACACATTGTATAGTGCATCGTCAAGTCCATTTAAGATATAATTCTTACAAAGAAAATTACCGTGAGACCAAGCCTCCTTTGCCATTTGCCTTTGGGGGTCCGGATCACCTTTTTCTACTGCCGGAGGATCTTCCTTTAAGAAGCGGTGCAGGCTTAGGGTGGTCAAGTAGAAGAGCATCTTCTGTTGCCATCTCTTGAAATCCACACCGATGAATTTCGCGGGTTTCTCACCATGACTGATGTGATGAGTTGTAGGAGCGGGAGCAACGTTGTTGAATGTAGTATCACCTTGTGATGGAGGCGTCACATTCCCTTGACTAGATGAAGTGGTGTCTTTCTCGTTTGCCATCTCTTGATAATCTTGAAGAAGCGTAAAATAACTCTTACGATTGTTGGACAAATGCTATGGCTTCTTTAAGACTTAACGAAAAAACTGACAGCAAAAGTAACGAAGATTGAAAAAACAAAGGAATTCAAGTCGAGTCTTGTATTTAATACAATCTCCGTAAGAGTTATTTGTCCCGCACTGGTGCTTACGGTTGTATGACAAAACTCTAGTAAGATAAAACGACTTACTATTAGTTATAAGGAGCACTCCAATATAACTAATCTAACGAACAACAAAGGTTTTAGAACTTTGGACTTGAAAGATTGAATGCAACAATATGCAATGATTTGGGTATGTTAATCTATCTCTCTAGAGGGTAAAAGGCTCAAAATGACTGTATGTTATAATTGAAATTCGGAGGGAAACTATTTAAAAGGAGTTAAAGGGTTCATGGCTGTTCACTCCAAGAGGTGCCAAACCTGTTTAGAATCTGAGCACGAGCGCGGCCGCTCTTGCCTTGAGCGCGACCGCGCTGGCATGCCGAGACTAAGCCATGATTTACTTAAAATCAGCGCGGCCGCTCTAGGCTGGAGCGCGACCGCGCTGAAGCCCAGAACTGAAAGGTCACGAAACCTTTTGAGAACAGTTGTGACCCAAAACTAATTTGGATCAGTCCAAGTCAACCCAAGTTAACTTTAACCCTTTATTTAACTTTCGTTAAGTTACAAAATCACTTGTCATTAATTCTCATTCACCCTAAATGGTTTTGAGACATTAAATAAGTTTAATAATCTACAACAAATGTAGAATACATTTTGTAACTAGTTCCGTTAACACATAACGAACTTCCGTTAGAAATCTAGGTCAACGTTAAGTCAAACTTAACTTTTCGTTACCCATTTCCAACAATATTACCCTAACATCCTTAAAGTGAGTCGGAGAGAGTAATTTTTACATAGTAGATTGTTTATGGGCGGGTTGGAATTAGTGAGGTGTGTTGGTTGACTTTAAGCAATTGATTAGTAGGAAACATAAAATTGACAGATGGGGGGCTCACTAGACAGCAAAGGTTTGAGGGTATTAAGATTTGATTAAAATGGGAAATCTTGAAAGATAAGGATCTTGATTGAGCTTTAAATGAAGAACATGGCCATGGGGTGTTTTCTACTATGCCTTTGATTTTGATTTTATTGAGGAAAAACACACAAATTTAAATCTCCACGAGACAAGGGAAGTTAAACTAAACTTTTCTTCTACCCATTTTAATTCCAACCCTTCCAGCAGATCAACCCTTTCGTTTTGCAATGTGTCAATTTTAGCAACTTTAATTTTTTTTAAGGGTTTATTACAAAAAACTCACTCGAAAAAATGGCATTTACAAAAAAAAAAAAAACATGTAAGATGGGAAATTACAAAAAAACTACTTTTTTTTTTCTTTTTTAAAAAAAAAATTTTGGTTTTTTTTTTTATCAGTTTTGATCAGGCAACTGATAATTTCAGTTATCAGTGGTTCAAACAACTGATAATTTCAGTTATCACTTGTTTACAACTGATAACTAAAATTATCAGTTGTTTGAAGAGTAATTTGTGCTTCAAACAACTGATAATTTCAGTTATCAGTTGTAAACAAGTGATAACTGAAATTATCAGTTGTTTAAATAACTGATAACTGAAATTATCGGTTGTTTGACCAAAACTGATAAAAAAATCAATTTTTTTTTTTGTAATTTCGAACTTATGTGTTTTTTTTTTTTTTTTTTTGTAATTTTCATCCTTTTAAAGTAGTTTTTTGTAAATGTCTCATTTTTTAAATGATTTTTTACTATTAAAAATGATGAATTTATACATTTTGACCCCCTTTATTTTGAAAAAAAAAAATTGTACTAAATTATTATTTTGACCCTGTTATATGCAAAAATTGAATCTCTTCCTTATAATAGTTATCTCAAAACAGTCTTGACCCCGACTGTCTCCGGTGTCTTGCAATTTTCCTTTTATCTACATTTCAAACCTTAACCCTTGAAAAAAAAAAAAAACCTAAGCATGTGGATGATAATCATCATCGGGTTTGTCAAAACATATTTAATCTTCCTGCTATGTTGTTCTTTGATGAGTTTGAGCAGACACATCTTAATCTTAATTTTTTTTCCTTGATGGAGAACCAAACATCCAAAGAATTATAAATTATAATTAAATATAACATTATTTCTTCCCTCGTCTTGAACGTAAATGTCCATTTTTATTCTAGAAATAATACGAAAATTTATATTCCTTTTGTCTCATTTCAAATTGCAAAAAACTGTCGGTACAGAAAAATTAAGGAGAAATATATAATACTCCCTATGTCCCGAAACAATCTTTCTATTTTTTTTTTGTTATCATGAAGGTATATTGAGCAAAAATTTTAGATTAATTTAATAATCTTATGGATTATCCAAAAGTTATAATTGGTATTTATAATGTTGTATCAGCAAAAAAAAAAAAATCATAATAATAATTTAATTAATCTAAATTTATTGGGCAAAATATCTTCATAATAACAAGCAAAAAAAATAGGTAGAGTATTTCGGGATGAATGGAGTATTAAATTGTTGTAAGAATAATGGGGTAGAGATTAATAGTGAGGGAAATTAGTATGCGTTAGTTATTTGATTTGAATATAACAAATGAGTTTTGCTAAATAAGAATAAAAACTTTTTGAGTAGGTTTTGGGGGAAACTAGTTTCTCCCTAATATTATAAAAAGTCTTGTTTTAAAAATCAAAACAAAGGCACGTACAATTTTTTTTTAAAATAAAAAACAAGACTTTTTATAATATTTGGGGAAACTAGTTTCCCCCAAAATTTTCTGAAACGTTTTACTGTTGGAATTTTACAATTTGGAATTTTTACCAATAAAATCTTGAGATTTGATGAAATATATCAATAAAAATAGCCATTTTCAAAACTCGCCAATAAATTCCTGTTAAAAATATGGACAAAAATATACCTAGAGTCTCTATTCAATTTCAATCGGCTTTTCTCTCTCTTCCCGATCGTTCTCTAGAGTCTCTCTCTAGTCACCCTCCCTCATTTTCCCAACTTCATTTCTCTCTCCGGCGGCGCTGCTCTCACATTCGCCGGATCGCCTTCCTTCTCTCAACCCTCTTTCTCCATCTTGTACCTTCGCTCTTCACCAGGAAGGAAGACGAATTTCAACCACGGTCCAACCCTAACCCATATTCTCCTGTTCTGTTCCCATTATTCTGGCGGTTCAAAAATGAGTTCTTCCCTCTGTTTAATTTGGTCATTTGTATTAACTTCAAAATTTAGTTTTGCAAAAATATGATGAACTAAGAAAGAATTTTTATTTTATTTTTGACAAAGTTATTTGAATGTAAATTTTCAAAAAGTCATTCATTTTGGGACAAAATGGGACATTCAATTTGGGGACAGAGGAAGTATTGCGGTTCAATGAAGAAATAACATGTAGTTTTTTATACGGAAGGTTAAATATTCAATCCCCGTGAATATATTTCACTCTTTATGTGTGTGTTGGTTTATTTTATAAACTGAGAAATAAAATTCACATTAATGTTTTATAAGTTTTCAAAGTTGTTCATGATTATAGTTGGTTTATGTTATAATTGTGTTGTAGATTTCTCATTTATTTATGTCATTCTTTTAGGACAACTGTAGGACAAATTTCACAGTTGTTATAACTATGTTGGTTTATGTTATAAACTGAGAATTCTATTTTACATTAATGTTTTATAGGTTTTCACAGTTGTTCATCCTTATACATTGTTTGTGAAATAATTGTGATGTGTATTTCACAGTTATTTTGTTTAAACAACTGATAAATTTTTGAACTGTGATTTGTATTTCACAGTTATTTTGGTTAGAGTTTGGTTAATAACTAATATTTCTCATGAAACTTAGACACAAGTTTTGGTGAGTGAATTCTGTTTCACAGTAATTTAAATAACTGTGAAATAGAATTGGTTTATGTTATAACTGTGATAGTTTATATTATAAACAAGAATTCTATTTCATATTAATGTTTTATAGGTTTTCACGATTGTTCATGATTAGAGTTGGTTTATGTTATAATTGTGCTGTAGATTTCTCAGTTATTTATTTCATTCTTTTATAACAATGTAGGGCAAATTTCACAGTTGTTTGTGTTTTTATTAACTAACAAAAAAAAAGGAATAGAAAGAAAGAGGGATGAAGGAAGGAAGAATGAATAGGGAGTACGAATCAGCGGATCCTAAACTTTAAATGTTATATTATTTAAATAAGTATCTAAGTATCTAAGCCCATTAATTACTTGGTCAAGAAAATAGGCTAAGATAAAATTCAGTGGCGAAATTAAGTGAAGCCACCCATGATACTCACTTCAATTTAGAAAATCAAAAAATAAATATAAATATAAAAATATCCAACACTTGGCTAGGCAGCTAAAGTAGGCAGGCTGAGGCCACCAACAACATGGCATGGAATGTCAAAATATAGTTTAAAAAGAGTTAGATGCACGTGCTCATGAGCTTTCAAGTGATAAAAGAAATGAAGGAAACTTGCTACGAAACATCCTTTATTAGAAATACTAGTACTCTCTGCTAGTCCGGTTTAATGTTTTTAATTTAATTTGACACGAAGATTATTAAGAAATAAATATTATAAATATGAAAAGTAAAATAAGAAATAGAAAGTGAGTAAGAAGTTTTTGATATAAGGATGACAAGTGAGCTTTATTGTCTATTTTTAAATAATAAAGCAAGTGAAAATCTTAAATTGAGGCAGAATAAAAAGAAAAGTAAGATCTTTAAACGGGTACGGTGAAAGTATCATTTTAAAGACAAAATAGAAGATTTCCTTCTACTTAAACCAGCTAAATATTCCTTATTTAATTTGAGACCAATTTAAGTAAACTACGATATACAGAGAGTAATTAAGTGTGTTTTCAAGCAAATATACGTGTCTTCCTCGAGGACGTTGATGAAGTCTGAACTTTTATCTCAAAATTTATTGTCAATAAAAGAAGTGATTTAGGATCTTTATATAGTTAATGCGTAACTATTTAATTTTCGATGTATAATAATTGCTACAATACATCCCCTCACACGTAGCCGAATTTTTGGGTTTAAATGTGTACACATAATTGGGTGACGTGGGGCTAGAATATTGTGTCTCTTTTGGGCTCGCACGTGTAAAGGGCCAACTCTGATACTATGATAAAGTATGAAATTTCATTTGAAAATTGCAATTGCATGGTGAGGAATCTTTTGAGAGAGAGAGACGTGGGTTAAGGCGAGAGAAGCGGCGACCCTTCTGCTGATTTCTTCCATTTTTTACATCATTAATCTCTGCCAGCTAACAATCCCCATAACACAACTACTTATTTTCAATTCCAACTTTAAAATTAATATTATCATATACTTACCTTTGTTTTTTGCTTTTGTTTCTCACTCGTCCTCCATCTCTATGTTTGTTTCAGACCTTCAATTCCTCAGTTAGTTAATTAGATGTCACGTTTCAAAGAAGGCAGACGTGCAGTTTTAAAAACCACCCAAATACTTAATCTGCGCGCATTAATTAATCTATATCTCGACAGGTTCGTTACATAATTGCATAGAAACAAACTAACTTTGACGAATGGATCTAACGGAGCTTTCTTCAACTATACAATGTTCAACCCCATAACAACTGAGAGATCACGTACGGTTGCAATACTCATGAGAGGATTCATTCCATGTAAGGAAGTTTTTGGAATAAAATCAAACTGTAGGGGAGGTAATTGAATGTTTGTTTATCTTTAGTAACTAAACACATGCACAAAAATTTCATTTACTTCTTCACTTAGTCAAAAATAACAGCAAAACCCCTCCTTTTATTTAAGCACCACCACATAACCCCTATTGTTCACTATAAATAGCACCCACAAACACGCCGTCTTCATCGCACAATTGCCCCATTTCCCCATACATTTTATACACACTTATCTCAATCTCAAGCAAGCTAGTTGAACACATCAAATGGCACTTTCCAAAGAAAGACACAACCCTAATGACTCACAAATCTTTTCGTTCTTCGATAACCCAATAATTGGAAGTCACGACAACTTTGAAGATGGCGAAAAGAGTGGTGGTGGCTTTACAAAAAATGTCGGCATTAGTAGGTCTTCCTCAACAATATCCAGTCCAAATAGCATCAACTCCGGGGGTGGACATGATTCCCATTCTTTGATAAGCTTCAAGCCGGGATTTGATGATTTCATGCAGCCTAATGGCTCATGTAATTTCCTTAGATTTGATGAACAACAACCCTACTCGAGTTTGGACCCAAGTGAGCTGAATAGCAATGTGCGGTTGCTAGAGAGTTTCAACTCTATTCAAACCAGCACTACTGCCAACAGCATGTACAACCCTAGTAGTAGTATTATTCAAGAAAATCAACATGGGGAAATGGACTTGTTTGGGTGGGCAAACTCTCAACAGGACCCTGCAGATCACACCATTGGAGATGTTGCTACACAAGAATCCACCCTCCATAAGCGCCCTCAAACGGTAATTATATATTTTGCGTTTTAATGTCATCATTGTAAATTTTAGTTCTTGATCTAATTCGGATCCATGTATGGATATAGGGAGAGAGCATGCAAGCAAACAAGAAGCAATGCAACACTGCAACAAAGAAGGGCAAACTAAAGTCAACTCAACCACAAGCTACCAAGGATCCACAAAGTATTGCTGCTAAGGTAGTCAAACTTTATTTATAAGCTTGGCTAACTCAATTAAAACAAAGATCATTTGAGCATTTTAAAGAGTAATTATCAAATATACGTATTTGTCGTCAACAGAATCGCAGAGAACGGATCAGTGAACGGCTAAAGGTTCTTCAGGATCTTGTCCCCAATGGTTCCAAGGTAACCCCGCCCCATTAAGTCGAAAATGTCGCTTATAAGTAATTAAAGAGGTGTTTTAAGATTAATTTATCTTGTTCAGGTTGATTTGGTTACCATGTTAGAGAAAGCTATCAGTTATGTACAATTCCTTCAGCTACAAGTGAAGGTGTTGGCGACAGATGAGTTTTGGCCAGTGCAGGGTGGAAAAGCACCTGAGCTATCACAAGTAAAGGAAGCCATTGATGCTATCCTCTCATCCTCCCAAAAGAACAGGAATAATTCAACCTCCACTGTCAAATGACCAAACTGCCCCCCAAACATGAAGACATTAACAAGTAGTTTAATTTTAATTGTTGTAAAATAATTCCTCTCTTCTTTCTTTAATTCTTCTTGTTTCACATCAATTAAAAAGTTAACTTGTTTTAGAATGTTGATTGATGGTCTTAGTAATCATATTGTCCCATTTTCTATTTTGGTGGGGATGATTAATTGAAGCTCATATTTGTCCTCGGCCTTGTTAAAAATCTATAGTATAAATGGGAACTTGTCCTTGCTACAGTACAATGATCAGTTTTAATGGCCAAATTTCTCATTTTGCCCTCACTAAGTTGTCCCTTTCCCATTTTGCCCTTAAAATTTTATTTTTTTTTAAATTAAAAAAAAAAAAAACATGTCCTCGAACATGGGCTTAATTAAAAAAAAAAAAGTGTCCTCGGACATGGACTTTTGCTAGTTATCATAATAATGAGCAAGTATATCACTTTAAAGTTTTTTTTAAGCAAAATTATGGGAAAACGCGTTATTTCTAAATTTTCTAAAAATGGGTTTTTGAATTGAGTCTAAATCAAGTTGTCATTTTTATAAATAACTGAATTTTTTTTAACGATAACATTTTTATAAATAATTGAAAATTATCAACACCCCATTACACTCTTCAACACTGTAACTGGTCATCTTAAAATTCACAACTTTAATCTTAAAAACTATCACTGGCCATCTTTTAACACTTCATTTATAAAAACTTCAAATGTCCGTTTTAGAGGCTAAATGACGTCTTTTAGTCAATGACTTTTGTAGGAATCAAAATTTCTTTCGATTTGATATGATGTGCATTCTGTGATTCAATAACAGTCAAAAGATACGTTCATTGCTGCACATGCGCTCAAATGAGTCCATAAAGTCAATTATACATACATTGGCATTTCAAAACACATGCACTAGCTATCTTTATCACTCAAACTGATTATGTCAGTGCAAGTATTTTGTTGTGCCTGTTCATGTGTTTTTATCGCCATTGAGAGTGTCGTTAATAGATATCCAGAAGCCTTTGATATTGATACACATAAACCTTTGGAATTGATATATAGAAGATTTGTTAGTTATAGTATTGTTCAAATATGTTTGTTAATTCATTTTCAGAATCCTTTGCATTATTAATATTCAGAAACGTTGATATACAGAAAGTTTGTTGGTCATGATCTTGACCAAGACTCCGGCCTGGCTTGTTATATCGCCCGAATATAGGATCTTGAGAATTGGCGATTTGAAATTTAGTTTGAGCTGAATTTGCGAACGAATTTCCTTTAATAAGGGAAGATTGTAATATTCAAAAAAAATACTCCCTCCGTTCCAATATAAGGTGCCCATTTTTTTCATTGCACGCAAATTAAGAAAATGAGTGAAAAGAAAAAATGTTGTGAGTGTAATTTGAAAATATGAGAGAGAATGAGTGGAGGGAATAGTAAATTATAATGGTGTTGTGAGTATTAAAATAATGTAGAAGAGAGAATAAGTGGAGGAAATAGTAAAAATTCTTTGCCAAAAAAGGAAAGTGAAAGCTTTTAACGGGACACCCAAAATGGCAAAATGGGAAGCTTCTACTGGAACGGAGGGAGTATTATGTTTGATTATTTAGTTAAAAGAAAAAAAAAAGAATGACTACTCCCTCCGTCCCGTCCGACTTAAGACGTTTTGCCATTTTGGGCGTCCCACCCGATTTAGGACGGCCCAAAATGGAAAGTTTATATTACTTTTATATTAAATGAGACCCACTTGTCATACTCACAACAATAATCTCATCACTATTTATCCCACTCATTCTCTCTTCAATTTAATTTTTTACACTCACAACACATCCTCCATTCATTCTCTCTCCTAATATTATAATAGTATTCATTAATCTCCGTGTTGAGAGTGAATGTCCTAAGTCGAACGGGACGGAGGGAGTATACATTATGCATGGGCCGTTTTCACTTGGAAGTGGGCCACGTCATTTTTCTTAGGGGGACAAGATTCAATTTTTGGTTGACAGAAAGTTAGAAAGTTTAGGTTGATTTGCTATTTATTGTTTACTAGATTGACTCCCGTGCGATGCACGGGGTGTTACTATATATTCAAAAGACAAAAATTGAACTAAAATAAATCAAAAAATTATTTCGTTTATACATTACGAAATACTTCCGTAAAGATTACAATGTCAGTACATAAAAATTAGAAAACAATAAAATAGGAATAAAACAAAAATCATAAGGAATATGCATTTCTCTATATACAATTTTGTAGTATTTTATGATTTAAAAAAGTAAATAAAACACACGAACATGTTTATCACATACGAAATAAGTTATTGAAATTAGTAAAAAAAGGTGAAGATTGAAAATGTTAAAAAAATGTGATATTTTATTTCTTTTTGATAAAGAGAATTTTTTAAATAAAAACAAAAGATTTGTTCGTATCAAAAGAATAATACATTTATCTAATAAAAATTAATATCATTCTTTTTCAAATGAAAACTTTCCATTAACTCATGCTAGTACATCTAAAAAATTATGTCATACTTATTTACATTAACTCATTATGAACATAATTATGATATTTATTTTCAATGTAACTTATTTAATTTTTAGGAGAAAAATAAAAATCCAAAAAAATACTAACAATTTCGTTAAATGCAAAGAAATTCCCCAAACCCCTCACTTCCTCATCAAACCCAACCCACTTCTTCCTCTTCCTCTCCCTCTTTTAAATCACAAATTTATACAATCTTTATTTCTTATAATATTGACATACACATCAATCAAACTTTTAAAAATGATGGTCATCTTTCCCGATATTCGTCTTTAGAAATACACAATATTTTGAGACGAATAGAAAAATCGACAAATTTATTAATACTTTATTTACTATGCTTCAAAGTTTTTTTTTAAAAAGTAAATAAATTGTTTGATATATCGAACTAAATTAAACACAATAACCATATTACCCTATCTCACTTATTAAATAGAAACCAAAACCCACATTCCTCACAATTCCCCATATATATATATATATATATATATATATATATATATATATATATATATATAAATTATTATTATATTATAAAACCATATATACTTTATAAATACCCAATTTTTTTGTTTATAAAAATTCAACACCATTCCAACTCATCATCCTATACCCCACCACTTTTATTTTATTTTAAATTCTTTATTTTTATGATCAGTAAAATTATTATTATTATTATTATCATTTATAATTAAAAATAAAGACTTCACACTTATTTAATTTTTACTAAAAAGATATTGAAAATAAAATCGAAAATTAACAAAAGATAATAAAAAAAATTATATTTAAAAAAGAGGATTTTTTTCTCTATCCAAATCAAATGAATGAAGTCTCTATTTAAAGAGGAATTTTTTTTTTTATGAATTTTGGTGTAAAAAAAATTAATTTATTATAAAATAATCGAGGGTAAAGAAATCGGATGAAAAAAAAAATCGACAAATTCAGCCAGCCAATCAAAGGGAGAAGCGTGTCAAAATTCTTAAAAAATAAAAGAAATAAAAACCTGCATAAACGAACCATCATCGGAGCTTGAAGTACACGCATCAGATAAATGTCAAAATTGCCCTTCCACAGACGAACGACACGTGTCCAATGTTAACAAAAAAAACCTTATGCATTTACGCACGCCTCTTTAGGCCCGTGTAATTTACGGCTGTCATAATTTTAACCAATAAAAAAATAAGAAACAAAATAAATCATTTACTATCCACTTTATTTGGATAATTGTTCATAAAAGTAATTTATTTCATTTCATAAAAATTGAGATTATAACTCATTTAGTTAATTGATATTTTGTTCTGATGAGTTTTAGTGTGTGTGCATGTGTATGTTTAACATGATGTACAAAGCTTCTTAAATAAGCTACTCATTTTCAGTAATCTTTTTGCCCTCCATAGATTTTCAATCCTTACCGAGTAACTACAAATGTGCCCTCGTTTATTTTAAAACTTATGTAAGTCTTTTTATATAGAGAGAGAGATAGAGATTTATAACTAATTATTTTATGCTTATTTCTAAAACTATATTACATTCACTTCTAATATGAGATTTAAATATATGAACAAATTAAACCAAGAAACTAATATGAGTTTTAAGTTCTACATAAAAAAGAGTAAAGAAGACAAAAAAAAATCACTACTATTCTCCAATATATATATATATATATATATATATATATATATATATTGAAAATTTTCACTAAAAAAAATTAAAAAAATTAGCAAAGCATAATTAAAAAATTTATATTTAAAGAAGAGGGATTTTTTTTTTTTGTGTGTGTCAACATCAAATGAAAGAAGTCTCTATTTATAGAGAATATTTTTTTATGAAATTTGGCGTAATTAATTTTTTAAAATAATTAATTTAGTAAAAAATAATTTATATTTTTTATTACTAAAATTATTATTAATATTATTATTATTATAATTTATAATAAAAAAAAATACTTCACACTTAATTAATTTCACTAAAAAGAAATTGAAAATTTAGCAAAGGATAATTAAGAAATTTATATTTTTAAAAGAGGATTTTTTTTTCTTTGTCCAAATCAAATGAAAGAAGTCTCTATTTAAAGAGGGGAAAAAATTATGAATTTTGGTGTACATTTTTTTTTAAAAAAAATTAATTTATTATAAAATAATTAAGGCAAAAGAAATAGGATTTTTTTTAAAAAAAATTGAAATCCATCCAACCAATAAACGTTCGACACGTGTCAATTTTTATTTAAAAAAAAAAAACCATGCAATGACGCACCATTGTCGGTGCGTGAAGTACACGCGCAATGGAAATGGCGAAAATGCCTTCAACGAATGGTCGACACGTGTCCAAATTGATTAAATTTTTTATTTTTTTTCCCAATAACATATTGCCACTTGTATTTTCAGCGTTGGTATTTGCAACTTTGCCATGATGTGAAATGTCGAAAATGCCTCTCATTGGCCAAAGATATACCACAATCTTGTGCTAAATTATTGGTCAACATTTGGTCAATTTGACCACCAGTCTACGCTCACGTGGAATGGAGGGAGTATGAAATAAGTGCAAATATAGGAAAAAAATCATTTCCTTCGCCACAACCCTCACCCTTTCACCTGTTGGCTAGGACTTATACCTAACGCCAACGCCACCGCACCACCACCAGCACAGCCATCGTGATTTAACCACCCCTCCCATCGAATACAACTTGAATATAAACCCCAATAGCAGAATCGCCAAAATAAAAAATAATGCACATTCTAACGAAGAACACTAATTAGATAGAAATCGGCTGGAATGACCTTATAATTTCCTTGCTCGACTCTGAAATCCACAATCCAACGAAGAACCAAACTTCCCGGTTCGTCTTGAATCCATTTTTCACGAAATCGACGAAGAACATTGCATCCCGATTTCGTTCCCTACCTGTTCGAAAATGAAAGAGAGGAGGATTAGATTCATGACATTGTGCGTACTGTGTGAAGGTGTGTGTGTGTGTGTTTTCTCTTGATTCTCTCTCTATTCGGTGTGCCAATGCGTGGGTAATGAATGAAGGTATAGGATTAAAGATTAATTATTTAGTACAAAATAATTACTCCCTCCGTCCCAGATCAAGGGTTCATCTTTTCCTTTTAGTCCGTTCCAGATCAAGAGTTCATTTTCATAAATGACAAGTTTTTGAATATATTTATACCCTTATCATCTTCATATATTGACAAAAAACCATTCAGTATACCCTTATACATTCTCTCTCCTATTCCCTACCACACATTTAACTATTATTCCTCTCACTCATTCTCTCTCCTATTAAATATTTTTAACTTTTACAATCTCTCTCCTATTCTCTACCACACATTTAACTTTTACATTCTCTCCCCTATTTCCTATCACACATTTAACTACTATTTTCTATCTCACATTTAACTTTTATTCATTTTTTAAAAAATTTCTTAAGAAGCGTGAAATCCCCCCATATACCCTTGGTCTGGGACGGAGGGAGTAATTTTTTTTATTAGTAAAATTATTATTATTTTTATTATCATTTATAAATAAAAAAATACTTCACAGTTAATTAATTTTCACTAAAAAGAAATTGAACATTTAGGAAATGATAATTAAGAAATTTATATTTAAAAAAGATGATTTTTTTTCTGTGTCCAACTCAAATGAAAGAAGTATCGATTTAAAGAGGAAAATAAATTATTAATTTTGGTGTAAATTTTTTTTATAAAAAATTAGTTTATTATAAAATAATTGAGCTCAAAGAAATAGGATAAAAAAAATTTGAAATCCAGGCGACCAATCAATGGGCGACATCTGTCAAAAGTCAAAAAAAATAAAAAAAATTACAGCATTTACGCGCCATTGTTGGCGCATGTGATACACACCCCATTGAAATATCGAAATTACCCTTCAGCCAACGGACGACACCTGTCCAAATAATTAAAAAAAAAAAAAACTTTCCCAGGTAATAACGTGCCTCGTTATGTGCGTGTATTGGACGTGCCTTATTTGGTCTAATAGGTGCCTTTCACGTGGATTTCAGGATGAGTTATTTCCAATTTTGCCACTGCATGAAATTACTAAAATACCCTTCAATGGCAAAAAAATTACCACTATCTTGTTATTATATATAGATAGATATGTGAAATGTAAGTGCTCTTGGACTTGTCGTTTTTGGTGATTATCATTGATATTTAAGTTGATTTGCTATTTATTGTTTCAAATTCATTGATAATTGTATGTGCATACTGCATTGTTTATTGTTTATATTTGAACGTATTTTCCTTTGTACAAGGGGTTGAAAATCCGCCTTCGCATCGTAAACCTCCTCAATATCCCTCTTCCTTACCATATAGGGCGAACTCAAGCTACTCGATGGCTTGCTCATGCCATGTTTTCTCTATCTTCTCCGTAGGCCAACTTGAACTCTCACAAGGTGATTTATCCTTAGAGTCATCATTGAAGATTTCATAGATAAAATTCTCTGATGCGTCTTCCAAATGTTGTTTTTCAGGTTGTTGTTCATTCTTAAAGAAATCATTGGAGATTTCATAGAAAATTTTCCCTTTATGACCTTCAAAAATTGCTATTCATGTTCTGGTGGTGATAGATCATCATAATAGTTTGGCTTACAAGTTGGATCATATGCTACCTCATTCCCATCATCGTTCACTCTCCAAATCTGATTTGAAGGTTGCTCTTCAGGTTGTGGTGGTGGTAAATCACTATAGTAATGTTGCTCGAAAATTGGATCATAAACTGCCTCATCATCCCCCCAAACCTTGTTTGAATGATTTTTCCAACCTCGTTTATAAGAGTTTGGGGATGACTCAATTAACGATTGTCAAGATGTGAATGGGAAGCTTTCTTGCACATGTAGAAAAACTCAGGAAAATATGTCGTATACGAACAAGCATTAGTATCATGTGAATAAACATCACAAATAGAACACGCCTATTGAATATTATAATTTACAAAATTTCTATTTGAAACTAGTCTTGTTAATTGTTCTAATTATTCGATTAATTGTTGGGACAATCTCTGTGTCTGACCAACTTATCATTGGTAATTGTTTCATACATCCCTTTAAAAGTATCTCACACATTAATATCATAAAAAAATAACTAAAAGAAAAAGAAAAAATACAAAAGAAACTTATTTACACTACTGAAGATTAAATTGTGAATCATATAACAAGTTCTCGTCAATGGAGCCAAAAAACTTGATGGAGTGAAAACCCCTATTGTAATAAAAATCTAACAAGTGAACTAGTGATCAGTGTAGTAATATACACAAGCAATGGTCGAATTCACAGGTAATTGTGTTGTCAACAGTTCAACTTTCAACATTAAACAAAAAATAAAAGACTGGTTTTAATGGTAATTTTAATTCCTACTTAAAAAGGAAAATTAATTAACTACTAAAACATGGAAATTAATCAAAGCAAATTAAAGGATTAGCGAATTAAATATGAGAAAGTCCTACGGAAGGGATTCATATGTAACTCACCAATATGCCTATTAATAATACAATCAATCATTGTTGGGGGCTTATTCAATTAAGTAAAATTGGGCGTTCACACGTATACAATTTAGTGTTCTCCAAATAGTATATATTCTGCAAAGTCCATATAATACTCAATAACTAATTACAACCTTAGGAATAAACAACCTACAATTATTTTGCAATCACTTGACAAAACCTAAATCATATTCATTTAAAAGTTTCACTTTGTATAGATCACACAATCGCTTGCAATTCTTATAAACAGATTTAGTTAAATAGTCAATCACAACAACATGTGTCTTATAAGAGATTATATATATATATGAGAGTGTTATTCATGAACAACAGTAATGTTTACTCCCTCCGTCCCCAACCTAAGTGCACGCTTTTCATTTTGGGCGTCCCAAACCTACGTGCACATTTCCTAAAATGGAAAGGAATCTTTACTATTTCCTCCACTCATTCTATCTCCTACATTATTTTAATACTCACAACACCATTATAATTTACTATTCCCTCCACTCATTCTCTTTCCTATTTTATTTTCACACTCACAACACTTTCAATATAATACTCCCTCCTTAATTTACGTGAAAAGTCAAAGTCTGCATCTAGGTTGGGGACGGAGGGAGTACATCTTAGTGATTGCCTGCACAAAGTTGTAATCACCATCATATATTGATTATAGTGTATATCCTGGCATGACAACGCCTCCAGATGTAATCATGTGTTAATAAAGTGGGTTACTAAATCCTTGTGTTATTTCTTATATACTCCTGTGAGAATGTGAGGAAAAAACATCGTTTTGGTTTAATCTTTTTAATTCGAGTCGCCACCTATATTATTTCAAGGAAATATAGAAAAATCGGTTTATTCAGATAATCAATTTAAGCAAAGAATCATTAAAATATGCAATCAACCAATTAATTTATGTTAATTAGTTGGGATGTCAGATCGTTGTGCTTCGATACCATCTCCATGATTTAGAGAGGCTTTAGGCCGATACTAGATTTAATGGAATTACACTCTATAAAGATCAAATAGAATAGATAAGAAAAGAACGAAAAATCAAAAGAAGTTTACTTTATAATTCGAGAACTTCAATGGATAACCTAAATAAGGCTTTCAATCTTCAATCTTAATGTTAGATCTAAATTTATGAGAGATTTAGGATTGTTTTGTGTGTTCTTTCAGGTAGAGACACTAACAAAACTGATGTAGATTGTTGGACTTATTGGTAGGCTACTTTAAGACTTAACAGAAAAACTGACAGGTAAAGTAACGGAGATTGAAAACAAACGAAATTAAGTCGAGTCTTGTATTAAATACAATCTCCGTAAGAAGTAATTGCCCCGCACAGGTGCTTACGATTTCGATGGCAATCTTCTAGTAAGATGAAACGACTTTTAAGTAAATGATAGGAGCACTCCAAATCAAATACTCTAGCGAACAACACAATGTTTACAACTTTGGACTTTGAAGGATTTGATGCAAAAATATGCCAATGATTTGGATATGTTTATCTATCTTACTAGAGGGTAGGAAGGCTCAAAATACTGTATGAATGTATTGAAATTCAGAGGGAAAGTATAAAAGGAGAGTCAAAAGGTTTTGTGTCTTTTCCATTGAAAAGATGCAACTTTTCGAACAGCTGTGAAGGGCACGACTCGTGCCCCTTGGCACGAGTCGTGACCACGACTCGTTCTCAGGCATTTCACTCGTTCTGATCAGTTTTGAGCAAATGGCCATTAAAGTCCATTCGTGCTCACGACTCGTGCTCAGAGTCCCCACTCGTTCTGATCACCAGAGTGCACAATTTCATCAGCCAAAACACAGTTTAACTTCAATTAAATCCAAACGATCTAATTGACCCTTTTAACCAACTCTCGTTAAGTCACAAAACTTTGTCATTAATTTCTCATTCACCCGGAAATGGTTTTGAGACAATAAATGAGTTTCATAATCTACACTTAATGTAGAATACATTTTGTAACTTGCTTCGTTAACTATTTAACGAATTCCGTTAGGAAGTTAGGTCAACGTTAAGTCAAACTTAACTTTCGTTACCCATTTCCAACAATCCCCCACATGAATGACAATTAATCCATGAATGCAATTTTGTCCAAAGTTCCGACGAACTATTATTACATCGGGATAGATAGCTTGTGGCCTTGAATCCTCCCTAGTGAAATATTATCGGATATACTAGCCATTTGGTAGCGAGTCGCTTTGAACCAGTGACTGTCAGATGTATACCAAGACAATAATACTCACATAATAATAGCTCTAACAATTGTTGTTCTCACGTTTTGTCCATTTCGGCCCTGGACCGTATCTCATTCATAAGCGTTCATTTAGAGGCGGCCAAATTACCTCTTGCTTATATAGGTAATTCTCACTATAAGGAGTATCATGCACTACTCCACCCGTAGGTATAGAAATCATTAAAAGTTTTCTCAACTTATCCTTACCACTGCTGCATGTGCTTGTACTTGGATGTTCTGGGAATGAGTATTCAACATCTCCAGGTTAATAAACCGAGTTGTTGTTTCCAAGTAACTCTACTAGAACTTATAACTTGATTGTCTCATTGAACCAAGGGCCTGGGATCTCCATTTCTCAAGGTTGAGTGTCCGCTATAAGTCCTTTTGTTGTGGGTTTTAAACCCATTCCCCTTAACAGTTTATACAGTTGATCTCGATTTATACCTTTGGTATACGGATCCGATTTTTGACTTCACATGGCCAGCCAGACAGTCTCATTTGAGATCAATTGTTTTATGGTAATATGTCAATGACCATTGTGTCTTGACTTACCACGATGTTCTACACCTTTTCCTATTTCTTCATTGTCGTCACAATGCCTTAGGTCATGTAGACACAAACTTATTCCACAAAGGAATATCTTCCAAGACCATTCAGCTTTTATGCTAACGACTCAGATTCCTTATTGAATCGAGTTGTTCAAGTTGTCTTGGAAGTTTGACACTGCTGCTCCATTTATTGTGAACACATTTTTCACTTTGGAGTTTATTTGTGTTGAATATTCAATCAGTATACTCTTTCCATACTATTGAATATCATAGGTATTGTAATCTTTAATCATAAGTATATCTTTAAGTACACCAAGTACTATGACTATACTATTCCGGTGATTGATTGCAATTACAATTAGACTTTAAGTCTGTCTAGAATGATCAGTCCCTTCGAGTGATCAAATTCTTCTATCGGTCAGTTTCTTCAAGTGGTTATTATCTCTGTACCGTTCCGACTTCCCAAGTATTCAGTATCTCTAAGTGGTTTGACCTCCTTAGAGTCTACCTTTCAGGAATCTACTTTACAGAGATTACCTCTCAAGATTCTATTTTGAACTTTCGAAGTACTTTTTCAAGATAATGGGATTGTGATAGGACTATTCCTTCTGATGAATAAGAAATCTTTATTTCTAATATGACATCGGCTAATCCCATATCTTTCATGTCAAAGTTCTTTAACATGTCTTTGGTATTCATGATCAATTCATGACTACCATTATTAGCATGTTTTCCACGTAAGGACAGATTATTAACAAATGATTCAGATGTTCCTTTAATGTAGACACATTTGTCACATTCATTAATCTTGAATCCATTTGATAACATAGTTCTATCGAACTTCTCATGCCACTGTTTAGTTGCTTGTTTTAGTCCATATGAATACATAAGTAGATCCAACACGGTTGTGCGACATAAAACGCTTTGTTGTGTCAATGGGATAATCTTGCATAAATCATCATGTCCTTTTTGACAACTAGCCTGGCTTTATACTTATCAACAGATCCTTCGGCTTTATACTTTCTTTTAAGAATCCATTTGCAACCTAATGGTTTGCAACTTGGAGGGAGATCTACCAATTCCCAAGTATTTATTAAGCATTATGGATTTTATCTCACTGTTAATAGCCTCTTTCCAGAACGAACTATCCGGACCAGATAACGCTTCCATAACAGTTGCTGGTTCGTTTTCCAACATAAATGATAGAAAATCAGGATCAAAAGACTTTTCCACTCTTGCCCTTTTACTATGTCTAGGTCCTATCATTTCAAGAAAGTATATTCTTAAAGAATATAACGTGTCTTGCTTAAGTATTACTACTTTTAGCCGAATACCCCCACATTTTAGGTATTTATAAAACAGCTTACGAATACTTCAAATTCGTTAGGAGTTTTTATCAAATTCATCATTTAAATATTTCCTTTCTAAGGACCCATTTGTAACCCAATGGCTAGCATTATGGAAGAAGTTCTAATAATTTCCAAATATATGATGAGACTTCCTTTTTATTTTGTCAAGGTACTTCAATTCCTTGAGATGAACTGATGACATAGTCATAACTATGTTCAAGTGAGGTTTCTTTAACCCTTTTCCTTGTAAGGAAACTTGGTTTCGAAGAATACACCAACTTCACTTCAATAATCGTTCCCTTTGTCATATTGGGAATTTTAAATTTGTTCTTCACAAATCTATATGCATTACCAATTGTTTGCATCTCTAATGGAAACGTAATTCATGGTTTTGGGTCTTATCTTAACCTCTTTAGGTTTAGATATTTCTACCTATACTAGGTATCCCCACATTTTGTCAATTAAGACGGAACTTATCACTAAGGAGTTCAACCTTTCCTTACAAGTTATATTCTTCTTTTAGGTGTGTAAGTGGCATTCGTTTGATAAATAAGTGTCAACGTCCCAATAGTTATTTTTCAAACAATACTACATACTCTCCACAATTAAGATGAATCACTAACTCATTCTTTATTTCTTAAACCTCTTAAGGTTTCATCTTTACTATTTCAAAAGATATACTTTGCATTATCGAGTGCAAATATCAATAGAAGTAATGAAGAACTGATTTCCACAAAAGAAATCACATTTGATTTGCGAATCAAACTTCATCTTAGGTAGTAATTTTAAATTCACTAGTCGACGGAATGAATTTAAATTTACAAGACCTAAATGAACAAGTCATAACACAAGCCAAGTAGGAAATAAAAACTGATATTTTATTCTTCGCTCTTAGGCGGATTACATTCAGATCAAGGTACCCTTTTCTAATGTAATACAATGACCACATTTGGTCAATTCAATCTTATGCCCCTAGGCTAAGTTGATCAAAGTCCAATGGAACATATCGACCTTCAGTCACATTGGCTTGAAGAGGGTTTCCATCTTGGTTGTTGATTCTAGAATGTCGACATTCCCTAGCCATATGCCCGGATTTGCCACAATTAAAACAACTATCTTTGAACTTCTTGGCGGTTGTAGTTCCCCTCTTTACTTTCCCGGTGTTCTTCCTCTTGTTTCCGGTACTTGTTTCCGCCAAGTTTACTTGCCGTCCTTTTGTCACTATACACATAGAATAGTGCATCTCGAGAAATTCCCAAAATTCTCTTGCGGTCTTTATGCCATAACACACATAGTATTGTGCATAATCCAAGCCATTAAGAATATACATGCGACACAAGAAATCGCTGTGATTCCATGTATCCAAGTCATTCTTTGCTTGGGGATCATCCCCTTCGGATATCAATGGTGGATATTCCCAAAGAAGTTGCACCAATTTTAATGTTGTCAAATAGACCAACATTTTCTGTTGCCACCTCTTAAAGTCCATCCCGGTAAGAATACCTGGTCTTTCCGCATGCACGAACGCATGAGATGGAGGGGGAGCATTATGAGGTGCGACACTTGAGGTTGAACCTGAGCCAGGTGAAGGAGGTTTCTTACCTTGTATCGAGTGAGTCGGTGAAGGAACGGGTGCAACATTCTTTAGTGTTGCTTTGCCTTGAAGAGGAGGAGGAGTAAGCCCGGATGATTCGGAGGTGTCATCCTCACTTGCCATTGTAGAAATGCCTTAAGAAACGTAAATTACTTCTTACGATTGTTGGACTTATTGGTAGGCTTCTTTAAGACTTAACAGAAAAACTGATGGGTAAAGTAACGGAGATTGAAAACAAACGAAATTAAGTCGAGTCTTGTATTAAATACAATCTCCGTAAGAAGTAATTGCCCCGCACAGGTGCTTACGGTTTTGATGGCAATCTTCTAGTAAGATGAAACAACTTTTAAGTAAATGATAGGAGCACTCCAAATCAAATACTCTAGCGAGTAACACAATGTTTGCAACTTTGGACTTTGAAGGATTTGATGCAACAATATGTCAATGATTTGGATATGTTTATCTATCTTACTAGAGGGTAGGAAGACTCAAAATACTGTATGAATGTATTGAAATTCGGAGGAAAAGTATATAAGGAGAGTCAAAAGGTTTTGTGTCTTTTCCATTGAAAAGATGCAACTTTTCGAACGGCTGTGAAGGGCACGACTCGTGCCCCTTGGCACGAGTCGTGACCACGACTCGTTCTCAGGCATTTCACTCGTTCTGATCAGTTTTGAGCAAATGGCCATTAAAGTCCATTCGTGCTCACGACTCGTGCTCAGAGTCCCCACTCGTTCTGATCACCAGAGTGCACAATTTCATCAGCCAAAACACAGTTTAACTCCAATTAAATCCAAACGATCTAATTGACCCTTTTAACCAACTCTCGTTAAGTCACAAAACTTTGTCATTAATTTCTCATTCACCCGGAAATGGTTTGAGACAATAAATGAGTTTCATAATCTACACTTAATGTAGAATACATTTTGTAACTTGCTTCGTTAACTATTTAACGAATTCCGTTAGGAAGTTAGGTCAACGTTAAGTCAAACTTAACTTTCGTTACCCATTTTCAACATAGATTTCGTTTATGAACCTCTTGAATTCAAGGGAATCAGCCTTGTATTTATAGGTGAATATTACTTGTATATCAAGATTAGAAAACATAAGTACGGAAGAAATCAATCAATTTCATGTGAGAGATACCGTTTTAGAGGGTCGTAGAATATTTACAAATCATTTAAATTCTGGATTGAGTTATTGACAATAAAGAGATCGAAGTAAATAAGGAAAAAAATCAACCTTTTTTCTAAATGAATATCTCGTATGAGACACGTTTATATCGTACGAAAAAATGATTCACAACAAACTCAATTAAAATATCACCATACAACAGCGTATCTCGCACAAATAAATAATTGACAACAAAGTCAATTAAAGTATCACCAAAACACGAACTTATTGTACCACGTTGAAATTGTAATCCAACAAATATTAGGAAACTCCTTTCCGCAAAATAGAAGCCAAATGGTTAACTAATCCTTTTCTTAAAAGGATTTCCCCATTTTTACATGAACAACAAGAAGCAGAAGGCTCCTCGGCCCAATTGACTCTTCGGTTATTTGCGTCCTAGTTCATTGTGGGTCCCACTAACTGTTGCTTAACGCCACCGCACCGCTTCTCACGTTTCCTCTCCTCTCATCCTTACGTTTATCTCTCTCTCTCTCTCTCTCTCTCTCTCTCTCTCACTCTCTCTCTTTCCCTTATATTTAACCTTATACTTTTTCCGTCCCGATTTAAGCTTCACTTTTTATCAAAAAGGTGTTCCATTAAACGTAAGATCTAGGGAGAAACGCATTTCTCCATAAGTTATGGAGAAACGGGTTACGGGTATCCAGAACCTTTTGAAAAGATATCCAGAAACTTTTTGTATTGGCCATGACCTTGTCCCATGGTTACTTCTGGATATCAGTCTCAAAGTTCGGATATCCAACTTCTTTGAAAGGATATCAGGAAGCTTATGAAAGTGATATCCGGAAACCTTCAAAATGATATCGGAAACTTTCAAAATGTTTCGGATATTCATTTGATGGTTTACGATATACATTGAAGGTTTACGGATATCGAGAAAACCTTCCGATAAGCAATTTCTGGTTTTGGCCTTGGATTTGGCTTCAAATCTATTTTTTCTGGATATCCGTTCAAAGGCTTCTGGATATCCGTTCCAAAGCTTCTGGATATCCAGAACCCTTTGAGACTGATATCCAGAAATTTTCTTCTGTTTATCAAACGTATAACTTCTGGCTATTAAAAACGCGTTTCTCCATAGTTATGGAGAAACGCGTTTCTCAGCAGACCTACTCTTCATTAAAAGCTTTACCATTTTTTTTGGCAAAGAATCTTTACTATTTTCTTCACTCATTTTCTCTTCTAATTCACTATTACACTCACAACACTTTTTAAATTTACTATTTCTTCCACTAATTCTCTCTCCTAATTCACTATTACACTCACAACATTTTTTCTTTCCACCTATTTTCTTAATTTGTGTGATTTGAAAAAAGTGTGCACCATGGGCCGGAACAGAGGGAGTATTTATTAAGAACTTTTCTATTGTGTATCCATGGACACATGATGAAACTAAAAAAATTCTCTTGTAATATGTGTCAAATTAGTAAATTTTTTAAAAATTCTCTTATAATGTGTGTCAAATTAATAAAAGTATTAATTTGACACATATTACGAGAAATTTTTTAAAAGATTCTCTTATAATATACTCCCTCCGTCCCAGGAAATCCGTCACTTTTTACCCAAAATGGCGTCCCGTTTGAAGCATCACATTTTCTAAAAAGAAAATGTTTTATTAATATTCTATTACACCCACTCACTATTCTCTCCGCTCATTCTCTCTCCTAAAACACTATTACACTCACAACTCTTTTTAAATTTACTATTTCTTCCACTAATTCTCTCTCCTCTTTTCAAATTACACTCACAACATTTTTTCTTTCCACTTTTTTTCTTAATTTGCATGTCGAGCCTAAAATGGTAACACTTTTCTTGGGACGGAGGGAGTAATATGTATCAAATTAATATTTTTATTAATTTGACACACATTTAAAAAAAATTTAATCCTTATCATTTAATCCCTCCGTCTCAATAGTAGCTTCCCATTTTGCCATTTTGGGTGTCCCGTTAATAGCTTTCACTTTCCTTTTTTGGCAAAGAAATCTTTACTATTCCTTTCACTCATTCTCTCTCTTACATTATTTTAATACTCACAACACCATTATAATTTATTATTTCCTCCCCTCATTCTCTCTCTTATTTTCAAATTACACTCATAACATTTTTTTTTCTCACCCATTTTATTAATTTGCGTACAAGGTAAAAAAGGGGAGCTTCTATTATTGGGACGAAGGGTATCATTTGTCCCTGGACACAAAATACAATAGAAAAGTCCTATATTTAAACCTTTCCCTCACATTTTCTTCATATATTTTAGTATTCAGCTCATCGTCGGCAGTGGCACCACCGTACTAACTGAGCGGTGATGGATTCCGAGGGCCAGTTCGCAGCCGTCTCGGATTCCCCGCGAACTTCCTCCTCTTCGTCAACTGCCGTCGTCCGACGAACGCTCCTCCTAATTCAATCTGACGACGTTTATTCTAAAATTGAAGCTGCTAGAGAGATCCGTCGTCTCACTAAGACTTCCCAACGTTATCGCCGACAGTTATCCGCCGCCGTCACGCCGCTCGTCGACATGCTTAGGTCAGACTTGATCGAATCCAACGAGGCCGCCCTACTCGCTCTTCTCAACCTTGCTGTTAAAGACGAACTGTAAGTATTCTCTACTCGTATTTTGAGTGTCCGTTACTGTTTGTTTATCTGAATTGCAGTTTAGCCCAATTTCGAGGGGTTGTTGAAGTTTAATGATTGTTGGGGGTGTGGAATTGTTGATTTTTTATTGTGTGTATCTTTTTCCTTGGATTCATCAATTTGGGAAAAGAAGCTCAAATAAACTATGATGATCTTGTAACTTTGTTTGGTCCCCTCTACAGGAAAAGGAGTGATTAAATTAAGAAAAAGCTAGATTAAACAAGTTAAGGCTGCTTTGTGAATTGAAAAAGTTGTTAATTTGGTCAGCAACCAAACAAACGGAGAAATCAACTTGTTCTTTGATTTGATAAAAGTTATGCCGTATAATTGTGCTCGAATTAATATAATTTATATGAGAAATTTGGGAAATTGACATGAGTGGTTTTTACTCTGTGGTTGCAATTTCATACGGTCAGGTTACAGTATTTTTGGAAGCATATGTGCATACCCCAAGTTGTTAAACCCCACTTCTTCCAATTGTTTGAGCATTAGACCTTAGGAACGTTCAGATAAAGCAACTCCCACCAAGGCACAAGTTAAGAGGGGGGGGGTCATATTCGCATGGAATGCTTTGCCCAATAGTTTTGCATCTAATGCTTAGTTATTTCAATAAGTTTGCTTTAGAGGTAGGTATTGGGCTTGTGCTTTTCAATATTATTTTCTTTTTCTCACAATCTTTTCTTGTTTTTTTTTTTTTTTTTTTTTTTCTATTTCCCCCTTTTCTGAAATCTTCAACATGAAGCTATTAATCTATCACTCATTGGATTCTGTTAACAAAGGGAAGAAACCGGCCTGTTTACCCTTTCTTTATTAATATCATTGTTTGTATTTTCGTGGTCCTTTTTCTAGTGTGACCATGGCTTTTCTTTATTTGTGAAATGGGAATACCATAATCCATGTGTTACTAAGTATGTGTTTACTTCTTGGTCAGGCCCTCAAATCCTAGTGGACCTAGTCTAGTCAGATTTTCTCTGTTTCTTACAAGAATAGTCTTAGAAACTAAAGGTGGTTCATATGTACACCTGGGTGTCAATTTGGTACAAGTTATTCAGTGTGTGGAATCTGACTAGTTGGAAGGATACAAAGCTTAGTAGCTGACTGTATATCTGACCTCTTATTGTCGGAAACATGTTTGAGCATACAAAACTCTCAACAGGCAGAGAGTGTTGTTGTATAGCCTGAAAAATAAAGTACCATTTAATCCAATTTCGTTTCCACTTAAATGACCCTGCTCCCAGTTTTTATACACTTGAAAAAAATATTAATGCCTCCATGCATTGAAGATTACTTTTGTAAAAGTGAAGTTGTACAAATGCACAACAACATATCAAGCAATGCATTTGGGTTTCTTCCAATCTATTTACCATATATGCCATACTCAAGTATAAGTTGACTGCATTTTCTAATAGTACGATGCACTTGTTTATTCCATAATACTGGTCGTTGTGGACAATTGTATATTGTATAGACCTATTCTACAGAAAATCTAGAATTGAAACCTTTCTTTTTTAATCAAAAACTAAAATAAAAAACCAGAGAAGAAATTTACTGCTGTGTAACTCTTGCTCAACCATTGCTTATATCGCTGCTCATCTGAATGATGATTGTTTATTAAAGACCATTTCAGATTAATCTTATGGGCAGTTTAGCCATATAATTTAGTAATCTCATGTGTATTATTCATCCTTGTTTATTCTCCTTTACTCGTTAGACCATACTGGTGTAATTAACAGATGACTGGCTCGTCAAAATATGGTTGGCTTGTGCGTTGTACAACAATTTCAAGTTATCCACTGGATGCTAGTGTAATGTTAATATGAAACCATGTCATAGAAGTAGAATTGTACTATTTAGATAGAAGAAATTATAGTTTTGATTTAATACTGTGAATGGTTGTTTGTTTCGACCTAGCATATAATAATGTTGTTGTATATCTTTTTACTTTTAAGTTTGTAACAATCCCTTGAAAATATGGCGTTGAAAATGCCGTAGTGGAGGGCAAAAATTCATGTGGTTGATGGGGGTTTGATTTTCTCTTTATCTCTCTCTCTCTCTCTCTCTCTCTCTCTATATATATATATATATATATATATATATATATATATATATATTACTATCATTCTTGCTATTTTTTTTTCTTTGCTTTTCCCAAATTTTATTTCCACCTATTTTTATTATTATTATTATTACTCTTTCTCTCCCTCTTCCTTTTCTTCCTCACATTTTTTTCTTTCACGATGTTATATGAAGATTCATGTTAGCCGACCCCTAATTATTTTTGGAATAAGGCTTTGTCGTTGTTGTTGTTGTAGCGATCTCTTGAATTCTTAACTTTTTTTTTCATTTCCCTCGGTTATAAAAGCTAACTAAAAGCTCATTGTCTTATCGGTGCTCTTTGCAGAAATAAAATTAGTATTGTGGATGCTGGTGCCTTGGAGCCAATCATCACTTATCTTCAATCAGAAAATTCAATCTTGCAGGAGCATGCAACTGCGTCTTTGCTCACACTATCTGCTTCTTCAGTCAACAAGCCGACTATTGGTGCCTCAGGTGCCGCCATCCCTCTTCTTGTGGAAATTTTAAGGCAGGGTAGCCCACAAGCAAAGATTGATGCTGTAATGGCTCTTTCCAATCTCTCAACCCACCCGAACAACCTTAGTACAATTCTAAAAGCATCCCCTATTCCATCCATAGTGGATTTGCTTAAAAGCTGTAAGAAATCTTCCAAAATCTCAGAAAAATGTATCGCACTTCTCGAATCTTTGGTTGCATTTGAAGACGGCAGAGTTGAGTTGACATCAGAAGAAGGCGGAGTACTTGCGGTTGTTGAAGTTTTGGAAAGTGGGTCCCTTCAAAGCCGTGAACATGCAGTTGGGACACTTCTGACAATGTGTCAGAGTGATCGGTGTGCATATAGGGAACCAATTCTTAGAGAAGGTGTGATTCCAGGACTTCTAGAGCTCACTGTCCAAGGGACAGCCAAGTCTCAATCAAAATCACACACACTTCTGAGGTTGCTGAGAGAATCTCCATATCCGAGATCTGAGCTTCAATCAGACACGCTCGAAAACATTGTTTGCAATATAATATCTCAGATCGGAGCGGAAGATCAGTCTGGGAAAGCAAAGAAAATGCTTGCTGAGATGGTACAAGTGAGTATGGAACAGAGCCTGAGACATTTACAGCAAAGGGCTCTGGTTTGTACTCCTACTTCTTCAGAAGTGCCTTCCAAATGATCCCTCTGATTATTTGCCTTATATTCCGTCTACTTCTGTTTATTTTCCGTACTCTGATTAGCTGCTCTCCAGGCGCCCACCTGGCCTAGGGTGAGGCGCCCGCCTCGCTTCTAGACGGCCTGCCTCTGTTTCTGTTGTTGCTGCCTTCTGTCCCGTATCTGCATCAAAAGATGCCAGTCCAGGCCAGGCCTTTGTGATGGTATCAAGTGACTGGTAAGTGTGAAAATGTGTACCTGTAGTTTTGGTTATTAGTTCTTCTTGTAAAATAGCTATTTATAATGGCTATTATGATTAGTTAATATTATTAGCTAAAAATAGAAAAGTCTATAATGTACATTGGTAATGTATTTGTAGAATAATATTTTTACTATGTTTTAGGAAAGTAGTGTTTCTAGTTATGTTTAACTAATACTCCCTCCTTCTCAAAATGTTTGTCCCATTTGACTTTTTAGTTGAACTTTGACCACAAATATATGACAATTTAATTATGTTCATGAAATTTTAAAAATTCCTATTAATTCACCATTAATAATATTATCAACAACAACTTTTAAAATTTCATGAACATGATTAATCTCTCATAAATTTGTGGTCAAAGTTCAACAAAAAAGTCAAATGGGATAAACATTTTGGAACGGAGGGAGTATAATATACTCCCTCCGTCCCGCTAGTATCCGCACTGTTACTGTTTGCGCGGGGATTAAGGAAAAAAATAATAATATAAATGTTGTGAGTGTAAAAGTAAAATAAGAGAGAGAATGAGTGGAGGGAATAGTAAATTATAATGGTGTTGTGAGTATTAAAATAATGTAGGAGAGAGAATGAGTGGAGAGAATAGTAAAGATTCTTTGCCATTTTAGGAAGTGTGCGGTTTGTAATGGGACGCTCAAAATAGAAAGTGTGCGATTTGTAGCGGGACAAAGGGAGTAGTAACTATCATTTTAAATTGAAAATTAAATGTAATAGTGAATTTATTTATATAATAAGTTGAACAGCTTCATACTCCCTCCGTTCCGGTCCAAATGTTTCAAAATGGTCCATGCACGGAAATTAAGGAAAGTGATGTAGGAAAGAGAAAAAATTTAAATGTTGTGAGTATGAAAAGTGATGTAGGAAAGAGAAAGTGGGGTAGGAAATAGTTAGTGAATATTTATTGTGAGTATGACAAGTGGGTCTTACAAATAAAAAAGTAATAAAAAACTTTTCTTTTTTGGGTTAGGACATTTTAAATGAGACACCCAAAAAGGAAAGTTGAGACATTTCGATCGGAACGGAGGGAGTATAAAATAACTACTATGTTAAACATTAATATTTATAATACTCCCTCTGTCCCGCTACAAACCGCACACTTTCTATTTTGGGCGTCCCATTATAAACCGCACACTTCCTAAAATGGCAAAGAATCTTTACTATTCCCTCCACTCATTCTCTCTCCTACATTATTTTAATACTCACAACACCATTATAATTTACTATTCCATCCACTCATTCTCTTTCCTATTTTACTTTTACACTCACAACATTTATATCATTATTTTTTTCCTTAATCCTCGCGTAAACAATAACAGTGCGATTACCAGTGGGACGGAGGGAGTATACACTCCGTTTGTTTCGTAGAAAACATTTTATGGAAAATGTTTTCTGAGTTGTGTGGGCTATCATATAATCCTAGTTATAGTTATGACCGAGTTGGGTAAGTTCTTCTAGGGTTTGCTCCCGAGTTTTTTAGGAAGAGAAAGGGAAGGTAAGGGAAGGGAAGGGGAGGAAAGGAAAGGAAAGGAAATGGAAGGAAATTAAAATCTTCCCTAGGTGCTCCCGAGTTATGAGGGAAAGGGAAGGAAAAAAATATAAAATTATAGTTATAACCTTAATAAAATAAAAGAGGAGTATTTATTTGTGAGGGTAAAATAGGAAGAACACAAAACTTCCTTTGAATCATTTCCTTTCCTTCCATTTCCTCCCACATTTTGATACAGTATGAGAAAGGCAGCAAGCAGCAACAAATAGAGGAGACCTTCTGGGCTTGGGGCGGGCGCCTCGGTGGATCCCAGGCGAGCGAGCGCACGGGCCGACGAGGGCAAGGTCAAGCGGCAACTACTGGAAGGAAACTGCCTTGGGCTTGGCTTGATTTGGGCTTTAAATGCTTTATGGATTATTAGGGTTTTATTAAAATATTAATTAGGGTTATTTTTGTAATTCATCATTTATTAATTAGGGTTTCTAGAATGTTCTTAGGATTATTATTTAAACAAAGTTAGGGCTTTTGTATTGAGGCAGTTTTTGTTGATTGAATAAAGAAAAGAAAAGCTTTGACTTTCGAAAATTGTTTCTTGTCAAAATCGTTCAGCCGTTCTATTCTCTTAGTCTCCGTTTGCTATCATTTGGTATCAGAGCTCCGGTTCGCATATCAATGACTGAATGAGGAAGCGTGGGTCGTGGTGGACATGGTGGTCGATGGAGCAACCGTGCAGCGGAGCCCCAAGAAGATATCCATCAGTACAGACGACGCCGTCGCAATATCGAGATAGAGGAGGTACGAAGACGGATTCAAATACTCCAGATCCGCTTGGATCGCAGAGAAAGACTTCTCGCGATGAGGGGTTCAGATCCGGTTGTTCCAGCCGAGGAAAAGGAGTACTATCAAGAGGGGATGGATTCCCTCGGCCAAAATCATGGCCTTCATGATAGGTATGCAACTCACCATTCGAGGGAAGTCGATATGAAGATCGAAACTCCGGATGTCGAAGGTAAGGCTATTCCTAATGATTCCTATGATTTTTGGATGGATACTGTTGGGTGTCAAGAGGGTCTGTTTGTTGAATCTTCAAGTGAGGAAAACCTTGTTGATTAGTCAAACCCCCCTCTGTTTGATTCAAATCCTGGAGATTTGATTGATTTGGGGATTGATACCGTTGAGTTTAAAGAGGGGCTTGTTATCGAATCTTCAAGTCATGAAAAACTTGTTGATTGGTCACAACCACCTATGTATGATAAGTGCAATTGTGATATGTCGAAACCAGATTATACCATTTGTGCGGAAATTGAATTTTCTGAACCTGTTGTTACTGTTCCTGAATATCAATCGCCCGTCCACAGTGGTGTTCTCTCAGTTGAAGCTGCAGGTGATTCTGTTGACAACCAGTTGAAGTGAGAGTTTGCAATTAAACAACCTTATAAAGACCCCTTTGATATTGATTGTGCAAATTGTTCGGCTCCTTGGTTCGTCAAAAGATTGATCATTGAATATTTCGTTTCAACACAATGGGCCGATTGGATGGATGTTGTAACGAAGGCATTAAAATTTAAAGTTCGTCAAGAATACAGAATTTCTTTTGCAGATGGAGTTCGAATATTTCGGGTTATAGTGGTGTTCCTATCGAGGGTATTGACTCGAGGACGAGTCTTTTCTAAGGAGGGGAGGATGATACAGTATGAGAAAGGCAGCAAGCAGCAACAAACAGAGGAGACCTTCTGGGCTTGGGGCGGGCGCCTCGGTGGATCCCAGGCGGGCGCCTGGGCGGCAGCGGGCAAGGCTGAAGCAGGCAACTACTGGAAGGAAACTGCCTTGGGCTTGGCTTGATTTGGGCTTTAAATGCTTTATGGATTATTAGGGTTTTATTAAAATATTAATTAGGGTTATTTTTGTAATTCATCATTTATTAATTAGGGTTTCTAGAATGTTCTTAGGATTATTATTTAAACAAAGTTAGGGCTTTTGTATTGAGGCAGTTTTTGTTGATTGAATAAAGAAAAGAAAAGCTTTGGCTTTCGAAAATTGTTTCTTGTCAAAATCGTTCAGCCGTTCTATTCTCTTAGTCTCCGTTTGCTATCACATTTGGGAGGATTGGATAGGGGGAAAATGAGGCTTCCATTTCCTCTCATTTCCTTTCCTTTCCTTCCTAAAAAAAACTCAGGAGCATACCCTAGAGAGGAAATCATCCTCATTTCCTCACATTTCCTTTCAAAATAAAATTCTGGAACACACCCTTAGATTCTAGAGAGTAGAGAGATATGTGAGTGAAGTTTAATGGAGAGTGGCCATACTAATTAATGTGTGGATTGCATGTGCAAATTTTAAACACCATTATATATTGATTATATTGAATATCCTCACTTGGCAAAGTCTCTGGACTTGGTCATGTGTGACAAACTGAGTTGCCAAATATGTGTGGTATTTCTTTCATCTTGTTATATGTATGTATTCGATTAATTCATACTAGTTAGGATGCATTTTAAAACTTTATGTCTGATTTATTGATGATACAACAATTACAATATCATCACCGGCAGTATTAGGTCACAAAAGAAGTTTACAAAATGAGGTGACAATATTTTATTGGTTGTAATGATTATGAATCCAACGTAATTTAATTAAAAACACCAATAAAATCATGACACATCATTTTATAAACCGAATTTTGTAATATTTTTTTGTAACTTAATTATTTTCCCATCATCTATGGTTTACCTATGAAAAAAAAAATGAAAATAACAAAGGGCACGTGTTAAATTAGGTGCATAACACCCGTGGAAAGAAAATTAAAATTAAAAAGGAGTCATGCATGTTGAACGAGAAGATAGGAGTTTCGGGAGATTTGTTCAACTGGATAAATAAATACTCCATATTATTTTTCATTATAGTGTCGTAATTATTTTTTTAATTCTTTTACAGAATATATATATATATATATATATATATATATATATATATATACTCCTCCGTCCCATTAAGCTTAAGAAGATTCCATTTGCGCGGGAATTAAGGAATATTATTATAGTATTAGGAGAGAGAATGAGTGGAAGAAGTGTTGTCATGAGTGAAAAATTAAATAGGAGAGAGAATGAGTGGAGGGAATAGTAAATTATAATGTGTTGTGAGTATTAAAATAATGTAGGAGAGAGAATGAGTGGAGAGAATAGTGATTTAAGGTTTCCTTTTTGGGATTTCTTAAGACTTATGGGACGCCCAAAATGGAAAGTTTTCTTAAGACTTATGGGACAGAGGGAGTATATATATATATATACTCCCTCCGTCTCGGAACTTGGTTCACAAACACTGTTTGCACTGGTTTTAAGGAGGGAGTATTATATTGAAAGTGTTGTGAGTGTGAAAATAAAATAGGAGAGAGAATGAGTGGAGAGAATAGTAAATTATAATGGTGTTGTGAGTATTAAAATAATGTAGGAGAGAGAATGAGTGGAGGGAATAGTAAAGATTCCTTTCCATTTTAGGTAAGTTTTAAATGTGTGAAGTAAGTTTTGGGACGCCCAAAAGGGAAAGTGTGAAGATTGTTCCGGGACGGAGGGAGTATATATATATACATTTATATATATATATTTAGCTACTGTATACATATATAATAGACTGTATACATATACAGTAGATACTTAGCTACTGTATACAAGTGTATACGTGTGGTTATACACTTGTATATAGTAGATACTTAACTACTGTATTGTGATGTACCCGATTTTTTTTTGAAATCAAACGGAGTCGCCACGCCATTTTTATTTTAAGGGCCAAAACTTTGAAAAATGCCCGAAATTGGAGATTTGGGTTCGGAGGTCACGTTACACGCCGGAAAGAACGTTAGTGTTCACCCGGAATGCCTCGTAAAACGAGTCTTCCAAGCATTAAAAACCATTTGTGTGTGTGTGTGTGTTTTGGCCAAAATAAGTTGAAACTGAAAAGTAAAAATTGGGAACTCTTTATTAGACTTTGAACAAATCTCATGATTTTTGGTGTGATTTTTGGGTTGAGTTTTGGGACTCAAAAGATTTTTTGAAGTTGAAAAACATTTCTGCCAGAATGAAAAAGGCAGTGGACACTTTATTTTAAAATGGGTTTAAGGGCTTAAAAATCTCAGAATCTGAGGAAAGTCCGAGAATGAAAGTTGTTCAAAACACCTTAAATAAGGTTTATGTAAAAGAACTTTCCCATTTGGAGGTGATTTGGTGGACCAAAACCTTCTGGAAATCTCAGATATGAGATCTGGGTTTCCAGAGACTGAGGAACTGACCTTTAAAAGAAAATTTGAAAAAGGGAGTTTTACTCACGAAAAAAATAAAGTAAAAATATGTCTGGAAAGCTCTGGATGTTGGATACAAAAAGTGTTTTGTAGTCAACATCAAATTCCAAGTTTATCTGTGTCCAAAAATTAGACCATGGACAGAGGTCTTAGAGAAAGGCTACTGGACAGCAACTTTCTCTTGAAGAAAAACATGATTTTAAAGGGGGTTTGGCATCCATGCTTGTCCCCATTTTCCTAGGCTTTGATTAGTGATCACTAAACATTTTAGTGGTGATCTACTATATCAAGTCATCCTTGGGGTACATTAGGACTTAAGCATTTCATTTGCTTGGAAAGGGGAATTTTATCCTTTGAAATCAAGATTTGATGTATGAAAATGATTTTTAGGGGTTTTGAAAATGTGTTTTCAAGTAAGTAAAAACACTTTGAAAGTAATGTTGATCCTTGTAGAGTATCATCCATGGAGATGAACTTCCATGGTGATCCTCTTGGATCTTAAAGCAAGAAATGTACAAATTACATCTTCAAAGTTTGAGATGCATGCATGTATGAAAGAGATTTAGGGTAGGGAGAGGGAGGTTATACCTATCTTCCCTTGTGTTTGTGTTTGAATGGATTCAAGGCTTGGTTTGAATGTGTTTAGGGTTTGAATGTGTTTAGGGCTTGTGATTAGAGTTGGTCAAAGAGAAAACAAGTAGATAACAATTAAGTCCTCTATGTTTTCTCTCTAATCTTCCTCTTAAGTGGTGATTGAAGCTTGGGCTTGTGTATGAATGGGAGTGATTTGAGAGTATTTGGAGTGAGTGGGATTTGGGAAAGATTCAAGAGAAAATGGTGGCAATCTAAGGATTCCCACTGTTTTCTCTCTATTTTTCGCCGTGAGTGCCATTCCGTGAGTGAATTGTGTTGTAAACCGAGAGAGGAGGGTTCAATTTATAGGCCACTGAAAATGCCAAAGATGTCCGCGCGGATCATATCGGAGGCGTGCACTGTTCATTAAATGCAACTCCAGGCTTTGGACAGGAAGAATATTATTCAAAAATTTCAGCAGTTTGTGTTTTTCAGCTTGCCTAATTCGAATTTTTCCAATTTCTTTTCTTTTTTAAGATTCTTTTCTTGGTTTAACCTTAAATGACAATCCCTAATCTACCCTTACTTTGTTAGAAAGGTTAGGAATTGTTAGAAATGTTAAGAATGTTAAGACTTTCGTTAATTTTCTAACGAAAATGCTAACAACTCAAATTGGAGCACTTACATGTATACATATACAGTAGACTGTATATGTATACAGTAGCTAAGTATCTACTGTAAGCAAGTGTATACAAGTGGTTCTCACGGTTCTCATTTTGTTATGGTTCTCATTTGAGCACCTACCTATATATATATGTGGATTTTTTTTTAAATATAGCTTTTTAAAAATTTATATACCAAAATAACATTTTCAAAAACTTAAGTACCAAACTAGCACTTTTGACTTGAAATCCGGAATTGGCAATTCCGGATTATGAATTCCGGAATTACCAATTCCGGAATTGATTTTTTTTTTGTTTTCCAAAATTGAATTTCCCAAAATAATATGTCCGTAAATAGGGGGCGATCGCGCCCTGAAATAGAGCGATCGCTCCTAGTGTACTCCGGAGTCACCAATTCCGGATTCTATTTTTTTTTTCCAAAGCTGATAAAATGAGGAAAATAATATTTTCTGGAAAAATAGCGAGCGATCGCACGTTTATGGGGGCCCTCATAGTGTAATCCGAAATTGATAACTCCGGATTTTAATTTTTTTTTTAATACTAAATATAACTGAATTGAATTAAGTAATGTTTTTTTTTTGAAAAATTCAAATCCGAAAATGCTAATTCCGGATTTGCTTTACAAAACCCATCTTCCCCGGCAAATCTGTAAAGAAATCTAGCATAATAAAAATCCAGTGAAGAAGAAGGAGAAAAGAAGGAAGAAGAAGAAGAAGAAAGTAGGTGAATTTTTTTTCAAAAAATATTGAAAATTCAAGAAGTTGATTAAGAAGTTCAAGAAGAAGAGAAGAGAGGTGATTAAGAAGGTACATTTAATCCTCTTATTTTTTGTTCGAAATTTAAATTTAGTATTTATTTAAATTTTTTTGTGAATGTAGTGATATTGTTAAATTAGATTTTTTATAATTTTTTTTTAATTTTTAGGAATAAATATGGCTGGAGTTCCACTTATTTCCATGTGTTATTGGGGAGGAAATGATGAACACCCGTTTGAAGGTGAACATTTTGAAAGGGGACCAAAATGTGCACTTAGGGCTAAAACTCGGTGGAGTTACAAGAAGTTGATTAAAAAGTTAGCTAAGAAAATTGGGGTAGATCGAGCTATTGTTCAGTTGCAAGTTACATGTAGATATCCTCATCTTGTCGCTCCCGGGATCGCAAACTACATTCCATTTGTAATCGACAAAGATATGGGTATGGAAGTCATGTTTGATGTTTCTGCTCAGTTTGGTAGGTTGAGTAGCTTACAATTGTATGTTAAGATAAATTTAGTTGATAATGTGAATGTTGAGGAGTTTGAAACCTATGAGGAGCCATTACAAAATGAGTATGTTAATGACATGAATACCTTCCAGATGGGTTCTTTAAGCTGCTATAGTCAGAGGGATGCTGGAACAAGTACACAAACATATGTGGAAGAGGAAGAGGGAGATGAAGAGGAAGAGTAAGAGGAAGAGGGGGAGGAAGAGAGAGAGGAAGAAGGAGGGGGTGAGGGTGAGGAATTGTATAATGATGATGATAATGATTCAAATTATGAAGAAAATATTGGGTTGCTTCTAAATGAAGATCTTGACGATGGATATGATGATTGCAGTAGTCATACTGATGTTAGCGAGAATGAGGGAGAAGATTTGGCGTTACATTTGGTTGCTTACTGTGAATGTGTGCCCAAAATTTTGTGTTTGTTGGATTCACGCTAGTTTGAAGACATCCGGTTTAATTTGAAAAACGGAGTCTCCACGCCATTTTGATTTCCTCAAAACTTTGAAAAAAAGGATTTTTATGGGTTCGGAGGTTAAGTTACCCCTTGGGAAGAACAGATCGTCGTTCACCCAAGGTGCCTTGCCGGAGCAAGTCTCCCAAGATTCCATTAATCGTGCTTGCTTGCGTGCTTTCTTGTGTGCATGTGTTTGATGATAAGGAGGGAATGTCCCAAGTCGTCTTCCGGACGTACAAACCATTTGTTGGTTGTCGCTCGGGATTTCTTGGATTTTATGTATTCGGGATTATGATCCCACCCTCATCTTGGACTTGTGATCATCGCATTTTTTGGACCTTGGGACTTGCGTGATCGAGAGAATGACTCTCTTTGTAGTCAAAGATGAGGTTCTTTAGAAAAGGAGGGTCCTTAGCCCATCAATCCTACACTTTAAGATGGTCGAGTTCGTATAGATGCTTCATACTCATCTTAAGTGATAATCGGAGATATAGGGTTCAAAGGTGTCCCTTTTCTAAAGAGATTATGAAACCTTTATGGAAGGTACGATGTAAAGATAGGATCTTTTACATCGGTCCGTTCCGAGGTTACTAATGGGGAATGGGGGAATGTATGTAAAAATGACATTTTTAATGAAAAGATGACATTTTTGGGTTGCAAATAATGCATTTGATTCAAAGAAATGATCTTTATTGCAAATAATGCATAAAGATATGATTTTTATGCAAATGATGCATTTTTATAAAGAAATGGGCATTCATTATGCAAATGATGCATAAAGATTGCATTTTGAAAAGCATATGATGCTAGTTTATGGTAAAGACATGATCTTTAAAGCAAATGATGCTTGGAAAAGGGATTTTGAATGCAAAGAATGCATTTTGATTGAAAAGATTTGATTTTTATATGCAAAGGATGCATAAAATGACATTTTTATTGGAAAATGGGGGTTTTAGGTGCAAAGGATGCACCTTTATAGGGAAAGACTACATTTTTTATGACAATGATGTCTAATGCATGCAAAAGGGGAAGGGGGAATATAAAGATGTGATCTTTAATCTACCAAGTCCCAAGCAATATAAAGGCAATGCAATGAGCAATTTATAAAGCAATTAGGATGCGAGGTTAGGGCGTGCGAGGTTACCAATGGCTTCCTTCTTCTTTGGATGGAGCTAGGAGGAGAGGTTGATCTTGGATCTTCAAGGAGGAGGGAGGTAGCTTCTTGGCCTTCTTCTTCACCTTCTTGGACTTCCAGCAGCTTCTTGGGAGTATTTCTTCGTAATATGAGAGATTGATGCCTCTTGTGGATGATTAAAATGGGTAGAGGAGGGCTCTATTTATAGGCAGTCTGGATAAGGCTAATGAGGCCGTGCGGCTAGGGACCTCAAGCTAATGCAGCCGTGCGACATTATCCATTGTGACTCAGCATTTCTAGAACAATGCAAGGTGGCAAATTCTAGAAACTTCTTCCTAATTAAGAAAAACGTGTTTCTTAATTAGGAAGGCTCCTCTTCGGCCTTTAATTAATTTGGAACTGTTCCAGAATATTTCCGGAACACTAGGAAGGTCCGGGGAATTACCGGGAAACTTACCGAAATTACCGGGAAATTTAACCGGAAGGCATGAGCTAGATTTGGGTACTTACAGAAGCCCCTCGGCAACGTCACTTGCAAGACGAGTGAGGTTATCGATAGAAAAGGATCCGATCTGGCGAATGCCGAGACGGATTGGGAGACCGAGGTGGTCGAGTGGCTGAACCTCTTATGAAAGGCTACCTACGTATCCCGGAGGAATCAAGTCAGGCCGTAGTTCGGAGTAGGATCCGCTGAGGAATGAAGAAGAGAAAGCGGTCTCTTCTTTGGGGAAATAGAAGAGAAAATGACCTAGGAGGTCAAGCAATTGATCCTACTGGAGATATGCTAGAAGTGACCGAGGTGGTCGGATAACAAAGTCTCTTATGAGGGACTACTTCATCACTGAGGAGTGACGGAGGAACAGGGTGACCAAAGCGGTCGGATGGCTGGACCTTTTATAAAAGGCTACCTACGTATCCCGGAGGAATCAAGCCTTGATCGTAGTTCAAGCATCACTAGATAGTTGGGAACGATGTCTAGGATCCTTGAGGGTTTTGACAATTAATGGAGGCTGTCACCTGAGGAAACTAGAGCTTACATCACTATCGAGAAGATAGAGGTAGCTAAAGCTGGATGACATTATTTCTTTATGACGGAAATAACGAAGACTAAAGCTTACGGCGCTATCTCTTTTTGACAGAGATAGAGGTAGCTAAAGCTAGAAAAACTTAAGTATACTTCACTATTCGTGATAGAGGTATCTTAAGTTAAGAAGAACTCGAGCATACGTCACTATCCGGGATAGAGGTAGCTTAAGTTTAGAGGAACTTGAGCATACGTCACTATTCGGGATAGAGGTAGCTTAAGTTTAGAGGAACTTGAGCATACGTCACTATTCGGGATAGAGGTAGCTTAAGTTTAGAGGAACTTGAGCATACGTCACTATTCGGGATAGAGGTAGCTTAAGTTAGGATAACTTAGCATACATCGCTATTCGAGATAGAGGTAGCTTAAGTTAAGAGAACTTAGCATACGTCGCTATCCGGGATAGAGGTAAGCTCAGTTTAGAGTTTTGACAATTCGGAGGTTGTCACCTAGCATTATCCCGTTATAACGGAATTAACGGAGGCGACTGGGAAAAAAGCTTAATTGCTTAAGAGATAAAGGATATCTTCTGAAAAAGATGTTATCTTAGTTAAAAGATAACGGGAATTGCATGCCCAAGTGGAGGGTCCAGGGGCAGGATTGTAATTTTCTGCTCAGAACGAATGAGGCCGCCCGGCATGAGATGGAGAAAAAGGAGCCGTACGGCTAGAAGCCTGTTTTTTCCAGATTATTTAAAATCAGATTTGAACGGGCCATTGGCATTGTGTTGCCGCCCAAGAACGCAGAGAGAGAGAGAGGAGGAAGAGAAATTTCGAATTCCTTCAATTTCCTTTGCTTCCTTTGATTTGAGATGGATCCGGAGGGCAATCCTATACCGAGGCAAGCAAGAAGAAATATCTCCGCGGCCGCTCGGAGGAGAAGAAAGGAGCTTGTGCGAACGGAAAGAAAGTATGACTTTCTTACGCCTCCGTCGGAGCTTTACCCGGGGAGAAGAGAGCACAAATCGACGAACCCGCGTCCGGTTGGGGTAAGCATTCTTATTTGGCTCAATTCCGTCGATTTTGATTGAATTTTCATTGATTTAGGGCTTGACCCGAACTTAGGAATTTTCTAGGATTTTCCTAGGATTTTTGAATGACTTTGAGATATTGATGATGAACCTATGAGGCTAAGAACATGCAATGTGCAATTTGTTTGACAAAAATAATGGGAATGACCCACTTTTTTCTCGCAAATAAAGTAAGAATGAAAAATTGTCTAAAGTGAGACGGAGTTCTTGCATGTGCTAGAACTAAGTCAAAATTTTGAGAAAACATGATTTTGGAAGATGAAAAGGATTCATGCATGCCATTTTTTGAAAGAATAATGCTTATGTGCAAAGAATTGTGAAAATTGTGGTTTTGTGCTTTAGGAAAGCAATGAGACTTGACATGACGTGTTTCAAGTGATGAAAAACGCTTTTTTTTTTTTTTTGCTGCAAGGGATGCTAGAAAAACTTTATGAATGCTTTTCTTTTGAAAACATGTGCACTTTTTGAATATATGCATGCTTTTGAAAATGATGAATGATTGACACACTTCTTTGTTGTGCTTGTCTACAGGAGAACAAGTCTAGAGGACCATCAGAGATTGCAGTCAAGCTTTGGCAGAGGATGCCGGATTTCGAGAAGAATGGGGTGAACCCCAAGCAGCTGGTGCGGGCTACCGGCCTGGATTCGTTCGTCGAGGCTATCGGCAGGGGTGTTCATATCACCTCTAAGAGCAAGGGCTTGATCCAGGCCCTTTCTGAGTTCTGGTGGGATAGCACCCATAGCTTCCATCTGAGCTGGGGAGAGGGCGACGGTGACTCTGCCGATTTCACGGCTATTGCGGCCTACGAGTTCACCGGGAGGCCCGTGACTTGGAGAGACCACATTACGGTGAGGAGTTTCAGAATTTGGTTGGGTTTGAGTTGATTCCCAAGGGCCGGGTATGGAGACGCGGAATGTCGAGGTGGCGATCCCAGCGCATGCGAGAACTTTGCTGCTAATGATGTGACTGCCCAGCAGCTGGCTAGAGCTTTCGTGTGGTTGATGCTGTCAGTCACTATCTTCGCCAATTCTGGGACACTAGCCATGACTTGCCTTCTCGACTCTCTGGAGGATGTTGATGGGATTGGGACGGTCTCCTGGGGTGAGGCCGGATTGGCAGAGCTCTATTTCTCTCTGGATATGTACAGCCGGAACAAGGCTGCTTCTATGGATTGTTTCTCCTTTGCCCTCGAGGTAGTCTCTCTTTCTTTTCTCTTTTCTCTTTTCTGTCTTGAGACTTTTATGAGAGAGAGAATGACCTTTTTGATGTTTTGAACATGCAGGCCTGGTTCTGCGAGGTGATCGGGTTCTTCCCTTGGAACCAGCAGAGTGATATCACCATTTTCCACTGCTATGGTTATTTGGAGGGGAGATGCGAGGGATAAATTCACGGGGAAGACCCGGATCACCTTCGACTACAAAATGGTGAAGCCGGTCATCAACAGGGATGGGCACGAGGGAGTGGACTTCTACCCTTGGGGCAGGTATCCGGAGATCTTGCTGGGAGAGGCCATCGAGGCGACGAGGCAGAGGAGATGGCTGACGGGGCTGACATGTGATGTCATATATTTGGGGGACCGTTTTTCGAGGCAGCATGGCCATGTTCCTCCATTGGACGCCATTACTCCTCAGGATCCTCAGGCCACGGATCTGCGGCCCGAGATTGGCCGGCGAGATGAGATTGAGAGATACCAGGAGGTATAGCTGCAGAGGAGTATTTTGACATGGGTACCCCTACGCCGTGTTTGTGGAGCGACGGCGAGGACACCACGAAGCTAGTGAAGGCGGCGGTGACTCGGGGATATGGGGAGGATGAGCCTGCGACCCGCCGATCCCTCTGCGCATCTGTCCTATGTGGTCCATGGAGTGCCGAGGAGATTGAGGATACTGTCCCCGACGCTAGGGAGCCCCAAGTACACCTTGCCTTTGACAACCTTTGTAAGTATACTTTTAGGGTCTTTCCCTTTTGCGGCTTTCTTTGCTTTTTTGCAAATTTGAGATTTTACGAGATTTTTGAAATTTTTCTCTTCTTTTTCTCGGGTTCCGGCTCGCACCTATGACAGTTGGTCGGGCGAGAATAGGGGCTGGAAGGACATGTGCCGGTCTCTTACGAGGAAGCCGGCCTGCGCTTCAAAGGCGGCAGCGGATGCAGGGAGCCCGGGCGCAAGAGACGGCATGTCGGGGCACAGCGTCACCTCATCGGCCTCGGAGTACTCTTCTAGTGCCATGCCTCGGGCGGGGACCCAACGCCGACGTGCAGGAGCGGTGGGCGAGTACGGGCACGATAATGTCCATTTTGTCACGCGAGCGACCGGGAGGACTTGATGAGGGAGGCTAGCGTTTATGAGCTGAGCAGTGATGAGGAGGAGGAAGAATCGGAGGCCTAGGAGGTCTCTAGAATAGATTTGGAACAAAAACAAACAATGAACAAGATTTATGCACACTTTGTTTATTTTTTGCTTTATTCTGGCGCCGATGGGGCGAAGACATTGTATTAATGCTTTATTTACTTTCCTAATTTATGCTTTTTAAATTTGCATATTACTTGAGCCTTGGGGCGATTTTTTGCTTGGAATCGGGGCTGAAACTGGGCCAAAATGATTTATAATGGTGTATAAATGCTTGAATGGCTTCTGGATATGTTTTTGTACAGGTTTTGGTTGAAAAAGTGGGGTGAAAACTCCCTTGGGCAGCAATTTGGTTCTTTGCAGAATTTCTGCAGATGGCTAATGTAGCCGTGCGGTTTTGTCCAGAGGGCAAATGAAGCCGTGCGGCTCACAGTTCTGTCTGAACTGGTTATTTTCTGAATAAAAGCAAAGCTTGGCCATTTCATTTCATTTTCAACCTAGACTTGTCTCAATTGTTCCCAGAGCACATTTTGGACCTAAAAGCACCATCTTTGGTCATCTTGCAATGGAGAAGCCCGTCAGATTGCAAAGGGGGAAGCGAGACCGTTTTCTGTCCGATCTTCAATCTTGGGTGAAGCACAACTTCCAATTTCACAAGGGACTGCTTGATTCTTCCTTCAAGATCAAGTCTTTATGGCATTTGAGGGATCTCGCGCCCGATTGGGACCTTTTGAGAGCAGCAGCAAGGTTTTGGGACGTCCGGAGACACGTTTACTGCTTTTCTTATAACGAGATTGTCCCAAAGCATGAAGACTTCCGAGCCTTGATTGGGGGTCCCGAGATTGAGGCTATATCTATTCCGCTGGTCGGAGACGTGCCGGTGGCGGTAAAGCTTGCATCTTTTCTGCAGATTCCTTTGGGGAGGCCGAGAGGATGATGGTAGCCCCGGACGGGATTGACCTTTCGATATCCCGGCGAGTTTGGGTCTCCGGATATGGCTGCGACCACGGTGGCTATGGACGCATTTATCCTTTGCGTATTATCTGCTCTGTTTACCGCTGAGTCCGGGGGGATCGGTCATAGTGGTCTCTTGGACATGGTTAGAGACTGCAAGGCTAGGAAGGATATTGTCCCGCTGGTTTTGGGAGAGACACTTCATGGGATTGACGGGATGGCTCGGGAGACCATTTCATGAGATCCGGAGTCCTTTGTCCGACCTTATGGGCCGCAGGAGAGGCTCGGGGCTTTGCCAGGGGCTTTGCCGACTCAGTGTCCTTGGGTGATTTCTCGGAGAGGTGCACCGAGGCAACAGGACCGAGTAGGCTGGGAGGCGACGATGGCTAGGCTATCCACTTCGGACATCCGTTGGTGGATACCTCATTGGAGGTTGCGGAACCAGGGGAGGATATTTCAGAGTCCTATGCCGTGAGGGTTCCGGGATTCTCTGGTCATCCTTCTACATACCTGCTTAGTATCCGGGCGGTTTGGGGCTTTACGGGAGCCATTGAGTGATTGGGAGGACATCCGGACCATGGAGGTGGTGTCATTGGATATGAGGGATCCATCCAGTTTCTCTTTCTTCTCGAGGGCTTGGACATACACTGCTTTCCCACCCGGGGCTATCTTCGGGAAGCGGGGAAGAGTATCATCTTGACCACTGTCTACTTGGGTAGTACGAGAGGGAGATGGGAGCGACTCGGGTCATGTTGGAGGAGAGACGTCAAGCTTTATTGGGGCGGCGCGTGACTCGAGCGGGACTACGAGGGGCCGAGGCTAAGGCGAGTCGCCATAACCGGTCAGTGTCTTGGTCGAGACATGGAGGCTCGGTACAAGAGGTTGTCCAGAGGTCGCTCCTTTGGCGAGGCTCAGAGGGAGGAAGTGCGGACTCGTGCTCGGGTAGAGAGAGCACTTATTGACACGGGTTTGGTAGAGGCTCTAGTGAGGATACCGGAGGTCGGGATGAGGGATACCGACATCATAGATAAAAAGAGGAAGAAGACTCGACGGGGCCGAGGAAAAGGGAAAAAGACCAAAGAAGACTCAGCGAATGACGACTGACAGATCTTTTCTTAGGATTCCCTTATTGCCATTTTGCAAACACATTAGTTTATTTAGGCATTTTATTGTATTTTAGATATTTGTAGCAGGTTAGCAGAGTCAAGAGGTAGACCGTGCTTGAACTCATCAAGAAGTTTTTAACTTGTAATGAACAAGAAATATTATCTTAAAAATTAATCGAGACACATTTCATGGAAATTCAAATGTCTTATTTATTGGGACCCGTTTTATGAAAACTGAAATACCCTTTATTATTTAGGACGTACTTCATGGAAGCTTGATTGTCCTTTTTATTGTTTAGATCGAACCATATATGGCTGCCTACGTTCCCCTTTTACAAGAAAGACTAAGGGGCTCAGGTCTTCGTAGTTCATTCTGGTGAACTATATATATATTTTTCTTTTTTTTTTATGTGCAGCCCTGTTTTTTGCCTAGACCGCCCTTTTTGGGTTTTCAGTCTAGCTGGACATTACTCTTTTTGCACTCTTTTTTTTTATGTGCAACCCTGTCTTTTGCCTAGACCGCCCTTTTTTGGGGTTTTTAGCCTAGCTGGGTATTACTCTTTTTGCACTCTTTTTTTTATTATTTTTTTTCTTTTAGACATAGTATCTTTTGAGCTTATCACCGTTGACTGGGTGGACAAAGGGATTGCCGTCCAGGTCTGCAAGCTTCATGGCTCCTCCCGATAGTATCTTCTGCACCACATAAGGGCCGATCCAAACGGGATCCCATTTTCCCAGGGGGTTGTCTCTGGTAGGGGGATTCACTTTCAAAACTAAGTCACCCTCTTTGATGTCTCTGGCCTTGACCTTTTTATCAAACGCTCACGGCCATCCGCCTCTGGTAGGCTCGGGTGTGTTCCATGGCTTTTAGCCTTCTCTCGTCAAGCGGGGCTAACTCATCATGCTGCGCAACCATTCTACTTCATTGACAACATTTTCCGGGAGGACCCTTAATGACGGGATTTCCAACTCTACCGGTAACACTGCTTCCATCCCGTAGGTTAGGAGCAAAAGGAGTTTCTCCTGTAGGTTCGGCAGAGACGTTACGCAGCCCCAGAGTGCCAAGTGCAGTTTTTCGGGCCAATCACGACCACGGGTGGCCATCTTCCGGATGATCCGCTCGAGCGTCTTATTAGCAGCTTCCACGGCTCCATTTGTGACGACCCCAACCCTAGGCACTCATTTCAATATTTAATTATATGCTTTAATATTTATATTATCTTTATTTGCTCAATTATATCTCTAAATTCTTAAATTAGGATGAATTGGGTGAAAAGTAAATTTAGGAACTTATGAGAATTTATTTGGACATTAAATAAAGAAACTATGGGAAATAATAAAAAAATGGAAATTTATTAAATGGATAAATATTGGAAGAGGTTAAATGAGTGAGTAGGATTAATTAGAGGGATAGGATTTATTTTAAAATGGGTAGGATGATTTAAAATAAGTGTGAAAGCCTTGGGATTAATTTCCCATGGGGGGCCAATTTGTAACCATTCCCTCCTTGTGCCATGTGTCTCACTCACCTCACCTCTCTTACCTCCCTACCCGGCCCCCTCTCCCCTTCATTCCCATACTCCTTCTTCTCATTCACTACCCAAAGATCAACCTAGAGAAAGCTTGACCTCCATTGAAGCTCCATCCTTCCAAAGCTTTGCTACAAGACATTTCTTCATCTAAAATAAAGTCCAAGATCACCTTTGAAGAGGAAGCACCTAGAGAAAATCATCTAACAATAAAGATTCACATTTCCTTTTAAAAATCCAAGTAAGTTGTTATGACTCCCTTTCTCATGAATGCTCATGAATATCTCTTCTTTGTTCTTGTCCTTGAAATGTTGATTCTTGCTTAGGAAACCTAATGGTAGTTGAATGATTGGGAAATGAACTTGGTTAAAGTTAGGGTTCATGGAAGAATTTGTAAAAAGGGTTGAAATGGGGGGAATGAGTAGTAATGAATCATCTAGAATGGACTATTTTGGGTTTGCACGATTTTAGGATGAACTTGGTAAGAGCATGAAACTCCTTTGATTGTTCTTGAACCTATGGTAGAAGAAAATGGTAAGAAATGACTTAAGAAACCTGGGAATTTCCTGATCCGGCACTGGGCGGTCGCCCGAGGGGCCGAGCGGCCGCCCATGTGTCCGAAGGTTGAGTCCCTTTGAAATCCTCTTGGGCGGTCGCGCAAGAGGTATGGGCGGTCGCCCGTCTCCTTTGAGCTCCCTTGTAAGCGGTCGCCCTTGGAGGTGTGTGCGGTCGCCCTGGTGGGCAGAAACTTCACATGCCTTTGGTAATCCACTTGGGCGGTCGCCCAAGTGGTATGGGCGGTCGCCCAGGCCCCGAACCAATATTTCTTGATTTGAACTAGGATCGTTTAGCAAGTTATTGACCACTTATAATTGGGCACTCCCACTTGGTAATTGAACTTGAACCTTCACTTAGGCCTTGTATCCTTGTATATGGAAGTTATAGGGTAGGATAATGATCCCTCAATTCCTTGTTTAATGTTATATACATTGTTGTTGATATTGTTGGGTGTATTCATAAATTGTTGCACTTTCATATTGTTTAGACATGAGTATATATTACCATGTGGCTATTGTTTATCCCTTTATGTGGATTTTATTCAAGTATCTATTATGTGCTTGATATATGTTGAGTCGGCGACGTTGGGGTATAACGAGAATACGATCAATTATGGAAGTGTGACCTAATGTGATCGGATTATGTTATATCTGTGGCCGTCCCCTCCTGTGGCCACGGAGGTTGGGGTATAGCGTCTGTATTGAGCCACAAGCCTTACGAGTTGCTCTTGTCTTATATGGTTCCTGAAAAACGGGTCTTATAAGACGTGAGTATTGCTTAAGCAGCTCACTGTAATTGGAGTATTATTATACCCAATGTTGTACGACTATTGTTCAGACGGGAAAAAGGTAAACCAAGGTAATGGAACGTGTTTATCGCTTTTCCAATGTGTTATGTGCGACTTGTTATATGTTGCATTTATTTGGCATATTGCTGCATCCATAATAGCTTGAGATTTATTCTCACCCCTCTCCCTTTCTTGTTTTAGATCCCGAGACGGGAGGACCGCCCAGTGAGGACGGAAAGGAGTTTGGTTGTGAGCATTTTGGGATATTTTTGGGGTATGTTTAGGGTGGCGTACAAAATGTATTTTGGTAATTCCGTTCTTGGAATTTGTAATTATAAACTTTAAACCTTACGTCATACCTTAATCTTTTGTAACTAAACAGTGAACCGTTTTCAAAGTCAGTTATCTCCTCCTCCGAAAAGGAGTTGAGTGGAGTTATTTCTAAATGTTATGATATTTAGTGTTTATGTTGAAAGTCAAAGTAAAGTTTTCAAAGTTTAGTGTTTTTGGGTTAGTTTGAGGACGCACCTACTCGGGACACGTGTAGGTTCCGGGTCGGGGTCCCACGGTTGGTATCGAGCTCGGTTAGAATTCTTGGGTAGAGTCTAGCCGAGTGAGAGTGTGTGGTAACCGACGTCGAGTGTTTAATGCAGGAGTTTGTTGTAATGGCGGGAAATGAAGGTGATCCGAATCTAGGTTTGGGTGGTGGTAATCCGAACGCCGAAATGATGGACATGTTCCGAGGGTTCCTTCAAAGCATATGGCAACGCGAATCAGAATTTGAATCGGAATCTAGGCGACAAGGGCAACATGGGTTGGAGAAGTTCGTGAAGATGTCTCCTCCTAGCTTCAACGGAGATCCGGATCCGGTGAAGGCTGAGAGGTGGCTTGAGGCTATGAACAAGATTTTCGCAGCTATGGAGAGTACCGATGCGGAGAAAGTGAGATGCGCCGTTTTCAAATTTGGAAGGACCAGTGAGCATTGGTGGCAAGTGGTAAAGGATGGTTGGGACCGAGATTTGACACCGCAGACGTGGGAAAACTTCACGCTCAAGTTCCGAGATCACTTTGTGCCGATGGTTACTAGGGACAAGAAAGAAGGCGAGTTCTGAAGCCGGAGCAAGGGACCATGACAAGAGCGCGTATTCGAAGTTCACAGAGTTGGCCCGATATTGTCCCCATTTGGTGCCGATGAGGAGAGGCGAGTTTACCGGTTTGTGAAAGGTTTAAGAGTTGAGTTTCGAAGCGCTTGTTGACGCATAACTTCGCCAATTTCCAAGCGGCGGTGAATATGGCGTACCGGATTGAGAACGACATAGAGGAGCATCGTGGTAAGAATGAAGGAGGAAACAGAACGATTTCGGGGTCAAGGATCGGGACGGAATAGAGTGCGTAGAGGACTTTCACCCGGGAGCGAATCGAGGAGGTCATGTGGCGACTCCGGCAAATCGTGCGACTTCCGGTCGGCTTGGGACAACATGTGGGTTTTGCAAGAGGATAGGGCATTAGAAGACAAATGTTGGAGCAAACAAGGCAAGTGTTTGGAGTGTGGATCGCCGGGCCATTTCGGGAGGGATTGTCCCAAGTTGCGGAATAGACAAGCTTCTGCAGGATTTGGGGGACAAGGTAGTGGTGTAAAGGGATGTTGATGGGAAACCTAAGGATAAAGTCCAAGGTCGTGTGTTTGCTTTGGGTCGAGGAGAGGTCGATCCTAATGCCGTCATTAGAGGTATAGTTCTGTCTCAGGGAGTTAAGGCCCGCATTCTTATAGATCCAGGGTCTTCCCATTCATTTGTGGCGTCTCATTTTGCATTCTCATTGCATATCTGCCCGAATCTATGCCTTATGTGTTAGAGGTCTCTACTCCTATGGGAGAGAGCCTTGAATCTTCTTTGATATATCGTGGATGTGATGTGACTATATGTGGGCATGTATTGCCGTGGATTTGGTCGAGTTACCAATCCGTGATTTTGATGTGATCCTTGGTATGGATTGGTTGAGTCGATACCATGCTTTGGTAGACTGGGTCGTAGGAAGCGAGTCTCATTTGCTATGCACGATGTGCCTACATTTATATTTGATGCCGATAAATCTATGTTCGGGTTACATATTATTTCGCCTTAAAAGCTAGAAAGATGCTATCTAAGGGGTGTACGGGTTACTTAGCTTATGTGGTAGATTCCAATAAGAAGTCTCCCGAGTTAGCTCATGTTCCGGTTGTGAATGAGTTTAGTGATGTGTTCTCTAGTGAGTACTCCATGCCTCCGGACCGTGAGATAGAGTTTTGTGTTGACTTAGTACCCTGCACCGCTCCTATCTCTAAAGCACCCTATAGAATGGCTCCGCCGAGTTAAAAGAGTTGAAGGTCCAATTGCAAGAATTGTTAGACCGAGGTTTTTTCATTAAATCTACACAGTGTCTCAAAGTGGGAGCACCTTGGTCTTGTTTGTTAGGAAGAAGGATGGTACCCTACGGTTGTGTATTGACTACCGTTTGTTGAACCAAGCCACCATTAAGAATAAGTATCCTCTTCCTCATATAGATGATTTGTTTGACCAACTCCAAGGTTCCGTTATCTACTCAAAGCTTGACTTGAGAAGCGGATACCATCGATTGAAGATTAGGCCTGATGATATTGCTAAGACAGCTTTCCGGACTAGATATGGTCACTATGAGTTTGTTGTGATGCCGTTTGGGTTGACTAATGCTCCGACCGTGTTTATGGATATGATGAACCGTGTCTTCAAGCCTTATCTCGATAGTTTTGTGGTGGTCTTTATTGACGATATTCTTGTGTATTCTAAGTCCCGGAAGAGCATGAGAATCATTTGAGGATTGTCTTGTCCGTTCTTCGTGAGAAGCAGCTTGTATGCTAAGTTCGGTAAGTGTGAGTTTTGGCTCGAGTGCATTTCTTTCTTGGGGCATGTTGTGTCGAGTTCGGGGATTTCCGTGGATCCTTCGCAAATTGAAGACGTGGTTAATTGGAAGCAACCTTCGACTGTGACCGAGGTCCGTAGTTTTCTTGGTTTGGCGGGATATTATCGGAGGTTCATTGAAGGGTTTTCTCGGATTGCTACTCCGTTGACTAGGTTGACTCGGAAAGATGTTTCGTTTGTATGGGATTCCAAGTGTGAAGAAAGTTTTGATGAATTGAAGAAGAGGTTGACGACGGCTCCGGTTCTTACCCTTCCGGATGGTTGCGAGAATTTTGTTATTTATAGTGATGCCTCGAAGGCGGGTTTGGGTTGTGTGTTGATGCGTAATGGAAAGGTTGTGGCGTATGCCTCTAGGAAGTTATCACCGGCGGAACAATTACCCTACTCATGATATGGAATTGGCGGCGATTGTATTTGCGTTGCATAAGTGGAAGCACTATCTTTATGGGGCGAAGTTTGAGATTTTCACCGATCATAAGAGCTTGAAGTACCTATTTACCCAAAAGGAGTTGAACAACCGGCAAAGGAGATGGTTAGAGTTTTTGAAGGATTTTGATTGTGTGATATCCTATCATCCGGGGAAGGCCAATGTGGTGGCCGATGCGATTAGCCGAAAGGCGTATGTGATGCCTTGAGTTCTCGGGAGTTGAAGAGTGAAGTGATAGTTGCGAATGTTCGAGCCGTTCCGACATTATATGGTGATTTGAAGGAAGCTCAACAAGAAGATCCGGAATTGAAGAAAATTTGTGACCAAGTTCAAGATGGGAAAGCCGGGGATTTTGCTTTGAGTCGAGATGGGATTTTAACTTTTCAAGGGAGAATTTGCGTTCCGTCATCGCCGGAAATCAAGAAGCGTGTTTTAGAGGATGGCCATAAGTCCAAGTTTGCGATTCATCCGGGGAGTACCAAAATGTATCAAGACTTGAAGCGTGGATATTGGTGGAAGGGAATGAAAAGAGAAATAGCGGATTATGTATCTAAGTGTTTGACGTGTCAATGATTAAAGCGTAACATCAAAGACCGGCGGGACTACTACAACCATTGGATATTAGGAGTGGAAATGGGAAGGAATCTCGATGGACTTTGTTTCGGGTTTGCCTCTCACCGTGAAGAAGATGGATGCGATATGGGTTATCAGGATCGGTTGACGAAGTCGGCTCATTTTCTTCCGGTATCAACCAAGTTTTCGTTAGAGAAGTTAGCTCATTGTACATGAAGGAGATTGTAAGACTTCACGGGGTTCGGTTAGTATTGTGTCCGATGAGATCCGAGATTTACATCTAGATTTTGGAGAGCATTGCATGAAGCTTTGGGTTCTAAGTTGTGTTTTAGTACCGCGTTTCATCCTCAAACCGATGGTCACCCGAGAGAACTATTCGTATACTTGAGGATATGTTACGGGCTTGTGTGATGGATTTCCAATTATCTTGGGAGGATCATTTACCTTTAGTGGAGTTTGCTTACAATAATGCTTATCACCCAAAGATTGAGATGGCTCCGTATGAAGCTTTGTATGGTAGGAAGTGTCGATCTCCGATGTGTTGGGATGAGGTAGGTGAAGCGAGACTTTGGGGTCCGGATTTGGTTCGAGATTCTACGGAGAAGATCAAGGTGATTCGGGATAGATTGAAGACGGCTCGTAGTCGACGTAAAAGCTACGCCGACAATCGAAGACGGGATTTGTCTTTTCAAGTTGGTGACTTTGTGTTCTTGAAGGTTTCTCCGAGGACGGGAATCAAAAGGTTTGGTAATAAGGGTAAATTGTCTCCGAGGTTCGTTGGTCCGTTTGAAATTCTAGAGAAAATTGGGGAGTTGGCTTATCGGTTAGCATTGCCTCCGTCCTTTTCCTTACTTCATGACGTCTTCCATGTCTCGATGCTTAGGAAGTATTGTCATGACCCCTCCCATGTTTTGAGCTCTCCTCCCGATGATGTCCAAGCGGACATGTCGTATGTTGAAGAGCCCTTGGGAGTCCTAGAGTTCCAAACTAAGGAGTTGAGGTCTAAGAGCATCCCAATAGTAAAAGTCCTTTGGAAGAATCATACCGTTGAGGAAGCGACGTGGGAGCTAGAGTCGGAGATGAGAGCGAAATATCCTTCGTTGTTTGAAAATTCAAGTAAGTTCTTCTTTTAAAATTCGGGTCGAATTTTCTTTAAGGGGGAGTGAGTGTGACGACCCCAACCCTAGGCACTCATTTCAATATTTAATTATATGCTTTAATATTTATATTATCTTTATTTGCTCAATTATATCTCTAAATTCTTAAATTAGGATGAATTGGGTGAAAAGTAAATTTAGGAACTTATGAGAATTTATTTGGACATTAAATAAAGAAACTATGGGAAATAATAAAAAAAAATGGAAATTTATTAAATGGATAAATATTGGAAGAGGTTAAATGAGTGAGTAGGATTAATTAGAGGGATAGGATTTATTTTAAAATGGGTAGGATGATTTAAAATAAGTGTGAAAGCCTTGGGATTAATTTCCCATGGGGGGCCAATTTGTAACCATTCACTCCTTTGTGCCACGTGTGTCTCACTCACCTCACCTCTCTTACCTCCCTACCCGGCCCCCTCTCCCCTTCATTCCCATACTCCTTCTTCTCATTCACTACCCAAAGATCAACCTAGAGAAAGCTTGACCTCCATTGAAGCTCCATCCTTCCAAAGCTTTGCTACAAGACATTTCTTCATCTAAAATAAAGTCCAAGATCACCTTTGAAGAGGAAGCACCTAGAGAAAATCATCTAACAATAAAGATTCACATTTCCTTTTAAAAATCCAAGTAAGTTGTTATGACTCCCTTTCTCATGAATGCTCATGAATATCTCTTGCTGTTCTTGTCCTTGAAATGTTGATTCTTGCTTAGGAAACCTAATGGTAGTTGAATGATTGGGAAATGAACTTGGTTAAAGTTAGGGTTCATGGAAGAATTTGTAAAAAAGGGTTGAAATGGGGAATGAGTAGTAATGAATCATCTAGAATGGACTATTTTGGGTTTGCACGATTTTAGGATGAACTTGGTAAGAGCATGAAACTCCTTTGATTGTTCTTGAACCTATGGTAGAAGAAAATGGTAAGAAATGACTTAAGAAACCCGGGAATTTCGATCCGGCACTCAGGGCGGTCGCCCAAGGGGGCCGAGCGGCCGCCCATGTGTCCGTAAGGTTGAGTCCCTTTGAAATCCTCTTGGGCGGTCGCCCAAGAGGTATGGGCGGTCGCCCATCTCCTTTGAGCTCCCTTGTGAGCGGTCGCCCTCGGATGTGTGTGCGGTCGCCACAGTGGGCGTAAACTTCACATGCCTTTAGTAATCCACTTGGGCGGTCGCCCAAGTGGTATGGGCGGTCGCCCAAGGCCCCGAACCAATATTTCTTGATTTGAACTAGGATCGTTTAGCAAGTTATCGACCACTTATAATTGGGCACTCCCACTGTAATTGAACTTGAACCTTCACTTAGGCCTTGTATCCTTGTATATGGAAGTTATAGGGTAGGATAATGATCCCTCAATTCCTTGTTTAATGTTATATACATTGTTGTTGATATTGTTGGGTGTATTCATAAATTGTTGCACTTTCATATTGTTTAGACATGAGTATATATTACCATGTGGCTATTGTTTATCCCTTTATGTGGATTTTATTCAAGTATCTATTATGTGCTTGATATATGTTGAGTCACCGACGTTGGGGTATAAATGTAATACGATCAATTATGGAAGTGTGACCTAAGGTGATCGGATTATGTTATATTCGTGACCGTCCCCTCCCGTGGCCACGGGTTGGGGTATAAGCGTCTGTATTGAGCCACAAGCCTTACTGAGTTGCTCTTGTCTTATATGGTTCCCCGAAAACGGGTCTTATAAGACGTGAGTATTGCTTAAGCACTCACCGTAATTGGAGTATTATTATACCCAATGTTGTACGACTATTGTTCGACGGGAAAAAGGTAAACCAAGGTAATGGAACGTGTTTATCGCTTTTCCAATGTGTTATGTGCGACTTGTTATATGTTGCATTTATTTGGCATATTGCTGCCTCCATAATAGCTTGCTGAGATTTATTCTCACCCCTCTCCCTTTACTGTTTTAGATCCCGAGACAGGAGGACCGCCCAAGTGAGGACGGAAAGGAGTTTGGCTGTGAGCATTTTGGGATATTTTTGGGGTATGTTTAGGGTGGCGTACAAAATGTATTTTGGTAATTCCGTTCTTGGAATTTGTAATTATAAACTTTAAACCTTACGTCATACCTTAATCTTTTGTAACTAAACAGTGAACCGTTTTCAAAGTCAGTTATCTCCTCCTCCGAAAAGGAGTTGAGTGGAGTTATTTCTAAATGTTATGATATTTAGTGTTTATGTTGAAAGTCAAAGTAAAGTTTTCAAAGTTTAGTGTTTTTGGGTTAGTTTGAGGACGCACCTACTCGGGACACGTGTAGGTTCCGGGTCGGGGTCCCCACACCTTGCCAATGAATGGTGCACTCACAATCTCACCATCCTTCCTCGTCCCACACCTACAAACCCACCACCTGCTTCTGCCGAAGCCATTCCCATACCTGACCAACCTTCACCTCCTTCCTCTGTCGTAGCCTTACCTCCTGAACCTGCATCTCCTACTGCCTCCACTCCCTTAGCCACCCCTTCCATTGATCAAACAACTTCTACACCTACCACACTGTCTACTTCCGCCTCATCTGGTTCTCCCACTCCACTACCTCGAAAACCTGTTACACGGCTTCAGAACAATATTGTCAAACCCATCCAAAAGCTTAATCTTCACACCACCCTTCAATCATCCTCCACTGAACCCACCTCCATCACTCAGGCCTTGAAAAATCCTACATGGCGAAATGCCATGCAACAGGAGTATGATGCATTGATTCACAACAAAACCTGGGATCTTGTACCATCTTCCCCTTCTCAAAACCTTGTTGGTTGTAAATGGATTTATCGCACCAAATACAACCCGGATGGTTCAGTTTCACGCTACAAAGCTCGTCTTGTAGCAAAGGGGTTTCATCAAAGACCGGGCCTTGATTATTCGGAGACGTTCAGCCACGTTTGTCAAGCCAACTCCGTTCGTCTTGTTCTCTCGTTAGCTACGGTTAATGGGTGGCCTCTTAGACAAGTGGATATTAATAATGCTTTTCTTCAGGGTTCTCTCACTGAAGATGTTTTTATGGCACAACCACCCGGCTTTATTGATCCCCAATTTCCTTCTCATGTGTGTAAGCTACGTCAAGCTATCTATGGGCTTAAACAAGCGCCTCGTGCCTGGTACCATGAACTTAAATCCTATCTTCTCTCAGTTGGTTTCACAAATAGCATCTCAGACTCTTCTCTATTTATTCTTCATCGGGGGTGTGATCTTATTTATCTTTTGGTATATGTGGATGATATTATTATTACGGGTTCCAATCAAAGCTTTCTGGATGCATTCATCACTAGTTTTTCAGCTCGGTTTTCTCTAAAAGACATGGGATCTCTTTCTTACTTCCTCGGTGTTGAAGTTCTCCCTCATCCACAGGGACTACTTTTGAGTCAGCACAAGTATATAAGGGATATTCTGGCTCGTACTCACATGATAAATGCAAAGCCAGTCTCTACGCCAATGGTGCCTCATCCGTCACTCTTGGCCTCTTCCAGTCCCTCATTGTCCAATCCGACCGAATACAGGGCAGTAATAGGGAGTCTACAATATCTTTCTCTTACTCGTCCTGATATTTCCTTTGTTGTCAACCGGTTGTCTCAGTTTATGCAACACCCAACCGAAGCACATTGGATAGCCCTTAAAAGGGTGCTTCGTTTTCTTGCTGGTACCTCATCTACTGGGTTACTTCTTCGAAGGGATTCTCCTCTTAATCTTCATGCATATTCTCGATGCGGATTGGGCAAAGCGACAAAGACAATTTTCTTCCACTTCTGGGTATATTGTTTATTTGGGGTGCAATCCTATATCTTGGAGTTCTAGGAAGCAAAGGACACTTGCTCGATCTTCGACTGAAGCAGAGTATCGTTCAGTTGCAGCAACAACAGCTGAACTTATTTGGGTTCAAAATCTCCTTAAGGAGCTTGGCGTTTCGTCTCTTACCACTCCTACAATATTCTGTGACAATCTTGGGGCTACTTATGTTGCTGCAAATCCAAGGTTTCATTCTAGGATGAAACATTTGAGTTTGGATTATCATTTTGTTCGAGCCCATGTTCAAAATCAGGATTTACGCGTTGTCCATATCTCGGGAGATGATCAGTTGGCAGACGTACTTACAAAACCTCTCGCTCAAGCTCGATTTGATAACATGGTTTCCAAGGTTGGACTTTTCTCTCGACCGTCCATCTTGCGGGAGCATGATAGATATGCAACCGTATCTTCTCCTAGTTGATTTAGGATTCTTCCTAGTTATTCTTTCCTATTATTAATTGAGTTATATTAGGACTAACGTATCTTGCACTCCAAGATATATTGTTGTATATAAACATGTTTACAAGTAAATAATACTATGAGTTTTTCCAATATTTGATAATCTTCACACTTTCATATCAACTGCAGTTCTACATAATTGGGGGAAAATGTGTCTTCATGTTTTAATCTTGATGAACATATGCACCTGCTAGCTTATTATTAAGTTGTGAGTCTAATAAAGCAAAAAGCAAACAAAAAGGAATCATATCTTTCGCCTATTGAGTTTCACAAAAGATAAAATCCTTGTCCGGTATCCCCAATAGATCACATGCATTATACCTATAGTGAGTAGATTCAATACCAATTACAACAACGACGTTATTTCAGTGTCGCAAAATCTTTCACTTATTATGGGGTAAGGAGGTCGGATATACGCAATATTGCCCTTACATTAATGTACAAAGAGGTCGTTTGCGAATGACATATGATAAAAATTGCATCGAAAATTGAATGAACCGACCGCTTCTTAATAACAAAGAAGCACAAACAATTTACTGATCAGTGAGACATTTTGCTTTATTCCTATTCCCAAGCCAAAAGAAAAGATAACAAACATATAATAATAAATGCATAAGAACACACTCATGTTAGCTAAGTTAACAAGTACAAGGAGAACATATCTTTATTATCTTATTGAGCAATATATTCAAATTGACAGTCTCGTCTCAGGTTTCAGGCTTCAGAGTGCTTCAGATTAATCTTTGATCATCAACGAACATATAGCAAACACTTCAAAGTGCTTCAGACATTCATTTAGGGATGGATGAAGTATTATTTACTATTTTCGTCCCTGGATATCTAAGTTTTACTTTTAAAAGACATTTGCAAAAAAGTTAAACTTATGCATGTTGAGTAACACATGTAAATAATAGTTTTTCTAACATGATTGACTAAGGATATCAATTATTATAATAAACATATAAAATATATAATAATAATAAACTTGAAAAATCTCTTTATAAATAAAAGTAAGACATAACAAAAATATCCAATAAAGAGCGTAAGGCATAACCAATAACAGCATTTCCATATGAATTGTATCTCATCATCGTATCTAACAATTTAGCCTTATCCCATATTTGAACGTATCATTATAGGATTAAAAAAATTCACGTCCAACATCCCATTTATCCCACACCAACTTATATATAAAAAAAATTGATATAATATATAAGGCCGAATAACTTTAGCCCTTAACAACAAGGCATACGAAAGAAAGATTCATTCCCTTCTGAGATTACTAATCAACGTAGAAAAAAGTGCGGGAGACCCTTTCCCCATAGCCAAGTCCCCTGCCCCCCCCCCCCAATCTTCACTTTATGCCATGCCGGACTCCCGCCCAAGAAAGACTAATTGATCATCCAAAATTTGGCTGTTTGATTCCAATAAGCCGCCATCTTTTGGATGCGAACGTTCCATGATTTTCCCCACAAACCAATCAATAGCTCAAGTCACACTCTCCCATAATCCATTTTCCTCTCACTCTACCTCAAAGGTCTTAATCCCTCAAAAGAAGATTATGGCCCAATTTTAGTATAGTATCATAGCTGTCTCAAATTGATATTACAGTTGTTTACCCATATTGGATTTGAACAGATGGTTATTGGAATCAGACCCGCACTCATTGGCGGGCTCGGGCTCTGGCTCTAGGTGTTCACGATTTGAAATACTCTGTTTTACGGAAATACCCTTCACCTATTCTGTTACTTCAGGTGTTTGGAACTTGGATGTCATGTTTGGGTAGTCCTATTAGCAGTGTTCTAAAAGATTCCGCCTAAGGGTGCCTAGGCCTCGCCTAGGCGCTAGGCCCCTCTCCAACGCCTAGTTCTAAGCCCCGCCTAAGCCCCAACTAATCCTGACTAGTCCCCGCCTAGGCGCTAGGCCCGACTCCGTCGCCTAGCATCCGCCTATCGCTTTTTAGAACCTTGCCTATTAGGAGTGCTATTTCTGGGCCTTTTGGGGCCTATAAGTGTTTTCAAGTGTTCATGGGTAATTGGGTATTGACAAGGTACGAAACTTGGGCTTACCTTGGACACGAAAGGGAGCGGGCCACAAACTTGGAGGCTCATCTATGGGACCATGTCCATGTTATATTCTATGCGGGCCACTCGGTAATTTGGGTCAACTTCAGGTCATATTTTTACTTTACAGTCCTGGTGTAATATTCTATGCGGGCCACTCGGTAATTTGGGACCATGTCCATGTTAACGGTAAAGAGTTAGATCTTATTTTTGCTCCCAACCCCATTATCAAACATATACTCTCTCCGAACCATCACAAAAAGTACAAATTAATATCTACTCCCTCCGTCCCATAACAAATAAGCGACGCAGTTACTGTTTCGCACGAAAATTAAGAAAAAAGTGAAAAGGTTGATGTGTTATGAGTGTAGATAGTTAAGTAGGAGAGAGAATGAGTAGAGAGAATAGTAAATTATAATGGTATTATGAGTATTATAATAATGTAGGAGAGAGAATGAGTGGAGAAAATAGTAAAGATTTTTTTCCATTTTAGGAAGTGTGACTTATCAGTGGAACGCCCAAAATAGCAAAGTGTGTCGCTTGTTATGGGACGGAGGGAGTATATTATAAATGGCACCGTGCCACATCACCCATGAGCAACAGTGGTATGATAAGTAGCATGTGACGAAATTTTCATTTTGCCCTCACTATTTTGTTCCTTTCCCATTTTGCCCTTAAATTTTTTTTTTTTTTTTTTTTTTTTAAATTTTGCCTTAAAATTTTTTTTTTTTAAAAAATAAAAAAAGGGCCTCGGACACGGGCTTAATTAAAAAAAAAAAAAAGATAAAAACGTGTCCTCGAACACGAGCTTAGGCTAGTAGTATACAAATTAAGAAAAAGAATATAGTAAAATAAGTATTGTTAGGCTCCGTTTATTTGGGGAAAAATATTTTTCGAAAAATATTTTTCGGAAAACGTTTTCCTCATTTTTCGGTGTTTGATAAGCAGCAAAAAATGGAGAAAATGTTTTTCGAAAAATATTTTCCCTACTTTTCTAAGTAAAATGACTTACGAATTTTTCCTAAGTAAAACATTTTTTGAAAAATGGTAACACACTCACACACACACACACCCACCCCTAACTTTTCGTACACCCCCACGTTACCCACCCCACTTCCACCCCCACCACCACCACCACCATCACCACCTCAAGATCAAAAAATATTTTTTTATTCATTTTAAAATCATATTTTAACAATTCCCCCACTCCCAAGCAATTTTTTTATTCATATTAAAATTATTGTTTAACAACTCTCATCCTACCCCATCCTATCTTTTTCAACTTATCTCAAATTGTGTTTGTATTGAAAAATATTTTCATTAAACATATGAAAATATTTTTCGAAAAACATTTTACTTACCAAACAGTCGAAAACATGTTTATGTCATTTTCCGAAAAACATTTTCATTTTCCGAAAAATATTTTATGGAAAATTATTTTACGGAAGTCGTTTTACGTGAAACAAACGGAACCTTAGTACGAAAAGTGAGATAGGATTGAGAAAGTGGGCTAGAGAATAGTAAGTGGATAGATGTGAGTATGATAAGTGGATCCCATGAATAAACAAATATTAACAATTTTCTTTTTTGAGCTTATATTTTTTGTAATGGAACACCAAAATGGGAATTTTGTGTATTCTGTAATGTAATGGGACAAATGAGGGAGTACTGTTTATTTGAAGGAGATTGAATCTGATCAATATTATTATTCATCCAACTGTTTTGCAGTCGGAATGACATGCGGACCTAAACTTTATTAGTTAGCTAAGACATGTACAATTAAGGAGCTAATCATACTTTAGAAAAAGCTATTGTCATTACAAATTAATGATGACCATAGCCTCTAGTTAAAGAAAAGAAAAAAGGGCTTTTGAACTAATGCTTCTATCTTTGTGATAAGCTACATACATATATAGTCATCCATCTAACAAAGTAATTATATATGCAATGAATGGTTGTGTAATTTCGTGGAAAATTCAACTGTTTACCGACATCTATGACTTTAATAGTTAGTTGAACAAAGATTATGACTGATTGCAGCAATTAGTCATTCCATTATACCTAACCCTAAACACTGATAAAAGTTTGTGGCTTCAAATCAAAAAATGAAGAAAGTGGAGGGATGAGATTTGCAAATCAATACGTACTAGGTACAATAATAATATGTTACTTGCATGGTTGTTGTTATATGTTGCGACTATTATTGTTGTTGTTGTTATCTACTCTTTACTGCTGATTAATTATGGTGCTAAAAATTTTGTTATTTAATTTCTTCTTGGTCAATAAAGAAGCATCTCTGAAACTTCTAATGCCGAATTTGGAAATGATGCATGCAGTTAGGTGTTGGTCGTGATCATCGTCCCCCTCTCCAAAGTTGTGTGATTGACATAAAAAGTTTGTGGTTTACTATTTACGCTGTATCTATAAAATTTTCTCCGTCCAAATATCATAAAATTTTGTTTTTTATTAACAAAAAATTTCGATCGAACCGCTATTGCGTAACAATGATAAAGCTGTTGCAATAATTCCTTGTAGAAGACGAGGGAGGGGTCGGGATGCTATTAATTTATTTGAAGTGCTAATTAGCTTGTGAATAGGTAATGTTATCAAATGTGCCTTTAAAGGTACATATATTTATCTTTACTTTTTGTTTTTGTTTTTCAACAATTTCTTCTTCTTTTAGGTTTTCTCTTTGGGCCCAATGGAAAAATGTAACTGATTTGATGGGACTACAAATCTAATTCCATGGCCACTTTCTTTCAGTCGTCCCTCCTCTCCACTCCTCCTCTCCGGAGTTAGGGTGTGCTCCGAGTTCAAAAAATGAAAGAAAGGAAAGGAAGTGAGAGGAAATCTAATAAATTTTCCTTTCAAGGTGTGTTTCCGAGATTTTAAGGAAAGAAGTGGAAGGAAAGGAAAGAAAAGAAAAATTTTATGGATTTTTCCTCCCACACTTTCCTTCCAAAAGTGGGAGGAATTGGAAGGAAATAAAATTTCATTAACAAATTTTTTTGCTATACCTATTTTATCCTTCAAATATAACATTATTTCCTCTTTCATTAAGGATATAAATGTAATTTACTTTAATTTTCTTTCTCTTCTTTCCTAACTTAGGAGCATGTCTTGAAAATATTAAATTCACTCCTCTTTTTTTCATTTCTCTTCTCTTCTCTTCTCTCCTCTTCCTTTCTTTTCTCTTCCTTTAAAACTCGGGAGCGGGCCCTTAGTGCAGTTGTACAACAACATTCAAATTTTATTTTTACAACAATAAAATTTTATCTGATAAATCATTTTATTTTGGATAATTTTGGTTTTCTCTATTCTCATCGATCAATCGAAATTCACAACCATAGAATATAATTGAATGCTATGCCGTCCATAATCTATTTTATAGGGATAGGTCATCCTTACTCCCGGTTATTGCAAGGCATAATGTGCATTTCGGTATTTTATCCGTTTCAAAATACTTATAATTATGAGAGATTTTTTTGTTTCAAAATACTTACGGCTTTATTTTTTTTCCATAAAACATCGACACACTTGACCTAAACTACCTTTTTCTATGATTATGTAATAGTCATTGTAAAAGCATTTAATTGTCGAGTTACTTGAACTATTTAAAGGGTAAATTAGTATATTTGACAATCAAATTCCACAAAAGTCTAGCAACAGAAAAAAAAAGTAGATCAAGAAGAAGCAGTACACCAAGAAGAAGAAGTAGATGATGAAGAAGAAGTCGAAAAAGTAGAAACAAAAAAAAAAAAGTAAAAAGACGGAGAAGAAGAAGAGGAGGAACAAGAGGAGGAAGAGGAATGGGTTGACTTATAGTGCGACTTGTCAGATAATTATTTTCTTTTGTTATTATATGTGAAATGTGTTAAAACTACAAGTATTTTGGGAGAAGGGAGTATTACAGTAGTTAAGTGCATTCAATGATCAAGATTTAATCATGTAAAATAGATGACCTCTGATGGTGGAGATAAGTATGTCGTAAGACAATAATATCGTAGTAAATGATGTGATAAACAAACTAAATTATAAAAAATTAGACTTTTGTACCATCTAAATGCAAAGTCAGGGATCAGCAAGCATACATGCATCAATGTTTGAAGTATACAGTTCTTCATGCATTTGGTCACACTTTTAAAGTAAGTGAGAGTGTTAAAGTAGTCGGTGACAAAGTAAGGAATGAGATAGCCGCCAGGTTGTACACAAACAAATCGCATCACAATATAGAGTCTAGATCACTTTGTATCGGTTTTGTATATCACATATATGTGATCCAATAGTTATAAGTGATTAGGGCTGATATCAATATAATATCATCATTTATTCATAATTTTTTGATTCTTTGTGGTACACAATGTGATGAATAAAAGTGGTACATGTGATATCACTGGCGGATCTATGTTATGGCTAGAGGGGTCAATTGACCCCCCCCTCACTTCTTACCTTTACCTCTTTATATTTTGGCAAAAAGTTATATTTAGTCTCTTAAATTTTACCACTGCCCCCCCCCCCCTCAAATTTAGTAGAATGACCCCCTAAAAATTTATAATATGTTTCATACTTCCTCCGTCTTAAAATAAATATTTATTAAAAAAAAATTATATTTCGAAATGAATATTTATTTTTCTACATAAGTTTGTCTCCAAATATATTTTTACTACGCATTTCTAAAATGTTTAAAGTTTTCCAAAACGTCTCTTAACTTTCCAAAAAAATGTGAAATAGATTTTAATTTATATAAGCACTTCTATTATTATTGTTGTTACTCTATTATTAATATCATCATTGAAAACATTATTTTTATTACTATTATGCTTTTAATAATAATTATTATTAATATTTATATTATTATTATTGTTATTACTAAATTATTATTATTGTTTGAGCTCATGACGGAAAAAACATGTTATATAAGTGTTATATAAGTCATATTAACTTTTATTTCTTCAATAAGGTAATTTTTATTTTTTTTGTTAACTCAAATTTTGACCCTCCTCTCACGAATATTTTTGGATCCGCCACTGTGTGATATCGACTCCACAATGCACTTATTAATTAATTACATTATGTCTTTTTCAAATGTATCTTTTTCCTCTTATCACATTTGGAAAAAGAAACAAAATGTACAGCTTTTATTAGGCAGAATTTTCTGGCATTTATAAGGAAAAAAAGCAAACAAACATATTTATAAAAGTTGATAAACAGAAAAAAGAAAGAAGTTGAAATGAAATTACTTGAACATACTTGTCTAGAAAGTTATTCGCTCCATTTAAAGAAGCAAAATCTACTATGTATCTGCATGTTATTTGTTTGGGGAAAAGGGAATACAATGCCCAAATCCTTGGTCCAGAAAGAAATCAAGGTTCTAAAAAGTGTTAGGCAGATGCTAGACGGTGGAGTCGGACCTAGCGCTTAGGAGTCTAAGCGGGACTTAGGCGGGATCGAGAAATTAGACAAAATTTAAATATATTTCATAAATTTATATATATATCCAAAAAATAGTATCACTAATTTTTATTATTTATCAAAAATAATAAAAATTAGCCTTGGCCTTGACTTGACTTGACCTTGCCTTGGTCGTGGCCGAGCCAAGGCTCGGCCGTGGCATTGGGATTGGCAGTCTTGGCCGTGTCCTTGGCCTTGGCCTTGCCTTGGCTCGGCCGTGACATTGGGATCGGTCGGCCTTGGCCGTGGCATTGGGATTGGTCGGCCTTGGCCTTGGAAGGCATCCCACATCAAAAGAAAAAGAAAGTAAAATGTTGCTAGTGGATATATAATGAGGTTGAAGCTAATTTGAGCATGCATCATTAGGCTCATTGGCTTGGGGCAATTGGGCTTGGCTTGGGGCAATGATGCAGCTTTCAAGGCACGTCAATTGTTGGTTGAAAATTTATTCTAAACCCCCGCCTAGTCAACGTTTAATGGCGCCTAGCTATGCCTAATGACTTCAACGCCTAATTTAGTCGACTTGCTTATAGGCACGACGATTATCGCCCAGCGCCTAGGCGGGCGCCATTATCCATTTTTAGAACACTGCCAAAAATACGATTTAGAAATTCTATCAACTACGAAACATTGTCATCATATTATAGTATATGATACTATGTCAGATATGTTATGACTTTTGGTAAAGATAAAATAAAATAAAATAAAAATTATGCCGTAATTAAAATAATTCTTTACTATTTTCTCCTTCCAAAATAAATGACTATTTTATATTAAAAGTCATTTTTAATAGAAAAAAATAATTATTCTTGCTATTCACTTTCAAAATTTTAGTTTTACAAATACTCCCTTCGTCCCACTCCAAGTGTCACTTTTTACCCAAAATGGCGTCCCGTTTAAAGTGTCACATTTCCTAAAAAGGAAATGTTTTATTAATATTCTATTATCCCATCCACTATTCCCTCCACTAATTCTCTCTCATCTACACTCACAACACTTTTTAAATTCACTATTTTCTCCACTAATTATCTATCCTATTTTTAAATTACACTCACAACTTTTTTTCTTCCCACACTTTTCCTTAATTTGCGTGCCACCCCTAAAAGGGTGACACTCTTGGTGGGACGGAGGGAGTATATAATAAACTGTGTTTTTTTTTTTTTTTGGTAAAAGATCATTTAAAGACATTATTTTGAAGAAAAGTTTCAAAAGATAATTCATTTTGGAACAAACGATCATTAAATTAAGGACAGAGGGGGAGTGTTATAAAATTTTAACCACTTTGTATTATACTATACTCGTTTCGCTGCATTTGATACCAAATTTTTTGACACAATAATTAAGAAAAAATAGGAGAGAGAGTTAGTGAAAAAAAATGTTGTTAATTAGTATGAAAAAGTAAAACAGGTGAGAGAATGAGTGAGAGGAATAGTATGTTGATTGTAGGGGTGCAAGTGATTTGGTACAAACCACGATTCGAAACCGAACTAAACAAAATCAAGATACAGAGTTTAGTTTGATTTTCAAGCAATAGTAGTTTGATTCGGTTTCAAAAATTATCAAATCGTGTGTTTCTGGACAATATTAATTAAAGTGAAAAGAGACAAAATGAAAATAGTATCAATTAAGTAAAAGTAAAGTCAGATGGAGGAAGTACTCCCTCCGCCCCTAAAAGATTGTCCTGTTGTACATTTTGCAATTATTAAGAAAGAGATTCACCTTTTTGTGCCTTAGTAGATTTGCACTAACATTCATGCTAAGTTTAGAAATGAGACATATTTTTTGGAACAAATCAAAATGGCAAATGGAACAATCTTTCATTTTTCATGAACGGAGGGAGTATATTTGATCACTTTATTATAAATAGTTTACCATTTGTATCGTAATATTTGGCCATGCTACAGTTGGAGACCCCTTTGGTAATTGGAGTTATGTCAATTTTTTGAAAAGACAGTTTTTTTTAACGATTGAAAAAAAAAAAAAAAGTTTTTCAAGAAGTGTGTGTCTGCCTCATAAATGAGTGATAATGTTATAAAGTATCAGCGTTTTATGCTTATACTTATAAACATTAAAATCAACACTTTTAACACTTGTCAATAAATGTTAGTGTTAGTGTTCAAAAGTATTACGCATTAATAGTGTTCGTCTAAATGTGTCTTTGTTAGTATATAATTAAAAGTGTCGATGTTAGTATTTAGACGTGACAATATTTGTGTTTTAAAAATGTCAATGTTAGTGAGTGTTAATATGTGTAACTGTGTAAGCATATAGAAGTGTTTATGTGTTTTTAGAAAGTGTCGGTATTAATGGTTAGAAGATTTAGCATTAGTGATTAGAAATACAATATGCTATTAAGTAAAATATTTACTGAAAAACGTTTTTACCATTTTTTGGTGTTTGGTAAGCATCGGAAAATGGAGAAAATATTTTTCGAAAAATATTTTTTCCATTTTTCTAAATAAAATGACTTATGAATTTTTCCTAATTAAAATATTTTCCTTAAAATTGTAACACCCTCACACACACACCTAACATTTCATACACGCTCACGTTACCCACCCCACATTAACCACCCACCTACCCCACCCCTACCCTATCACCACCCTAGCATACCATCATTTTACCGCTAAATATTTTCCCCACCACCCTATTCTACCCCTATCATACTCTACCCCACACCCACCCACCTCACCCCTACGAATCCACACCTCCTACCCTACCACCCCACCTCCACCACCCTACCCCACCATATCTATTTCAATTTATCTTAAATTGTGTTTTTATCGAAAAATATTTTAATTGAACACATGAAATTTTTTCCTTACCAAACAGTCGAAAATATGTTTATCTCATTTTTCGGAAAACAATTTCATTTTACGAAAAACGTTTTACAGGAAATCATTTTTCGAAAGTCATTTTATGCGAAACAAACGGAGCCTAAGTGTTATGTAATAAGTTCAGTTTTCAAAAATACATTTTCTGAACATTTTAAAAGAAAATATTTTTCCCTAAAATTTTGGAATCATAATATAGCCTAGTACTTCGTGTATGGGATATAATTTGCCAACATAACAGTTGGATATCTATAGTAAATGAGTCATTTTATTATCAGAAAATTTTGGGGGAAGCCTGATTTTTCATAAGTATAAAAAATTTTGTTTTTAAATATATCGACTTGGTATTTTAAAGTCTAAACTCATTGTTTTAAGGCCTAAACTCGCTATTTTATTTTCTAGCTTAAACTCACTATTTTAACGTCTAAACTCACTGTTTTAAGGCCTAAACTCGTTATTTTATTTTCTAGCTTAAACTCACTGTTTTAACGCCTAAACTCATTATTTTATTTTTTAGGTATTTTAAGGCCTAAACTCAATGTTTTAAGGTCTAAATTCGATATTTATAAGGATGAAAAGTGGGCTTTTTATTATTATTATATGAATTAAACTGCATTGTAATTTGACTTTTGTTAGTTGCATATATCTTGGCGAGTTACAAAGTTCAAAAACCAAGAATCAATATTGCATGGCATGCATGCATGTACTCTCGTACAATTTTGTTCCCTTGTGGCACAAGGCTTGTGCTTCCCTCCCTCCCTCCCTCCCTCCCTCCCCCATAAAAGATGTAAATCTAGCAGAGAAGAGAATGCCATTGAAAAGCTGACAAAGCTCGAACGTTAAGGAATCAAAATCCATCCATTCGGAATCCCACACCCTATAGCAACTCCTCTTTCTCTATTCACACACATTACATACGCGTATACACATATGCGTTGAGAAATTAGTATACAAAAAATAGATAAAATGTAAGCAACATTCATCATGTGAAAAGTAATAAAAATTAAGAACACAAAATTTGTTCATTCAGTTCATTATCAGGACTACATACATCTGTAGGCACTATCAAGTCATGATATTCACTATTATCATAGTATGTGGCGTTACAATCAAAACTCACAAACTCTTTCCGAAATCAATGCCCTCTCTATGTAAACACACATCACTCATACAACCTCTAAACTAACTTAGGTCATACATGAAATGTCCCTAATAAGAAAACACGAAAAACCTACTATTGACTTTAAATCACTTTGTTTATTTCATAGATTCTCTCTAACTAATTTTCTTACCAAGAAGTATAATCTGCTTCCTGCACAATAAAACAATTACGTTGTCAAAAGAAAATCGGATCAAATTAGAAACTATCAAATTTGCTCTTATACTTTTCTTATTTCACGTGGTCTACGTTTTGATTTGTATCAAATCCTAACAATTTTTATCACCACGCTTCACATTAGTATGATATTGTCCGCTTTGTAACTAGTCTACCGGATTTGTTTTGGACAACCCCCAAAAAATCTCATACTAATGAAGTGTGTGATTGCTCTTATACTCCCTCCGTCTCATGAATTTATAGACTTTTAATTTTTCACGGGAATTAAGGAGGAATTATTATATTGAAAGTGTTGTGAGTGTGAAAATAAAATAGGAGAAAGAATGAGTGGAGAGAATATTAAATTATAATGGTGATATGAGTATTAAAATAATGTACGAGAGAGAATGAGTGGAGGGAATAGTAAAAATTCTTTTCCATTTTAGAAAAGTATATATCATTGTGGATCCAAAAAGGAAAGTTTATATATTATCATGGGACGGAGGTACCTAACAATTATTTACTAAATTTCAGATATTAGACTTTAGATTGCACCCAACAACGTATACCTTACATTCTGATGTAATAAAGCATAAGATAGTCTAGAAAAAAATGTGTGGCTTGAGGCCAGTAAAATCAGGAGAATATGGAGGGCTGAAATAATCAAATTTAACAAGATGAAGAAGATATATTCCAACTATTGCTCTAATTATACACGTTTTAGAACTTTAATTGTAATGTACTTCCTCCGCTCATGAATGTCTATGAAGAAAATGATATTAATACATGAATGTTTATTTTCTAAGATAATATATTCATATATAAAACAAATTTATCTTTGACAATATTAAAATTAATGTAGAGTTGGTATCAGAAAAAACTAGTTGGTTTTCGAATCGGACCGGATGGCTGTCGGTTTGTTAAAATATATCAATTTTAATGTATAAACGTGTGTCAGTGATATTGATTTTGAGTGTCAGTGATAGTGCTAAATAGTAACAGTGCATTAAGAGTGTCAGTGTTTGTGTTAAAGAGTATCAGTGTCTGTGTTAAAAAGTGTTATATGTAGAGTGACAATTTTAATATTAAACAATGTCATATTATGTTAATAGGTTTCGATTATTTACAAATATATGATCATCGTGTAAAATAAATAAAGTTCTAGTTATTTTCAAAAATATTTTCATGCATTTTAAAAAAAAGTTCATGTTATTTACAAAAATGCCACCTCACAATTCAAAAATACATTTTTTTTTTCCATATTTTTGAAAAAAAAAAAAGATTTTTTCTATGATTTCGTGTTTGATGTATATATACATCAAAATTAAATATTCATTTTCAAGAACAGAAAGAATAGTATATTTCACATATTTAAGTTTCTTTGATGTTAACTTTAATTTTGGGAAAGATAAAGTATATTTTTTTCATCCCATTTGAATTATAACATTTTTGTTATTTTGAATATTCACTCGAAATAACACCCAAAATAAAAATATTTAATTCAACCCATTTTCACATTCACAAATTTTCATTTATTATTCTCAATCTAATTTTTTCTTTCTTGCTCCCAACTTTTCATACAAGTTATAACCACTATTCCTCCCAATTCCAAATAATTGTTACTTTTGGACAAATTTTGATCCAAATAATTGTCATCTTTGGGTTACAAACATTGAACTTTCGCTTTTATCCTTACATTAAAACTTGTAACACTTTATTAATTATTTTTGAACATACCAAAAGTGTCGAATTGGGCCAAACGAGTAAAGCCCAATCTCAGATAGTGTTGGCACCCACATTCTCAATGAAACTAATCCAATCAGAACAAGGCCCAAGGCCCATCTCACACATCAGTCGACTAAGCCCATGGTCCGACTTACAAGTCCCGACCTAACTTAGTCCAACCTCATGATCCATGCTATTATTCGGGTACGAACCATGCTCTACCCGACAGTCAGGTCGACCATTCCACGAGTGGCGACCTCGACCTAAATCAGCAAGTGACGACCTGACACTTGCCGGCTTATTTGGTCGATCAATGCTCACAACTACATCCCTACAAATCAGGGACCGTTATAGACACGTGCCCATGACCAAGTAACCGCCGCTATAATCTCGGAGGACATGCCGCCTCCCCAAAAATACATCACTCTTGCCTATAAATACTTCATCACTATCAACGGTGAAAGGTAACTGCCATTTTGTTATCAGAATTCATTATTCTATACATCTTGAGCTATATACAACTGTGATCTTACTCTCACGCCCGAGCGTCTTCGCCGGAGACACATCCGGCTAGTCGTGGGTTCTGTTTCGGTGTCAAGGAGCCAGGTGATCGGGCCCCGCCACGTGGAGGAAGATTGATAAGCACAATTCCTGCAGCATCAGTTTGGTTCCATTGCCGGGAAACGTGCTTCAACTTGACCTTAAAATTTTCAACAACCTACAACAATGGTGACTTCAGACGGACACGTATCTGAGGCTTCACTTGGGCATGAAGAAGTGAACAACAACAACAACACTAATGCAAATGCAAATGCTGAAAACTTGAATTTGCCTCCTCCCCCACCAAATCGTCCTCATGGTAGAGCCACGCGCTCTACCAGTGTCGTTGATGGCAGGGGTTTGCCTGACACAAGGAGAGGCAAAAGGCACATGGATGGGCAAGGAGCTCCACCTCCTAAACGTCCCACTGCTCAGGTGAACGTTGGAAACAGGGCAGGTCCCTCCACCAACCCTATGAGCAAGAAGGAGATGATGTTAGAAAGAGCCCAGATTTTGGCTGACTTAATAGCTATGGAAGAGGCAGAGCAGGCCGATGTACGCTCTGAAAGAATGGATCGTACTCAGGTCTCTAATGGACAACAGGCTCGGAGTATGAGGCCAAATGAAGGTGTGGGACAGAATGGAGACAACAGGATAGTTCAGAGAGCCCCTACTATCGTGCATGTGCCAAGTAACGACCTAAGGGCCAGCCTCAACAGAAACAGGGAGCAGGAGGCTCAATCCGATTTGAGGACTCAGCTAACAGCCAACAGAAACAGGCATGTTTCTCCGGCCCGAACGCAAAGATCAGGATCTCAAAGAGACAGGAATGGGCGCAGGTCGCCTATAAGAGAGGAGAGGCGCAGGTCGCCACTTGGATATGACAGGCGCAGGTCGCCATCTGTTGCTGAGAGGCGCAGGTCGCCTCAAAGAAGTAACAGGCATAGATCCCCAGTCAGATCAGAGAGGGACAATTCCCATAGAGACAGGAGGAGTAGGCAGGTGACTCCTCCCAGGAGTGAAGGCCAGAGATCGAATGCTGTTCCCCCTCCAGGAGACGAAAGACCCGATGCAAGGGAATGGCTGTTGATGAAAAAGAAGTTCGAACAATGGGAGGAGGAGAAGAAAAAGGAGATTGGAAAGGTTGAACGAATTGACTTTACTCTTCGACCCTTCTCCAAAGAAATCAGAGATAGTCGACCTCCTCCTACCTTCAGGCTGCCTCTTCTGGAGAAATATTCAGGATCCACCAATGCAAAGAGTCACATACAACATCTGGAGGCCACTATGTGCTTTGTCGCCAATGAAGATGACAACATGTGCAAAGCTCTCCTAAGCACACTTACTGGGGCGGCTTTGACTTGGTTCAATGGTTTGGCTGCTGATAGCATCACCACTTGGACAGGCTTCAGGACAAAGTTCTTAGATCGCTTCTCGACTGCAGGAGCTCGGAAGACGAGTCGCACTCCGAATAACTTGGTGCAGGCGAAGAATGAAAGCTCGATGAGCTACTTCACCAAGTTTAAAGAAATGGTGGATAAGATAGAGGAAGACATCACTGATAGGGAAGTCATCAACTGCTTCCGAAACGGTATTTCCTCAGCAGACATGGATTATGAGCTTACAGTTCGTACAGTGACAACTCGACAGGAGTTGTTCGAGAAGGTATACAATGTCGCTCTTGCTGAGGAGAGGAAGGAGAAAAAGAATGGTAAAAGCCCCAAGGTGGAGGTCGGCGATGATAAAAAGGACTCCAACAAGAATGGGGGAACAATAAGAACGGAAAGAAACAGTAACTAGGGCAACAGAGAAGGTGCCCGAAGCTTTCACTCCCTTACGGTGAGTCGAACCGAGATCATGAATCTTTGTCGAGCTAGCTCCACTGCCCCAATGAACCCAGGCAACAAATTCAAGGGACAACAAAGCAAATATTGTGACTACCACAAAGACACCGGTCATCTTACGAGAGGATTGTTTGGGTTTGAAACGCATTATACAAAGAATGGTCGACCGGGGAGACTCGACGCTTATGTGAAGAGACCTCAAGCCGGAGGAGGTGAGCGGCCGGCGGGTGGGCAACAAGGACCTAGACGGCCTAGGCTGGACACAGGGGTTATCACCGAACAAGCGAGCAACACGGCCATCAAACACAAGATATTCCGGCTCAATAAGGCCCCACATGTGCCTCGAGGAGAGAAATCGAGAGATGAGGCAATCGCCTTCTACCCCCATGAATTGGCAACTAATATGGCGGCTAGGGAGCAAGTTCTCGTCATCCCAGGTCTCATAGACGGATGTACGACGAGCAGACTCTTAGTCGACACGGGGGCCTGCAAGGATGTTTTGTTTTACAAGACTTTCAAGGAGATGGGTCTTAATGACGAGCAATTGGAAAGATATGATGGTAGGTTGGAAGGCTTCACCAACCATCGAGTAGATGCTAAAGGCCAGATAGCGCTCGACGTCGACCTAGGCCAGCACCCCCTCAGGGTTGTCTCAAAGGTACAATTTATTGTGATTGATGTAAATAGTGACTATGCGGCCATCCTTGGAATTCCTGGACAGGTCGCTCTTGGAATGGTAGCCTCAATTCCTCACCAGCGAGTAAAGTTCCCCACACCTGCTGGAGTGGGTTGCGTACAAGGCGCAGCTCGAGCATACCTGGATCATGTTCTAAGAGAAAGAAAGAAAAGGGAGTTAGAAATTGAGACTCCTGATGGCTACTTGAAGTTGTCCCAGTCAGTCACCAAGACTACTCGACTATCAACAATCACCGAGGTCGTGGAAGAGTCGACCTATCGCTCAAATGACGAGGTCATGCTTGAGTCGACACGTCACTCCAACACTACTGAGGTCGATTCAGATGTAGTTATGGTCGATCAAGTCCTCATAGGCAACCTATGCCTCCAGATCGACAATAACTCGGGGGCCACCACCAGCGAGGTTGCAGACAAGCTCGATGATATGATAGCAGAGGAAGCTCCGCATTTGGGAGCTGAAGAAAGACAAAAGGTCAGGGAAATCATAGTAGAAACTTCTGCGGTTCGAGAGATGGACTGAGTTAGAAGCCGTAGATGAGCCGGAGTCAATCATCACCAACTCTTCCTACCCCGACCAAAAATTCAAATTGGAAAGCGGTTATCGGTTGAGGAGCGAACGTAAATCATCAAGCTACTCAAAGAAAGCAGTGATGTCTTCGCATGGAGAGTAGAAGACATGAGGGGAATCAAGGAGGAGGTCGCTGTTCATCGACTCGAAGTCAACCCGACCATTAAGCCTAGGCCCCAGAAATTGAGAAGCTTTGCTCGCGACAAGGAAGAAGCTATAAAAGCTGAGGTACAAAAACTTTTGAGTGCGGGTATAATCAAAGAGGCCGTTCATACAACTGGGCGGCCAACGTGGTCATGGTGAAGAAATCAAACGGCAAATGGCGGATGTGTGTCGACTTCACCACTTTGAACCTTGCATGCCCAAAAGACAGTTATCCCCTTCCAAGGATCGACAATTTGGTGGATTCTATTCTTTGGGCACTCCACCCTCGGTTTCCTCGACGCTTACTCGGGATACCACCAGATTAAGATGCACGAGGATGATATAGTCAAGACGGCATTTCAAGCATTTGGAGGCATCTCTTGCTACAATATGATGCCTTTCGGATTGAAGAATGCAGGAGCCACCTATCAGCGAATGGTGAACAAAGTCTTTGCCTCACAAATTGGTCGAAATATAGAGGCTTACGTTGACGACATGGTCATTAAAACCAAGACCGGGAGTCACGTAGTCGACCTAAAGGAGACATTCGCCAATTTACGAGCAAACGACATGAAGCTCAATCCTAGCAAATGTGTATTCGGAGTTGCGGTGGCAAGTTCTTGGGATTTATGGTATCTCGGAGGGCATAGAGGCTAATCCGGAGAAGATAAAGGCTTTAGTCGACATGAAGGCTCCCACCACTATCAAGGAGATGCAGCGACTTAATGGAAGGGTAGCAGCTCTTGGTCGCTTCATATCAAAGTCAGCAGAAAGGTCTCTCCCCTTCTTCAAAGCATTGAGGGGGACGAAAAGTTTTGAATGGACGACCGAATGTCATTCGTCGTTCCAACAATTGAAGGATTATCTTGCTACTCCACCTCTACTCAGTAGCCCGATGACTGGTGAGACTTTATTTGTGTATCTATCTGTAGGAGACAAGTCGATTCTTTGCGGTATTGATTAGAGAGGATGAAGGGCTTGAAGCACATGTGTACTATATCAGAAAGCATTATCGGATGTGGAAACGGGTATTACAACGCTGAGAAAGTTGCTTATGCTCTAGTCGTAGCTTCAAGAAAGTTACGAGCTTATTTTCTTGCTCATCCGATCGTGGTTCTTACCAATGCTCCCTTAAGAAAAATACTGCACAAGCCGGAGAGTTCAGGTCGACTACTCAATTGGTCAATTGCCCTCACTGAATTTGACATTGAATATCGACCTCGAAAGGCGTTGAAAGCTCAAGCTCTGGCTGACTTCTTGGTCGAGCTTACGTTCACCAAGGAAGATGACGAGCAGCGAGCTCCAAAAGAAAAGGGCAAAGGGAAAGAGCCAGAGTCACAAGTCGCCATCACTCTACCCGTCGATTGTTGGAAGGTCTATTCAGATGGGTCAGCAACCAAAAATGTCAGTGGAGCCTGGAATTGTCTTGGTCGAGCAGTGCAGGAGAACTGTTTACGAGGAATCGCTAAGGTTCAAATTTGATGCTTCCAACAACCAAGCTGAATATGAGGCCTTGATTGCAGCTATTGAGTACGCCAAATGCTTCGGAGCAACTAAGATCATGGCCTATTGTGACTCGCAATTGATAGTCAACCAGGTCAAAGGCGAGTACGAAGTGCTTAGTTCTACTCTCATCAAATACTGCGACCTGGTGAAAGAACTGATAAAGGACTTAGAATTCTGGGAGATTCAAAGGATTGGAAGAGAAGATAACGAGCTGGCCGACCTCCTCTCGAAACTTGCTACTTCAGATGAGCCACATGACGAGCCCATCTCCTTCCTCGAAAATCCAGCTTATGAGAGGGTAAAAATTCAGTGCATAGATGATCCCTCAAGAAATTGGACTCAGGAGAAGTGTTGGATTGAGGAAATGAAGGCATACTTAGAAAGTGGCGAGCTACCAGATGATGAGAAGAAAGCTCGAGCTGTCAAAAAGAAAGCTCCGAGGTATGTCATTCAGGGAGGCGACCTGTTCAGAAGATCCTATACTCGGCCATTATTAAAGTGCATCCATCCCCAAGAGGTCGTACTATTGATACACGAAGTGCATAGTGGAATTTGTGGTGGACACCCGGGGGCCAGGACTCTTGCTGACAAATTAATCACGTTGGGATACTACTGGCCACACATGAGAGCTGACACTCACAACTTTGTTCAGCAATGTGATCAATGCCAAAGGTTTGCCAACCTTCCCCATGTGCCTACAACAGAGCAGACTCCTGTGATCGCAGCTTGGCCATTTGATATGTGGGGCGTCGACCTGATTGGACCCTTCCCTCCCGCCCGAGGAAACTGCAAGTACGTAATTGTGGCCATAGATTACTTCACCAAATGGGTTGAGGCCAAACCACTAGCTCGCATCACAGAGGAGAATGCTATTAACTTCATACACGACTTCATTTGGTGTCGGTTTGGTTTTCCTCGAGCTATAGTGTCTGACAACGGACTGCAATTCTCCAGAGCTTTCGAAGCAGAAATGAACAGAGTGGGAATCAAGCATTGGCAATCTTCTGTCGCCTACCCTCAAGGAAATGGGCAAGCTGAAGCAGCGAATAAACTTGTCCTATCATCACTCAAGACAGGACTCGTAGGTCGACGCAACAACTGGTTGGACGAACTCCCACTTGCTCTTTGGGCAGTCCGTACAACCACTCGGGGGCCTACGGGGGAAACCCCTTTTGCTCTTACGTATGGGTCAGAGGCTATGGCACTGCGAGCTCGAGATTCCCACCTTTGCCAGTGACTTTCTTCAATCGGGAGCAAAATGATAACAACAGATTGATCGACTGGATCGATCGACGAGAAGCGAGAAACGGCTACCTCCGAATGGTCAACTACAAACAGCGAACTAAAAGTTACCATGACAAGAGGGTCAAAGCAAGGTCGTTCCAAGTTGGGGATTACGTATTGAGAAAGATTGAGGCAACGGGCAGAAGGACCCAGCAGAATAAACTATCTCCTAATTGGGAAGGTCCATATGTGGTCACTCGAGTCGTCAAAGAAGGAACCTACATGATAGCTCATCCCGGAGGTGACTAGTTGAAACATCCTTGGCATGCTACTCACCTCATCAAATACTACTTCTAGTTTCAATTTCAAAGTTCAAGTTTATGTTAAAGCTAGTTTCGAATTGATGTAAAGCATGATTCCCACTTCAATGAAAAGAGCAGTTTATTCGATCAAACATAGTGTTACATTAATATCAACAAGCTCGACCCTTAGTCAGCTTCGTTCCAACAAAGCTCGATTCTTAATCAGCTTTGATTACTTAACAAGTCCGACTCTTAGTCGACTTTGTTCTAATGAGCTCGACTCTTAGTCAGTTCATCTTAGCTCGACTCTTAGTCAGCTTCACCCTATTAGGCTCGACTCTTAGTCAGCTTCGTTCTAACAAGCTCGATTCTAAATCAGCTTCGTTCACTTAACAAGTCCGATTCTTAGTCGACTTCGTTTTAATAAACTCGATCCTTGGTCAGTTTGTTAGATTTATCTCGACCCTAGGTCGGCCACAATAATAATAACAGGTTCGACTCATGGTCAATCTTGTTCAAAGGAAAAAGTTAACCAAGTCTGAGGTCGACTAAATCAACAAGATTAGGTCGCCTCTAGGCTTAAGTTGACTCATTTACCCTATCTATATCTAAGCTCGACACTTATTTCAACAAGCATACAACATTCGTGAATCAAAAGTCAGCTAAGATTGGATGTAATAAGTCTCCCAAAAGCGGGCCAAGACTTAAGAAAAATAAGCTTACAAAAATATTTTGCCTCCCAAAAAACTGGGCCAAGGCATTTGAATTATGTTAAAGCAAAAAACAAGAAATTGTTTGGAACTTGTTCATTTCAAACCCAACAAAACAGTTCAGGAGTCCTGGCCAACATCAGCCTGGTCGCCAATAGCAGCTCGACCCTCTTCCTCCCCTTGTTGCTGAGGATCCAAAGGTTTACCCGACTCCGAATAAATTTGTTCATCCATTGTCTCCATAGCTTCAGCATCATCAAGCTCCGCCAAAACCACATCAAAATTTCTGTCAAGGATGGGGGGAGCCTCCCACTTTTCACAATGATCTTCTTCATCTTCTGGGCAATAAAGGCCAAGTCGTTCTCAAGATAGGGAACAAGCGAATGACCTTGGCGAGCCGCCATGTCGTCTTGGGACTCGAGAAAACCAACGAGCTAAGCGCTCGATGGTAACTGTAGATGAAGGATCCACCAGTGCACGACGGGCCATGTGCCTCTTCCCAACCTCGAGAAAGTCTTGGGCCTTGGCCACTATGGCATTATAAAACTCATCCCCTTCCTTGAACTTCTCCACAGCATCAGGGCCAGCCTTCTTCAGAGCCTCCTTCCACTTAGCTCGAGCTGAGTTATGCTCCTCGTTAAGCTCCTTCAAGAAAGAATCTTTATCAGCAAGAAGTTTGGTGACGGTGGCAAGCTCAACCTTAGTCCTCTCATGAGCAAGGCGCTCAGCATCCCTCTCTGAAGTCACTTCCTTAAGCTTGGACTCTGAAGCTTCGAGGTCGGACAGGGCCTTTATCTTCACCATCTCATTGGCTTCATATGTATTGTCCAGGTCGTTGTACAGCTCCTTCAGATCCGCAAGCTCTTTAGCCTTTTTGGAATAGTCCTGAAGGGCTTGTCTCTCCCTTTCAATTGAGGCCCTCCAAGAGCTTTTGGCCTGCTCAATCATGGTCAGATTCTGCATGCCAAAGAGAACAAAGAAGTGTTAGCTCGAGACTTCAGTTGGTCGAGTAAAAGAATAAACGACTAAAATAAAAATGAAAGAGAAAATGACAAGTTACCTCACTATGAGCCATTCCAGAGCGAGCAGAAAATTCTTCGGGGGTGATCCCCTTATCAGCAAAATGGGTTAGGAGATCGACATCTATTGCCCTCCTAACAATCACTTGGCCCAGGCTCATGTCGGGATAGCGACGGCTCAAGCTGTTAAACCCTTCCAGTGGAGGAACATCACTCAGCCTCTTCATCTTTTCATCCAGAGACTCCTTACTGGGAGGAATGAAGGCTGGTGGAGGCAATTGGGTCGAGGACACAGACTTGCCCTTCTCAGATCGAGACCTCTTCTTCGAGCTTATAGGACGATCGTCCTCTTCTTCCATGTCATCTTCATCAACGTTGACGACCAATAAAGGGCTAGCTCCCAACATCCCAGCCCCAGAGGTCTCCATATTGGCGTCTTGATTTGGGTCGGAGCTCAGACTTGCCCTTACTGACCTATGGGACTCATCACCTCCTTCATTGGCATCATTAGATTGGGTGCCGCTTTGCAAAGGGTCTTCCTGCTCGACCTCTTCCATCGGGATCATTCCAGCAACATCCTTCGGAAGTAAAGTATTCCTAGCAGCAGCTTCTCTCTCCCTGCTCGCCTTAGCATTGGCAGCCCCATGAGCCCTCTTGGCTTTCCTCTTGTCAGAAACCCCAACAATGCGCACCATATTTGCTTCTTGTTCGGGAGTTAAAACTGCACGACATCAAAAGAATCAAGTGTTAGCTCGACAATTCAAAACAGTCCTACGAGTAAATCATTGACGAGGTAATTAATACAATTCAAAGCAGTTCTATGTACGAATTGAATAACTCTACATACGAGCAGGCAATTTGATAAAGAGTCACAATTCGAAATAGTTCTATGTACGAGCTAACTAAGTTCTACATACGAGCAGACAACGGACGACCTAAGAGTTGTATATGCAGCTAAAAACAACGCTATGTGCCAATGATAAGCTACTTATGCAAGTTAACAATGGACGAGCTAATGAATGCAGGCCAAGTAAATCCTTACCACCAACATGCTCTCCTCGGTCTTTGCAGTAATTTTCATTCTTCTGGCAAAATTGACAATTCTCCTTCAACCTACCCAAGGAATGAGTAACCCAGTCCGGGTATACCTGGCCTCTCAAAACAGGAACAAGGGGTTCTACCACTCCATCCCCAGGCATCATCCCAGCTTGGATGTAGTTATACTTGGTTGTCCCTAACACCTCCCAGCTAATGGGCCTCTTCGCGACCAACGCACACAACTTCCTATACAAGGTTTGGTGCCATGGAGGCTCCCAATAGTTTTCCTCGCTAATAGTGTCAGACTCGCTATTTGGCAAGGGGAACTCCCATCCCAGCCTACTCTCTACAATTACCACATAGGAATTCCAGCTGCTATGTTTGTTGGGAAGGTTGGCGAATAATTTTGGAGAATTGGGTTTTGAAGGAGTACTAATCCCCCAATCTGCCTTGTCGAGCTTTGGAGCAAAAAATTCTTTGAAGACTCTCATGCAAGGTTCATGGCCTAGAAACCTGCATACCATGGCAAAGCACACTAGTACTCTGCAAGTGTTGGCCCAGTGAAGAGGAAGAGCATCCATGCACTCCAGAAACTCGTTGATGAAAGGATCTAAGGGCAACCTCAACCCAGCCTCAAACTGTCCATAAAAGAAGGCCACCCTAGTGGCATCAGTAGTGAAGCTGGTACGGAACTTGGCCATAAAGTCCGCCTTGCTAAGGATGGTTATCCTATAATCCACTCTACTCACTCCACAGAAATCATAAACCATGTTGTATCGGGACTCCATATTTTTCTTCCCTCGAAGGGGCCTACTGGGTATATATCCTCTCTCGTTCTTCCCCGGTACAACAGAGGAGCCAAATGCGTTCACAATTCGGGGGCCAGAGGAGGTCGAAGCAGCATTTCCTTCTTGAGTTGTCATATCTGTACAAGAAGAAGGAGAAACAGGGGAGTCAGTCCTATGATCACATTCAGTCGACCTACCTAAGGGCGACCTAAACTCCCCTGGAAAACCTATTCTATTTCTAAGGAAGGAGGGCTTTTGGACGTCCCTAACATAAAACAAGGTGATATGGTCAAGTAATTCATGGAATAGATGAAAAGCGACAACATTTAAGTCGTCAATAACCACATTCTCAAGTTCTCCTACAATGGGTAGCCCTATCTCAGTGTAATTCAATCCCCAACTAGTCAAAATGGAGGCACACTCATCCAAGGACATCACTCTCCACTCACCGTTCACATTCTTACATGCCCTACGATTAATAGTACAGTAGCCATACCAAGCTCCTGGTTCACTACTAAAGGTTCTAGCCATGGCGGAATTAAGCACCAAGCAGAAATTAAAGTCCTAAAACAAAAATACAAGGGAAATACCTCAATTGATTGAAGAAAGGAAGTTCGTTGCTGGAGCCGAGAGCTGAATTTAAATCGTGTTGAAATCCCTTGATTATCGCCGGGGAAGAAGAAGTTCTAGAGCAGTAAAAGTTCTAAACGAAGAAGGATTTCTCTATTTATATTTTCCTAAATTTGGAAGGGGAAAAGAAAATCAAAATTAATTTTCCAAAATTAAAGGCTGGAGCGGTTTCCGAGAAGGAGTTCCAAGAGTCAGAATTGCAATCATTACTAAAACCGGCGCTCCTTCATCTCCAACCGTCCGTCACCAACGATCAGGATGTTGCCACGTCATCATGGTCGACCTACTAGTATCGAGCTTCGAGTAAAGCAATTTTTGGCAAAGAAATCTTCTTAACTTCCAAGTCGACGAAGTCAACTCGAAAGTTGGGGGCCACTGAACATACCAAAAGTGTCGAATTGGGCCAAACGAGTAAAGCCCAATCTCAGATAGTGTTGGCACCCACATTCTCAATGAAACTAATCCAATCAGAACAAGGCCCAAGGCCCATCTCACACATCAGTCGACTAAGCCCATGGTCCGACTTACAAGTCCCGACCTAACTTAGTCCAACCTCATGATCCATGCTATTATTCGGGTACGAACCATGCTCTACCCGACAGTCAGGTCGACCATTCCACGAGTGGCGACCTCGACCTAAATCAGCAAGTGACGACCTGACACTTGCCGGCTTATTTGGTCGATCAATGCTCACAACTACATCCCTACAAATCAGGGACCGTTATAGACACGTGCCCATGACCAAGTAACCGCCGCTATAATCTCGGAGGACATGCCGCCTCCCCAAAAATACATCACTCTTGCCTATAAATACTTCATCACTATCAACGGTGAAAGGTAACTGCCATTTTGTTATCAGAATTCATTATTCTATACATCTTGAGCTATATACAACTGTGATCTTACTCTCACGCCCGAGCGTCTTCGCCGGAGACACATCCGGCTAGTCGTGGGTTCTGTTTTCAGGTCAAGGAGCCAGGTGATCAGTCCTGCCACGTGGAGGAAGATTGATAAGCACAATTCCTGCAGCATCAATTTTATTGAGTGAAATATTGTAGGAGAGAGAAATGGTTAATATAGACAAATTGGTACTTTTTTAATTAAGTCATAATAATAATAATAATTGTTTTTTTTTTTAAATCGATAAAAATCCAAAAAAGTGACAATTACTTTTGACTAAAGAAAATAACATTTTCCTTCATTTCATTCCCGTGTATTTTCAGAAGAAAGACGGAAGGAGTAGTCAAGATTTCAAGTAGTCAAACGCCATCATATTATAAATTATCCTTGATGAGAGAACATCACGTCGATAGGTACACCTATCATTTAGCTATAAAGATTTGTATGATACATAATAAACCGGCACCGTTTACGCTAACATGACACTTAATAATACATACACTGACATTGTTTATATTGACATTTTGTTACACTAACACTGACACTTTTTTACACTGACACTTAATAATACATACACTGACACTTTTTAAACTGACACTTTAATACTCTAACACTAACACTGACACTAGCGAGAGAATCAAACATGTTTTTTCTAGCCTTAAAAAAAACACGTTTTTTTAAGATTTTGACGATAAAAATTGATCTACCTTAATCCCACACCATTTTTACGGCTGAGTCCCATCTTTGATTTATAAACAGATTCAAAATTGCCAACGGACCTTTACCTAAAACTAGAAGACCAACCCGCTACGAAAGCGTTAATTACCTAACCATATACTCTCCAAATCTCCAAAAAAAATTCACCAGAACCACTGATATTTGAATATCATATTGGATGCCAACTATCTCCGATCAGTTTAATTTTACGTACGTGACGTGATGTTTACCTAAAATCTCCGAACCCCACTTGTACCTCTTCATCCGCTCTCTACGTCCTCTTCATGCATTTCTCTAATGTCCAAATTGTACACACACACAACAATGCACTTAAGAATTTAGTTTGTGGGAGTGATTGCATGCAAAGCAACTAAGATTTGGGATAAGCCGGACAATTTTGTTTGGAGGTCCATGCATTCAGACACAAGTCGGTCCGTCTCTGAAAATGCGTAGTAACACTGTTGTCCAAGTAAGCCTAACTGGTTCTTGAGCTCCTGGTTCTCCGCTTTGAGATGGTTCAGTTGGTCGTTTAGCTTCTCTACATGCCTCTTCTTCCGTTGCCTTGACCGTCTGGCAGACTCCCGGTTCGACAACATTCGCCTGCGCTTCCTCTCGTCCAGCGAGTAAACTGTCCGGTTCACTTCAGAGCCGGAAGTGGAATTAACAGGTGAGTCGGCCTGGAAGAGAGATAAAAGTTGATGGATTTCATCGGGAGTGAACTGGTACTGAAGCGGTTCTAGAACAGACATCATATGGCTGGCAAGAGGACTAAATATTTTCAGACCGGATTGTTGTTGAAATGGAGGGAGAGGAAGGAGAAAAGGGAAGAATAGAAGTGTAAGAGCGGAGTATTTAAGGACGGGGTTGGGGGACCCACCATGTATTAAAGTTTCTAAAAATAAGGGGTATTTTCGTCACTGAAAATATATTGGCTTGGGAGTGGACAAGTGTATATAGATGGGGGCATGGGGATGGGGCCATAGCAGAAAGAAGATTAACTTAATAACGAAGAATCAAAGTGGAAACAGATAGAACAAACCTGGTCATAGGAGAGGAGGGTAGTGAAGACGTTAGGTGACAAAGGCTGCGCCACTAAATCAAACTATTTTACCACCGAGAGTCTTAGACTTTCATCCGAGACCCACGATAACGTTTCTAGTTTGACTTACACGAGACTATTATTGTTGAAAAAGTGTCACGTGTTGGAAAATTGTGCACGCTTCATTTTCTTAATTGCATGAATTGTTTATCGTTATCATGTTCTACTACTCGTGTGTGAAATGAAACAAGGACAAGTGTGGTATGAAAGCGGGCTTTCGCACCCAACACAATCCATTCTTGTGTACACCCCGTAGCGATGCCAAGCTTTGCTGAAAAGAGAAGAGAATAGATTCTGCTACCCGCTTGAAAAGAGCAACCGTAAGATCACATAGTAATGCCAATTGCCGTTTAAAATCCATGTTACACACACGTCGATCTTCTTCGCTATATAGGTTTTCAAAGCTTTTAAAGTAGTGCCTTCCCGCGTTCTTATACTTTATTGTCGTTTCAATATAACAAGTTGCTTTTCATAGCAATGGAGTCAGTCTAATAAAAATGTTCTTCTCTTCTTATCCACAATAACTTCTCAACATGATGAGAGCAAGAAGCCCAAGTACTGCAACCAGAAACTAGCTCAACTCATGGGAAGATACACACTGACCATTCTCACTAAAGTAAAAATTTTGCTGACAACCTAATGAAACATTAAAAAAAAAATAAAAAAAAATAAAACAATAAGGGCTCATTTGATAGACCGATAAAATTAATCCGTATTAATAGTGAGGAAATTATTATTCCACGGATTTATTATACCACCCTTTTTTGGTATACATATAAAGGAGGTCCAGGTTGTTCAGATTATTACTCTAATTGTATTTAATCTACCAAACATCAAGCATACTGGACTAATAATCATATCCATCTAGCCCCCCTAAGAAGTGCTACCAAACAGCCCCTAAGAGTAAGTTAACTAATTGTTATGCTTTTCCCGACACCAATTACAAATTTACAAATTTTATCATGTGCTTCTCACCCATGTGGAAGCCATATGCTCTTATCTTTTTTTCCATAAGATAGGGGAACCACCTTTTCTTTTCTCCCCTTTATGGTAAGATAAGAAAGTGAATCTTGCTTTTGCCTTGCCTTGCCTTGCCTTGCCTTGCATCTCCAACTACATTGTTCTACAAGTTTACTGGTGGACTTCCCTGATTTCAGCAACCAGAGAACAGGAAAATTAGTACTCTTTTTAGCATGGCGGAGCATGTTCAACTAATAAAACTTGAACATTAAAAAGTGGTCTGAGAAAGCTCAATCTATATAGATACGGAGAATGAAGCAAAGAAATAGCTTTACCCCAATAAGGAAGACTCTGTCTAGCTTATGTTAAATTACCTATTCTTTAGTTGTTAGAGAGGTACTCAAGAATGTATAGCAGCAATGTATATCATGCTTGAATGAGTACTCTCCCTCATGTCAACTAGTTAATGTGTCGCCAATACCTTTCTTATACTCCCTCCGTCCCGGAAAGTTTGTCCCACTTTAACTTTCATGGTCAACTCAATCGAACTTTTATCATAATTTTATGAAAATCTAGATATCTCTACACAATTCTTATTGTTAATAATAACAATTTTTAGAATTGCATAGAGATATCTAGATTTTCAGAAGATTATAGTCAAAGTTGGATTGAGGAGATCATGCAAATCAAAATGGGACAAACTTTCTGTGAAGGAGGGAGTAGTTATAGAATAAATGCTAGATTTGACTCCTAGTGGGCCAAACCAGGAGAACTGGATACCATCCCAAGTTACCAAGTCAGTTGAAAGGCTCAAAGTGTTAGGGAGACTCTCTCAACATTTTATATCATGCTTGAACAACTTAGCTTTGTAAGAGAGTGACTTTCTGGAAGTAACCTTATTGCATGTGAACTAGCAGCTTACTCGATAAAGAGAAAGACAAAGATAAAGGAAGAAACACTGAGAGACTAGCATAGAAGCAAACTTAGACCATGAAGTTGAAATAGGCAGAGTAAGTGGACCAACACTAAAAAGAAAATCCACCCTTTAGAAGGGAAGGTTACTTCAAGCACTCAAATGTACACCCTCTGTCCCTATATGCATTATCTCTAACAGTTTAGTAACTAAAAGAGATTGTGATCTCACCTTGAACATAAGGTCATAAGCAATATGCTCCCAGGGTAAGGATACGGACATTAAGCCGCACTTAAGTGGGACCATCTCTTCATCTGAACTCCGCGTGGAAGCAGCAGCTGCATAAGCATTTTTCGCTGCCAATTGTGCAACAGATGCTGCCATGCGGAACATTGCACCAATATCAAATCCTCCCTTAGATAGTTGATGAGGTGAGTGAAGGTCTGAATCTTCTGTGCTTTGATCTGAAACAGTACCAAGAATCAATATATGAGAACATTTGTGCCCATGAGGCATCATCGATAGGAGCGATTCGAAGCACTATAAGCCATTCATGATCTTTTTTCCGACATCCTTGCAGTGTAAGCAGCAAACTGACTCACAAGTGGAAAATGTTGGATCACCTGATTTCTAACTTCAAAAAACTAAAATATGGCTACGTGAGATACAGATTCAGGAAACAAATACATACAAATTATATTTCTCAAATGGTGTTTGTCACAATGGATTTGATACGAACATTACTTTCTTCTGATGCTTCTCTGCTCACAGGAATACAATTGTACATATTAAGCCATTTTCGGACCCATTACTGGTGCACTCGTCTTCTAAGCAGTAACACAGCTTTAGGCTGGCTTAATGAAGCAACTAGCTACAATCAAGTGAAAAGATGGCGCCCACTTCTTGGTAACGTGGAAAAGCTAAGAAGGGAAGGATGAATGCATAATGGAATCACACTAAATTTGTAGTAAACCCTAAGACAAAGTGGAGATGTCCATAAAACTTTTTCTTTGGCCAAAAAATGAATGACATGGTTCACAATGACTCAAGTAAAGCTGCTATTGTGAATTATGTTATGCATAGACTACTTTGCAACGCTATTAGGTATATATGGCATCGCCTCAGAAAAAGTTTGTTATATATTCCCTCCGTCCCATAATGATAGTCCCATCTGACTAATCAAACATTTTAACAACCTATTTTCATTCCATCATTAACCTTGATGAGGTTTACTTATACTCCATTACTGCCTCTTCTTCCTTGGCTGACTTTCGTACTCTCCTCTCTCACTCTTCTTCCTTGGTTGGCATTTTCGCATGTTCAATGATTTTAACCTTAAATTATGGAAATGAGACTATCTTTTTGGAACAAAAAAATTGAAAAATGAGAACATCTTTATGGGACGGAGGAAGTACCTGCAACACCAGAAACAGCTACCTCTACTTCCCCACGTCCTCCTGGACCTTTCATGTACAGCCTATCTGTTTTGCCAGGGGATTGACCGATTGATAAAAGGCTCCCTAATCCAGATTTCCCAGCTGCAGAACAAAATAACAATAAAAATGAAATGCACTTGTTATTGTCACTAAATAATATTCTTCATCAGATAGAAGAAAGCACACAGCACATAAATTTGTGATTAAGTTATGAACTTCCTAGTTATTAAGATAAATCCTAGGAGCATCAATTCTTAAAAAATTAAGGTCAAAATCCCATGGAAAACCAGCCGAACCAATTTAACCCGAACTATTTTGCTCATATACCATTGCTTAGTCTGAAATGACCTTGAACTTAAGCAATTGAGATTAAATGTAACAACTGGAACTAGAGGGTAGCCATAGCCAGCGCAAGTAAGAGGATCTACTATATAAAGCCAGGTCCTTGCAAAATGAAGACGCAGGGTTCTTATTTCAATGAAACAACCTTGGAATTAAACAATAGTCTGCCCCCATTCGAAATATTGAAGCTAGCAACAATAAACTTAGATTAGTAAGAAAGATCTAATGCAGTTACCATCATATGCTTCTCGAACCATTTGATAGCTGACAAATCCAGAGAAAAGAGTAAGCTGCAATCACAAATTTAAACCTATCAGATTTATCGCCATATCCAAAAGGAACAAAATGCAACCATGTAAGCAAGGAGAACCTTTTTATTAACAAATAACCAATCTAGAAGGTAAACATCTTAAAGAAGTGATAAAGGCACCCTGATAGTTAAATAGATGTAGAACAATCTACAACAGGTACCATCCAGGTTGGTACTGCTAAAGAAGTTTCTTGGCAGTGGAAAAGCGAACATAGACCTCCTCATAAACAGACAATCAAGAGAGATTTTCATAACAGCATTTTTATATTAAGAATACTAGTGTAACGATTTGAGATGATGAAGATATAAAGAATATAACCAATGCCAAGATGCAACCAAGTTTTGCAATGCCAGAATAGCAAAAGTCAAAACTATTTTCTCGACCAAACACATTCCGACACAAGACATCATATTGCCTTCCCAAAGTTAAATTCTGTTCATATCTGAATCTATTGATAGGTAGGATGGTGCAGCTTAGATGAGTTCAAACCATGGTTGAGTAGTAACTTAACATGAGAAAGGAAATAGAGGTAAAATGTTGTATACCTTAGTTTTACTTGCCTTTGCATCAACAATTTTTGAAGAACTATCGCCAGAACTACAATCTTGTAATGGCTTTTCACTGGGAAATGCTGCTCCACCATGTGCATTGAGAAGTACGCAGTAGCAGTGGTCGGTGTCTGTCAAGACCTGTAAATATTTACAATGAAGTGACGCGTTGCATTTATGAAGGTTTACATAGAGAACAGAATGCACTCAAGAAACACTTAAAGAAGACTACTTTGGAGTCATGCCCATCTAATTATCCCTACATAATATGGATGGTTCTTTAAAATGAGAGTTAAGAAGTAATGCCTACTAAATATGTTTAACTAGAGTCCCGCAGTTATGCTTTCCCCTTTTTGAACCCCCCCCCCTCCACACACCCACACACCTTCAAGCATGAATGTTACATATTAAACATTAGAGTAGAGCTACGAGGCCTTTCTGCCACAGTTTAGGCTTGTCTCAAGTCCTCGTCCCACCACCATTCTGTAGATTAAACTGATCTAATTGTTTGATGTCTCTTTTAAAGATATGGCATGCAAACCACTGAAATTCGAGATCCAAATATGTAACTCCTTATCCAGTACATCAGGCCCTTATAGAATGATTTTCCATTAACCCCCCCCCCCCCCCGAGCTCGTGGGAGCAGTTGTGGTTCTTCCTTTCATTCTTTTCCTTTTTCTTAAGGGCTTGTGGAGTTGAATATGATGGTAATTCAACAGGTGGCAGTATCCACAATGATGACTTCCTAGCTAAAGAAGGTAACTATATGATGGTTAAATGGAGTTTCAGATAATTATAAGGTGGAAGTTGGTGCTAAGTTCTTAAGTAGATAGTTTTTGGGCTTGTGGAGTAAATGCAGACTGAATGCCGAATTGAGGGTCCCACAGTAATGATAAACTGTTCATAGTTATAGTTTATTTTTGCCTATTATGACCAAGATAATACCTTTTCTTTCTTCTGTTACAATTGGTATTAACCAAGAGTATCTTCTGAAGAGATGAGGATCAAGAAGATTTCCAGCACAGAAAGTACCTGGATAAAGTTGCAGAGTGCAGATGTCAAGTGATGGCTGAATTGGTCTATAGGTTTCTGCTACCTTAAAAGTAAATCCACTAGAATGCTAACCAAACTCTTATTGCCTGTAAAACTGGACAGGGACCAGAGAAGCTGTATTTGCAGAATTCAAAGGTTCCCGACATCCTTTAACTGCTTTACTGCCTACCTATTAGACAGAAGTCCTAACTATACACGACATGTTTAACATTTGACTCCACGTGCAACCCCAGCTCATACAAGAAGAGATGCCGAGGTGTATCGATATGCACAAACCAAAGGGAACACCAATTATTAATTTACTACTCAGGGAAATGCAGGTGGGGGGAAATAAATCCAAGACATTACTGAGCTCTAATAACATGTTATACAACCAACCTTTCTAAGATTTTAAGCTATTATATAAACAACAATGTCTATCCTTCTTAGGGTGGTCATGGGGGAGCAGAAGTGTAAGCCCCAACCACCGATGGAGCAACTAAGAATAGGTAAAGAAAATTTAAAGTGAGATTATAAATTTTAAGACATTCTATGTAGACGTTAAACGAAAAACTCATGGAGCAACTAAGAATAATGCAACGAAGTAAGATCATTACCACAGCATCAAAGGTAGAATCAAAGTCATCAACTGCAAAACATATATCTGGATAAGCAGGTGTTGTCTCCACTGTCTGCATAAACATCAATATAAGGTCCTAAGAAACTTGAAGACACTACAGCATGATTGAAGAAAATCTAGCACAGGAGGCAATCAGAACTCTTGCCTTTCTTGAGTCCAAATGGAAATTGACACGGCTTGGAGACGCATAGACAGTTTTCACGACCTGAAATTCAAACCATAAACCATACTAACAATAAAAATTCCAGGTAGCTTGTCAGTCTATTCCTAAAGATTATCAGTCAAATTATCAAGCATAGACTTCACTATTGCCATTTTCCTCAATCTTGTCACTCTTGCAAGGAGAACTATCACAAGAAAACTATCACAATGAAGACAGAGATAGAAAAATGCAAACCCACATCCCTTGCAAACATCACTTTGAGAAGTAAAACTGGGGAAGCCATAATACTACATAGGCAGTTATGAGATAGTATAAGTTCCATAACTGAAATCAAACGTGGATCTGTATGAGTGGTAACAGCTTGAAGAGATTATCAAGCACAAGAAAAAAATTAACTGGCACATTTCAAAAATTCATTATGTTCCCAATCCACGCAAACCCAAATTCATCATCTAGTACAGAGTAAGAATTTACTGAGGCATTCACCAAAATCATATAAGGCTGTAGCAAAGATTTTCCAACTACATAAAGATCTACAGGGGCAGTATGTAGATACCACGGACTCTAAACGTAGGATTAATAATAAAGTACAAACAGTTGATGGAGTGAACAAATAAGTGTGTATATGGTGGGAATCTTCACTTGATATAGGATCCAAAAAGCATTCACTAACAATAAGTAGGTACAAGGAACTGTAATCATACAATAATAACGAGCCATAGCTCATGGTTCCAGTCTCTCTGTATGGAAAGTTATGCGACTGAAACTTTTGAAGACATGGGATAGGTCTCTGGAATAATATAGACAGCTAGTTTCTCTCAATAGACTTTGGAATCCACACAATTGATATAGATCAATGTTGCAGCTCAGCCTCTCATGATAAGGGCCGCAAAGTATTACCCCTGAATTTTTTAACTGAGACAAACTAGGTAAACAACATACTCTCTTCGTCCCATACTATGTGTCGCGCTTTCCGTTTTGGTCCACCCCAAACTAAGTGTTGGTTTCTAAATAAGGAAACAGTCTCAATGCAATTTTCCATGGTGCAAACAATGTACAAAAAAGTAAAACATATTCTTAAGAAGTTTGACAAGTCAACTGTGACACTTGTTATGGGACGGATGTAGTAGATGCTAACAACTTTGAGATATTTTACAGCACGAATAGTCCATTTATATACATGGATGTACCAAAAAAATTATATACATGGGGAGGAAGCAATAGACATATAAATCCGTCATGCGGCAAACATGTTTGATACTTAGTTTCATATCTGGACCCTCTGTTAGGCTTTTATAAGAACTTCCTTTAAACTTGCTCATAAGTTGCAATCAATCCCCTGCATTCAGGTCTCATACACCATTATGCAGTAGAGAAAGTTAATTGAGAATAAACAGTTATGTTGGAAGCTAAAAGTTGCTTCAGGAGAAAAGTTGTTGGAAATCCATTGCATTTCAAAGAATATTAGACACATACATACGGCATCTTTCATAACTGGTAGTTACTAAGCAGAGTAGCTCCCCCATGTGAACAAGGTGGAATAAGCATGGTATCTTTACCGTTGCGGCTTGCTTCTTAGTTATTATTATTATTATATCTGGGGTTCATTTTCCTGCCACAATCTGGAGCAGGCTCTGATGTCCACAAGGACTGAACCTTGTTCCATAAGATAATTATGTTTTACCACAACTACTAATGGGTAATGAGTGGAAAGATTAACAAATATGAATATTAGAACCATATGGTCTACCAAGAAACTGTACATCAATGATTAGTGCAGCATAATTCAAACAGGAGGCTACCTTATATATAGGAGACAATGGGGTTTCTTGGCCACTCTGATGATTTCGGAGGACTTGATGACTGGAAAAAGAGCTATATCATAAGTAAAATTTGGATATATCATATATGATATTGGATAAACTGAAACAAAAGAGTTTAACAAGGTCATAAGAACTATATTAAATTGACGACATCGAAACATAGAAACAAATACTCAAATAGCATTCCCTAGTAATCGTTGTCAGTCACACATCATGCTCTGTTGTAGGTCATCGTATTGTTGCGGACTTTGTAACACGTTACAAAGACAAGGCATTAGGACCTGTGGAAATAGGCCTCATATGTAACCATGGTTCTTATGATGCTACTATATGTGATATTGGAACTCTATCTCCGGTATTATTATCTTCTATTCCTCCGTCCCCAAAATCTTGTCCCATTTGACAAGTCAAACTTTATGGTCAATGCTTTACTTGATTGTACTTTCTTGAAATGCTATTGCCTTTTTTAGAATTGGGATAATATTGCTGGGTCCAATAAAAAAAAAAGCTAGACAATCTTTTTGGGACAGGGAGAATATTACTGTTACAGTCAAAAGGTTGGTAGTTCTTAAGGTAGAATGAGGGTAATAGATAATTAGATTTCTAAAAAGACATGTATGAAGTTATGGAATACTGTCAACCCACTAGAGGTCAAAGCTTACAGAAATTTCCAAGCAACTTCAGTTATGATATAATTTCGATACTTGATGATCCATATGGGGTCTCTTGATTATTTTACTATAGATTCTGGATTCATCCTTCCTCCAGTTTTGTAACAGTTTTCTTATATAGAAGTTATAAAGACACTTGAAACTTTTTCTCGCAACCCTTAAATTTATAATTGCACCCCGATTAACTCCTTATATCTACAACCTAAAACCAACATATTGTTCTTGCTAGGTTCTCTAAACAATAGAAGAGCTGCACTGACTATTTCTTATCATGCTTCTCAAACCTTGCTTCCATGTCTTTGCCTACCAACTCAATGTCTTTACAATTATTCCCCTTTTCCCTTTAACCCTGAAATTCATTGATACTGTCAAATATAAAACCCAGATGATCATTCTTTAGGACCACTATCCATGAACTGACCAATTTACACCTGTCCTAGCAGCATTTATTGTCCGAATATTCTATTACAAAATCTTCACATGCACAAACCGAAACCAGGATGCAATAAGTGAAAACAAAAAACAGTAAAAGCAATATAGATAATGGATATAAAAAACAGATCCAACAAGGCACTCATCCAAATCAAAAAAATATACACAAATACATATGAGCACAAACGTCCTGTAAGACACAGTTGTATTCCGCTGGTACTTCATAGATTATTTAAAACTTGAACAAGAGTCTCCGCGACCTTACAAACACAGAATACTACCCACAAGGTCACAAGGACAAGAATAGCATGTAAAAATACTGCAGCCTCCTAATCTTGTGTGGGTCTGGTAAGCAATTGGATTTTTACCCGGTGACTTATTAATTGTCTTTAAACACTGCAGCCTCCTAATCTTCCACTTGGCTTTAAATATGTGGATTGTTGTGGGACCATGCACCAACCCTTGAACCTAATCCAGTAATGTCTTAGTAACCTGATAGACATATAGGCTATACCCTATTAACTGAAAACATATGAATACTCCAGTCATTACATGAACTTCTGCAAAATGTTGTTCTTGTGCAGGATGTAAAAATATACATGTGCACACTGATTAGGAAAAAGATTATCATGACAAGCACATAAACGTTATTCCTCAACAGAAACAAGTAAACCAACAACATGAAATTACATAGACGCACACTTCTGCAAGGCAAATGGTATTTCGCTGTTATATGGCAATTAGCAATAGACTCATACATACGGGCGGTAAAAAATTGTTACCTGCAAATCGCCACTGTTACACTGAATGTAGTGTGGGCAATTAGGTTTAAGTAAAAAGAGCGCCTCCAATCCACGCTTATTGAACTCTCATTGACCAAGTTATCCAACTAATAGGCAAGGAAATAACAAAGTAGTATTACCAGATGGTTTTATTCATTAACAATAAAACTTATATCACCATTTTTGAGGTAATCTTAAGCAAGAACATCGAGTACAGGTTAGAACTTCAGCAGACTACCACAAACAATTTCAATATGTCATGTCCAAAGTACTACCAATTTCAGATATGGGTAAATTACAAATAGGGGTCCAAAGTTTGGGGCTGCTTGCACTGCAGGGTCCGATGTTCCTTTTTTGACGATTAAGGGTCCAAAGTCACTAAATGTTAGCAGTTAAGTTTTTTTTTTTTTTTTATGGAATCGCAGAAATTTCCGTTAAATAATGGCAATTTAGGTTCTGAAGTTATCATCTATTAGCAAATAAGGGTCTGGTTTAACTGAGATTTCTAACGATTCCATAAATAACTCTTATTTGCTAACTTTTGGTAAGTTTGGACCCTTAATCATCAAAAATGAAACATTGGACCCTGCAGTGCGTACAACCCCCCCCCCCCCGAAATTTGGACCCCTATTTGTAATTTTCCCTTCAGATATTCAGTCCTTGCTTTAGAAGAAGGGAATTAACGGCCTATAACCAAAAAAGATAAGTCATCATTTGTGATTGATATACAGGAGCATTATTGGTGAATACTAAATGCAACTACTTGTGTATAAGCTAGAAATCAAAGAACACAGCAGAAAGAGAAAATTCCACAGGACTTGTGGTGATCGAGCAAATGTATTAAGTTTTAGCCAGAATCATGCTTAGAACCCAGGGAGGGCTTGAGACTAAGCAGATCACTTTCAATGTTTAAACATGCAATGCCGCCTTTACCTTAGGAGCCCACCTGCGAACAAAGTACGGAGAGTTGCCATCCAGATTATCATTGAACCCGTAACCTTGCAAGCTCTGAAACAACAAGGTGTGTCATCAGACATGAGAAGAAATGCAGTTATAGCCGATTCTAACCTAGACAAGAAAGGAAATACCATTTTTCTAACAAAGAATACGAGATCATCATCCTCTCGCCCTCTAGACTCCTTGCTACGAACGAAATACATATCCATAACATCGTGCCAAAAACGTGGATCCATTTCAACATCAGTAGCATTTTGCTCATCTACTATGGTCTTCCCTATTAAGTTTGAATGCTTCTTCACCATACTCAACAATTCATACCTATTGTCCAAACATTGAAATCCCCCAATCATAAAGATTAAAATGATGAACACTGGACACAATCAGCCTTAACTTAGAACCCTTGAGTGCATAAATTAGTAACATAGAAATGAGTATAATTTGACATATACATTCACTGTGCGTAACTACACAGATGATCCTGCATTGAATTGAATAAAAAACAAAAAGGAATCCAGCTTCTAACACAGAGGAGGATATTGAAATATTGATCGACAAAATTCCGTTCCATGTCCCGAATTTTCAGATTCCACCAACACATAATCAACCCATAGAAATACCTGCTCAATTCAATTCAATTCCAAGAACAGAATAGAATTCAAGAAATAATGCTCAAAATTAGAGAAATTTATTAATGAACAATCACTTCAAGTGCTTGCATGCTCAAAAATCAACTGCAAGTTGTCACTACAAATTATTTCCAAATCAAATGCAAGCGAAATAGAACAAATTAGAGAAAAAATGAACCACCACTTTAAAACCCTAATTAAGGAGAAAAAGTGAAGTCTTACCGAGTAGGGGTTTCCCCTGCACCGCCGAACATGTCTCCGTTCCGATTATACTAACAGTTTTCTTATCTTGGAATTGCAATTACTGAGAGCTCAGTTAAATTGACGAATTGGGGTTAAAATTCGTACGAGTGAAATAGTTTAATTTAAGCTTATGATCGTGATCGTGATCGTGATCATGACGGAATGGGGGAAGAAGAGACGACGAAGGAGAGAGTTTTAAGTTTCCAGGTCGGTAAGCTGTGACCGACCGTAGATGATCTGATTGCGCCACGCAGTTTAGTTTTGGCGAATCCACAATTTTATTCCTCTCACTTTGTAAATTATACTCCTTTCATCCTTCCTTATTCCTCAACATTAACAAAATTGATAAAGTGCCAAACTATGTTTCAAATAGGATTAAAGGGTAATGCTATGAACACAAAAAAATTAATAAAAAATGGATAGATGACGATATTTTATTGTTTTGTTGATTTTACGGTTGATGAAAAAGAAAATGCCATCGGAAGGAGAGAGAAAACGCGAGAAAAAGAGAGTGAGCGAGAATGGAATTGCCTTTTCTTATACGCGAAGTATTAAAGGGCGTCATTTATAAGGGCGCAATGGTCTTGAGACTTATTGGGGGTTTACAAAATGTCAGTCATTAAAGGTAGTTTTAATTTGCATCGATTGTAGATCTGTCACACTCTATGCTATAAGTATGTTATAAGTAGAGAAGACGAATAATCACAACATAGACACGCACACGAAAACAAGTATTTATGTGGTTCATCAACTTGACTACGTACACAGAATAAGGGAGAACTATTATTAATATAGAGAATCATCAATTACAAACTCTTTAATTATGTGCAAGAATTCTTGATCACGATAATTCACAATTGTACAACCCTAATCTAGAGAAACGGATGAGACAGAATTGAACTGCTACAGACAAGGTAGAAAATCTATGTAGCCCATAGAAATCACTAACTTGGATCCTAAAATTATTTATAACATATCACACTAGAATGAAAAATAACTCTATGAAGAAGAGAGTATTTATATTGTATAAACCCTAAGTCAAAGGGATCTAAATCCTTGAGGGAAAAGCCAAATCCATTTAATGAAACAAGTTTTCATATTCTTGTTTTTTCTCATTATTTCCAAAACAACTTCAATCTCTTTCTCCCTTTCCGTCTTGGATTCAAATCAATCTTGGACTTATTCTTGGACTGCCTCTTTGAATCGAACTTTATCAATTCAAAGGCACTTAATCCTAACAAAATTTCACCTTGACATTGAATCTTTCAAACCAGTAATCATAACTGACTTATCCATCTCTACCTCAGTTGTGTTACACCGAACACCTAAACTTGTCCTCTAGACAACCAAAGTTGTATCTGCCTAGACACCCAAATGTGTTACGCAGAACACCCAAACACCTAAATGTATCCTCCTAGACACATAAATTGCGTTTCGCCGAGCACCAAAATGTGTCTTCAAGACACCCAAACCGTGCTAATGCAGTAGGCATTCAGAATTGCCCCAACTAGCAATTAGGCAAATCCAACATGCATTTGATCTTGCCAACCAAAATAAATGAAGTGACATAATCCCCGGAATCCCTAGCAAAGGCCTCTTGCTTCTTGACTCCTTCTTTACTTTCTATATGTGTTAGTGCTTCTCTAACATAGGAGACTCGGCTCATCACCCCTTTCTCCTCCACAAAATCAGATTGTGTGTGTCGACCCACTAACTGTGGCTTGCCTAGTTCAAATCCACCTTGAGTAACTCGATGTTCCACCTATTTGTCAACCACCCCACAAGAATCCTCACATCATGCTTCCTCTAAATGTCTCTTTATTATACCATTTATAGTACGACGCTCGATACTTGAGCCAAAACATGTAGAACCTTGGAGGACATACAAGGAACCTCGTTTTACCCCTTTCAGAATAACGTTCGAACCTTTGCAGACATATATTTCTCCACTTTCACCTTTGAAATTGTACCCCATCTTGTTTAGCCGACTAAGAGATATCAGATTCTTTTCTACTTCAGGAACATGTCTATAACCTCGTTCAACGTACCAAACTTACCACCAAAAGTTCGCATCCTTATGAAACCCATGCCAACCACCTTGCAGACGGACCCATTAGACATATAAATATCGCTACCCTCCACCTACTCGTACGTTGCAAACCATTCATTGCATGAACACATGTGATAAGAAGCTCCAGAATCCATGTATCTTCCATGCCTTTATCTTCTTCGGTTACTAGAGTATAATCCTCTTCATCGTCATCTACTATTGTTGTAGTTAACCCAAATTTCTCGCTCTTTCTTATCCTTGGACAATCATATTTCCAACGCCCCTTTTTCTTGAAATAGTCACATACATCTCCAGGTCTTGAACCCCTACTAGAAGAATCCCTGTTTCTCCTACCTTGGCCCCTATTGCCTTCCGAAACTAAACCCGCTGATTGAGATTTTGTACATATACCACTCATTTTTCGGCTCAAATCTCTGATCTTGTGACAAGTTTTTACCTCTTCCAAAGTAACCGTGTCCTTACCATTAATGCAAGAGTCCACATACCACTCTTATGATAATTGTAAAGAGACCAACAGAATAAGAGCAACATTTTTATCATCGATTTTCACCTCAATATTACACAATTCAAGCAATAAAGAAGTTAATCGATCTAGGTACTCCTTAATAGACGTACCTTCAGATATTCGGAGAGCGAAAAACTTTTGCTTCATGTATAGCTTGTTCGTTAGAGACTTCGTCAAGAATATCTTCTCCAACAACAACCACAAAGCTCCATCTGAATCACTACAATGAGCAACATCTGCCAAGATTACATCATCAAACCTCTTAATGATTTGTGAATTGGCCTTCTCATCTAGAGTGATTATATATGTTGCTTCATTCGCTTTCTTCTCGAAACTTTCTTCAGATGTGAGAACGACCGCTACCTTTCAATCACCCTTTTGATCCTTGATTGATGCAGCCACCGGAGCCCACGAGTCTTTATCTCTCAATAAAGCCTTTCATCTTGATCGATCGTAAACTAAAACAGTTCCTCCCATTAAACTTGTCGATCATTGGTTTCATGTCTGAATCCATCCTTCTCTCTTCTCGCAGTGGAATTTCCCAAACGCTATTCAACCAGAAAGCTCTGATGCCAGTTTGTTGTAACATACAGTAGAGAAAATGGATAATCACAACATGAACAAGCACATGAACACAAAAATTTACGTGGTTCCCCAACTTGGCTGCGTCCACAGACATAGAAAGAAAAAATATTTTTAATACGGCGAATCACCAATTACAAACTCTCAAATTATGTGCATGAATTTTTTATCACAAGAATTTACAATGTGCAACTCCAATCTTGAGAAACGGATGAGACAGAATTGAACTTCTACAAACTATCTAGAAAATATGTGGAGCCGATAGAAATCACTAACTTACATCATATAATTATTGATAACCTATCACATTAGAATGAAAACACAACTCTAGGGAGAAGGGAGTATTTATACCGCCTAAACCATAAGCCAAAATGATTCCAAAACCTTGAGGGAAAAGCAAATCCACTTAAGGAAACAAGCTTTTCTATCCTTGTTTTTCCTCCTTGTTTCCTAAACAAATTCAATCTCTTTCTCCTTTTACATCTTGTATTCGAATCAACCTTTGACTTGTTATTGAACTTCCTCTTCGAATCGAAATCCATCAGTTTAAAGGCACCTAATCCTAACAATCTAATTAAAAGCACCAACACAATTATTACACATCATTTTGTAAACCAAAATTGTGACTTTTTTTGTAACTTGATTATTACCCTAGGATTCAAATTGTCATTTTCTTAAATAAGTAATATTTATTAAAAAAAATACTACTCCCTTTTTCCTTAAATAAATGTCCACTTTTAAAGAAATTGTCACAAATATCTTTGTCCCTGATTGTTTTGTTACCAACTGTTTTGTTACCAATTTTTTTCACTGCTCAATTTATATTTATAAAATTAAATGTTTGAAAAGCGAAAAACAAGAATATTAATGCATCTTGCCATTTAATTGTACATAAAGTAAATATTTTCATAATATCTCCTGAATAAAATTTGGATATTAATTTAGAAACGAAAGGAGTAACAAACAAAATATAAACATATAAAGCAATTTTTTATAAATATTGACAAGTCAATTGCAATATTTATCATAAGGCAAAAAAATTATCATGAGGCAAAAAAAGAAGGGACTATGCCTGATAAGTTCTAAAAAAGTTTCATAATGTCCGATAAGTTTCTTTCCCATGTTGTATTATGATGTTATATTATGTTTCGAAAATACAACATCAATTAAGACATAATATTGCATTCCAGGGGCCGTCGGTGACCGGAGTCCGAAGCCCATGGACCGGCGACCAGATTCCGACCTCCGGCGACTGGATTCCGGCGATCGGCGGCCGAATTCCGGCCAAAATTGCCTGATTTCGGTGAAAATTGACCGGATTCCGACGAAAATTGACCGAAATCCGGCATGCGGTGATAGCAGACGGCGGCGGCGAAGCTGGGCTGTGGCGGAGGCGGTGGTGCGGATGCAGTATTATGATTTTAAACTACTGCATAACTAAATATTGTATTATACATAATACAACATGAGAACTTATGGGACATTTTAATATAATGAGGAACTTAGTGAAAAGTGATTTGTTCCAAAAGGAACTTATGGGGTAAATTCCCAAAAAAGAAATAGAGTAACACCAGATATACAAGAAGAAAATGGTAAATATTTACAAAATCATGTGAGAAAGTCATTTATTGGTGTTTATACACATGATGTTAATGAGTCATTTATTGGTTGGTCAAAATAAATCTTTTGGAGAGATGAAAATATTGAGGATTAGGATATACGGTCAACCCCCCCAACCCCAAGAGATTACATGAATTGAATACCCCCAACTACACACAAATAACATATCAACCCCTTATATATATCTGTGCTATCATTCAGAGCCAAAACACAAAACAACAATCTTGTGAGTTACTGAAGCAAAAGCCATGGCAAAACCTAGCACCGTCCTCGTGATAGCCTTCCTCCTCCTCGTTTTCACGCTAGCTTTTGCCGCTCGTCCTCAGCCTTCTTCATCGCTAGAATCCCAACCCATGGTAATTAATTATTATATGTCCACGTTTCATTCATCGTGATCATATCAACTTCATTTCCTATTTTTGTTTGCAAATGGAGTATAATTGATTTATTTTTCTGTGCGTTGGGAGTAATAAAAATGGCAACTGATTGAATGTTACACATGTACAGGATGAGCGTGCTGAAATAACAGAGAAGGTACAAGCAGTAGAGGAAGAAGGAAGTGAAGAAGAGAGGCTATTGAGGAGGAAGACAATGGATGCTCACCTTGATTATATCTACACTCAGCACAAACCAGATCATCACCCCTAGACCTTTCTTTCAATATATTGTTAACATTTTACTGTTTTCTTTATCTTCTCTGATTATTTCGATAGTCAGATTCGTAACAACCTACTTATGGCGTAATTCAATACTATCTTCCATTCCTCATTTCGTAACGATTCTGTTTTCCAATTTATAAACGATAATTTATAGTAGTATGTTTGAACAATTTAGAGATACAAACACATATATACACATACTTGGAGTTGGCATGACAATGACTTGAGCAAGTCTGATCAATACACAAAGCAGCTTCAATGTTGTTAAGAAATCCATCACTTTAAGCAGGCAAAAAGGCCGTCGTACCACCCATGATATGTAAATACAAAGCAAGGCAAATTGCAACAATGACATGAGCCTTGGCACCAAAAAAGCGAATAACTTCTAGTCCCCTGTCCACAACCTCTTCACGAACCACATTAAGACTTCTTTTCATTCCATCCGATAGCTTCCGTAATATGAACTCCACAAGTGATCGAATAGTCTCAAATGTTACCCTTCCAGTCATGTCTAGGACAAATCTCCTATTGCTTGGAACTGCCAAAGTGGATGAAACGCTACTCACCCACCCACTATTCTGAATGTCAACAGGTGGTCTTCTTTTTTCTTCGACTTTTCTTTCGTTCTCATAAACACCCTCTTTTTTTGATGCACTGGGGAAACTTGAACAAGACTCGGAATCCGATTTTGATGCTGTCAAAACCTGATGAGATGTTTTAATCATTGTTTCCACGGCACCATTACAGACAGAGACGAGAATGTCCTTAACTTTTGTTTGGTGCTTAGGATCAGTCATCCCAGAAAACATATCATCGTAAAAATTGATGTCCACTGTCTTATCAAGATAAACAGCAACTGCAGTGCTCACAAATGTCTTAACACATTCACCTATAACTAACCTGCTTTTCTCGCTGCACAACAATTCGACCCATCGAGGCATACTCTCATCAAATTGTTGATTTCCATCTTGTGATTGAACACTGGAATAAAACCCCATAACCAAATTACGAGCAAAGCTCCCAACAACCACCGAAACAAAGCCTGTGCCAGCAGTGGAGATCAACTTATCCATAACTTGATCTGGGAAACTAGAATTGGTCCCCCCATCTTCAATCTCATTTGTGCTTTCCAATCGGTACCCCCTCAAAAACCCCAATGTAACAGCCTCAGAAACCCGAACCAACGACTGAGAAAACTCATTAGACCTGGCAATTTTCGACAATTGCTTCAAACTATTAGGAATTTCGTCTGAATCAGACTCCAAGAACTCCTTCAAGTCCCTGGAGACGACACCGATCGTCTCAGCAGATTCCGAAACCATTTCCACAATTGAGATAAGCGCACCTACAAGCTTAACAAACCTCTTCCTTTTCCTAGCAACAGCAGGCAAGTGATAAACTCTGTAAGCTCCATAGCTAGAAAAACCAAACAAGCTAAACAGAATCAACCATTTCTTGTTCCTGCGAGAAAAGTCCAAACCCTTGTTAACCAACTGAAGATTGACCAATTGAAGATCCATTCTAGCAGAGAAAAGGACAAGAACGTCAAACAGGATGAACCCCAGAGCTCAAAACAACCGAACTCTAGGGTTTGAGATTGAAAAATCTGAAGTAGGACGAGGGTTAAGGGTTTTCAAATTCAATGATGAGGAGTTCGGGGATTGGGAAAACCAAGAAACCTAGGGTATCGTATCAGAGAAAATTGACTGGTGAAGCCTGCAACAAGAGTAATTATGGAATTGAATGCATTAGATTTAGGGGAAGGGGAAGAGGAAGAGGAAGATGAAGATGAGTTGGTTGGATCGTTTGTTAAGCGTGTGTGTTTTTTAACGGTTTTGGGGGAAATATCCGGACCAATTGGAAGAGGGAAAGGAGGAGGCCCAGGAGGGGAAGCGTGATGGTTTTTGATTGGAAGTTGGAGGGGTGAGAGCTAAAAGGACTTTTCTCTGGATATATTAAGGCTGACAAAATTTTTCATTCCGTATCAATTAACTCGTGTGTCAATCGTATCAATTATAATTGGTACGTGACAATTGGTATATCGAAATGTTGGTACGGTACTACCGTATCAATTATGTGAAATTGGTTGGTACTCGGTACAAAAATTTAAATTGGTTGGTATACCGAGTATCAATTATAATTTTTTAAAATATTAATATATATATATATATATATATATATATATATATATATATATATATATATATATATATATATATATATGTGTGTGTGTGTGTGTGTGTGTGTGTGTGTGTGTATGTGTGTGTGTTATTTACTTATTTACTCATTGTAGATTGAAGTAACCCATGGCAAGAGTAATGGAGAAGTTCTTTTGTAATTTTATATGGTTTCAACCATAATCTATTTCCTGGTAAGCTTCCTTTAACTTTATAAATTTTTCATGCATGTCTTCTACTCTTTGGTGATAGCAATTTTATATAGTTTCAACCATAATCCAGTCATCTAACTCTGTTATGAAATAAAAGTATATGGAATCAGGCATGTATGTCTTTTGCTACATTTTCATATCTATAAGCTTAAATTGAAACTGGATTGTTTAATTGATGAAAAGAATGAATAATCAAAATTGTGGTTTGCTTCTCTGAAAACTCAAATTTTATATGGGCTTGTAACTTTCCATGGTATCAGAGCTCTAGTTGGCAAGGTCATGGGTTTGATTCACCCTGCTGCATTTGTTAACTGAAGTATTGTGAGCGCATGATTGCACCTTGTTTGGTTTGTAATGCCCAAGTGTTGATAGTGTGGGATACAACTGCCTTAAGGGACTGAATGACGTGCTACGGTTGTTTTCACTTCAGCCTATAAGCATGCACCAGTCTGTAAAACCTACACCTTATTTAAGAACATTGAAGCTGGTTATCACTGCTTCCACCATGAAATATTTGTTCTGTTAATGCATATGGGATTCAATCCTATGTAACAGACTTTAAGTATCCCAATTGCTCCTGATATTTTAGTGTTAATGTAACTGATGAACTGAGGTGTGACATTTTGTAATCTGTAACAGACTTAGTCCTTCTTAAAGGATTTCCATGTGATTTTGAGGCTAGTAAGCACTTTGGAGATGGATTTATTATTATATTATAAGCTCTTTTGATAATGATGTACTATTATATTTATTTTGTTTTAATAGAAAAATTGTTATTTTAATATATACATTTGGTAGAGTCTAGTACCAACTCGTACCAACCGAGTACCTACCGTACCAACTTAGTTGGTATACCGACTTAATCGGTTGGTACTGGTATTGATTTTCATGTACCAAGTTAAACTTGATAGGTACATGGTATAGGCAAAATATAATTGGTATACCTACCAAGCCACCCCTAGGATATATTATACTCCCTCAGTCTCACTTAAATGTGCACTTTTTTTTTAGAGGGTGTGAGAATTAAAATAAAAGTTGAAAAAGTTAATGTGTTGTGAGTGTAGATGGTTGAGTAGGAGAAAAAAAAGTGGAGTAAGTGGGTAATGGTTGTGAGTAGAGAGAAGTGGGTCCCATTTCCATTTTAGAAAAGTGCAGATTATTGTGAAACATTCAAAAGGGATCTTTTTGCAGATTATCGTGGGACGGACGGAGTATTGTATTACCTCCGTTCAAAAGTACTACTTTCCTTTTTGATTCGTGAGTTTCACTTTACTTTATTTCTAAAATGACAAATAATAAATATTATTTTGGACATTTATACCCTCTTCTTTTCTCATAGAACTACAAATAAATCAATTCTTACTACACTATTTTTTATCCATTTGAATCATAAACAGTGTTTTAGACAATTATACCTCCAATTCACTTGCCATTATTTACTTATTTCTTAATATGTTCTTAATAAACGTACAAACAATAGGAAAGACCCTTAAAATGGGACGGATATAGCATTATATTTAATTTGGGGATGTTACGACTACGTAGAGATAACATAAGGGAAGAAAGGGTCAAAATAGGAGTAGAACAAACAACAAAAACCTTTTAATTCTAACCTTACTACTATTTTATTTGTTTTTTTTAGGGGAGAGTGATCGCGAACTTTTAAAAAAATGAGTCGGTCTCTGGAGAAACGCGTTTCTCCATAAGTTATGGAGAAACGCGTTTCTCCATAAGTTATGGAGAAACGTATTCTGGATATCCATCCCAAAGCTTCTGGATATCCAGAAGCTTTGAAACGGATATCCAGAAAAAAAAATTGGGGCAAAGGCCAAGCTTCTGGATATCCATCCCAAAGCTTCTGGATATCCAGAAGCTTTGGAACGGATATTCAGAAAAAAAGTTTGAAGAAAAGCCAAAAGCTTCTGGATATCCAGAAGCTTTGGAACGGATATCCAGAAAAAAAAGTTTGGGGCAAAGGCCAAGCTTCTGGATATCCATCCCAAAGCTTCTGGATATCCAGAAGCCTTGGCCTTCATTGTCGCGCGGCAATTCGGGACGCGTTTCTCCATAAGTTATGGAGAAACGCGTTTCTCCCCAGATTTTACGTAAAAAAATATCATAATATTTGAAATGATTTTTTACATGTTATAATAAAAAAATATCATAATATTTGAAATGATTTTTTACATGTTATATTATTTCTGTAATATTTTATGCAGTATTTTAAATTACTGAATAAGATGGACATTTACCAAAAAATTAGTTTGAAAGATGATTACTAAAAAAAAAAGAAAAAACACATGTTGAAAACTAACAAAAAAACCTTTGATATATTGAATGAACATGTATATCGGATATCAAGGAAGGGGTTATATTTTTCATAATTCTTATAAAACCTTCATATTTAACAGTTATGAATACGTTTATCAGTTGTTTAACTAATAAACTTATATCAGTTATAAATTATGTTTGTATTTGTTTAATCAAACAATAAGTACAAAAATTCTTCAAATTGAAGGAATCCTGATCGCCCACGTCATAAATGGTCACATCACCTCTCTGCTTCAAATTTCAAATTGACGGCCGTTTCAACGAGCTAGGGTTTCAAAACCCTAAAAAACACAAACTCTCGGCCAGTCGAGACGACCCAAGAGTTGGGGGCCACTGAACGGAATATTTTGTGATGGGCCGAGCCCAATCCATTCCCTTGCAAAGTGGGCTCTACAAGCCCACCAAGAGACCAAGCCCGGATGACAGACGCCAGAGTTGGGTCGTAGCCCGTCGATCAAGGTATGGCCGTCGTCTCCAGCGAGCGACCTAGCCCATTCCAAAGACGAGGCATCTCGCCCAGACACTCGCTCGTCGTCTAGCTTATCTAGGGACGACCCTCCTAGACATACAGCTCTAAGTCGTCGTCCTAGATAACTTGCTTAACAAACCATCTTTGGATAAAGTCAAACCTGCTACTGGGCCCCTCTGCACATATGTCCCCACGGAACTAGCAGTAGCGCCAAAGTGTGCAGGTTGACACTTTCCATTATCAGGCAAACCACTGTACATGACAGGTACAGCAGTGTCCTTACTCGTACGGAGCAATCACAATGCGCCACGTGGACACGTGGAGACAAACCCAATCCAACGGTTGGCAATGATCAAATCCAACGATCCAGATGGGAACCCTAGTTCCCCTCACCCCATATAAATACGTGAACAGTAACTTGGGCTAAGGTAATGCATTTTTTCCATATTCAAGTATACACACACCCACTATTTCCTTATCACCTTCTCCAGTCCAAACTGATTCTCACGCCGGAGGCCTTGCCGGACAAGCCCCCGCGCAGTTTGCGGTTTCTTTCTGGTGGTGTGCAGGTCCCAAGTCAGTCCATCATTCCGCTGGACTTCAAGAGCTGAGCCCGAACGATTTCCTGCATCATCAAGAAGCATTTTGGCTTTACCCATGTAAGGATTAGTTTGAAGGCGTTTAGACAAAGTATCTAAAACAATCGATTCTATGGTTTGATTCTGACACAGCTCGTGAGCGTGAGGGTTCTATCAATCTATAATGCACCTGCCCATCGAATATTGTGTATACCGCATACAATAACGGCTTTCTTTCTGCCCTATGTTTAATATGAAATTTAATTTTAAGGTTGAACTTCACTATTTGATATTTGAGATGACAGTTTGTCGATAATTGTATGTTTTTTGGGATGAGCCCAAAGCTATTGTGGAGCGTCATTTTTTCATAGATATTCCTCCGTCTCATATTAGTGTGGACCAAAATGTTTGGTACACAAATTAAAGAAAAGTAAGAAAAATAAATAGTGAAAGGAGGTGTTTGTGAGTATGAAAAATTAAATAGGAGAGAAAATGAGTGGGAGGAATAGTAAGTTGATTGGTGTTGTGAGTGTAAAAGTAAAGTAGGAGAGAGAATGAGTGGGTGGAATAGTAAAGATTCTTTGCTATTTTTGACATTCCACAATAATCTGAGACGGATCAAAAGGAAACAAATCCATACTAATCTTCGACGGAGGGAGTATGCTAAATTTGAACGTTTCTCTTCAGTTTTCAATGTCGGTTAGAAAGCCCATTACTAAGAATAAACCTTTTGTTTTTTTTAGAGAGTTGCTCTTTAAACCCCAAAAAACTATGAGTAAACCCCAAATGAAAATAATTGCGAAAATGCCATTGAAGTTAATTACTTCTTTACCCCTATCTTCATCTTCCCCTATTCCTCCATTAACTTTCACCCAACTACCATCCTCCTCTCTTCCATTAACTCTTTCACCACTCCACCATTTACCACCCCCACACACACACTTCCACATTTTTACAACTTCTTTTCCCCTCTATACCAACTACCATCCTCCTCTTCACCCAACTACCATCCTCCTCTTCCAATCAAAAGTTCATGAATGAAATGACAATCCAAGCAAATAATAATGTAATCTTCTTTACACTATCTCTTTATTTACATTTTAATGCATTTAGTTTTTTTTTTTAAAAAAAAAATGATTTTTGACGGGGTCGGCTCTGAGTGGCCGATTCTGGGCTTAAATTCGGTCACCTCTGGCCGACTCTGGGTAAGAATACATCCACACCCGGCCGATTATATTCAATATTTACCGCCATACCCGGCCGACTTTAAGAACAAATTTCCACCACTGTTGGCCGACTTTTTAAAATTTTTCAGCCACACCCGGCCGACTTTGTAGCAAAAAATAAGTCACCTTTGGCCGACCCCAAATTTTTTCCACAAAACCTCCCTAATTGTTTCATTTATTTAATTTCAGTGTTCATTAGATGATGACAACTATGAATCTATTGATTTTGAGGCTATTTTAAGAGATTACACCGAAGAGTTCTCGGTGCCTACATATTTTTCCAATCGGGAAACGTGTTTCGATTGGGTACGTAAAAAGGGAGAAGAGTATAGATTTGTTATGATTATAGGCCGGTCAGATAATCCTGGAAGTCGTAGATCGTACCCTCGAATGACGCTCGTATGCGAACGTTGGGGGACATACAAAGACAAGCCAATCTCGCTATCGTCTCAAGAATCGATTGAAAATGAATTTAAAGGCAAAAAGAAAGAAAAACGAAAAAGTGGAACAAGAACTATGATATTCCATATCTTGATCAACTACCACTTTACATGCACGATTATATTAGAAAACAATTGATGTTCGTGCGGATGGAAATTGTGAATTCCGTTGTATCGCAGAGTTGATTGGACGTAAGACAGATGAATGGCGCTGGGTTCGGGGAAAGTTATTCATGGAGATAACTGGATACCAAGAACTATATGCTAAGTTATTCATGGACCAGAGTAGGGTGGCGGCGAGCCTCAGTCTCGGCGGTACGACGGTCCATGCCTATCACCATATTGGTTTAATGTTGTAGAAATGGGATACGCGGTTGCAAATGCACTGAACGTTGCATTAGTGAGTTTAAGAAACTCAATCTCTTTGACATTTCTTCCTACACGAAAACCATTACCCACAACGCCAAAATTGTATTGTATTGCACATGTCAACGGAAATCATTACATTCAAGTGATTTTGAAGGAAGGATGTCCATTACCGCCACTTCCGTTCAATTAGTATGATCTTCGTCAACATTATGCAACTGGATGGCTTGACTATTATCAACATCGACTAGTACAAGTACCTGATAACTCAAATGATGTTATTCATATTAAATGATGTAATCAAGTTGGATGATGCATTTCTGTTAAATAGTTTATATCAATTCTATAGACTTTTATTTAAATTTCCGTATTTCATAAATATCTTTAATTTCATGGAATAATTAAATAATTATACAAATCTTTAATAAAAACATAAAATAAAAATGATATATTATTTTTCATTTATGACTACATAAAAAAAAAATCAAAATTACAAGAGAAGTTTACATAACGACTTACATTAATAGTAAAAAAACATAAAAAATTAAAATTAAGTTTAAATAACATTAAACAAACATTCGTAACCAAATATATCACAAAAGCAAATTAATTTCAACCCATTATCCCATTTAATCCCTTCCACCACCACGAGAAGTCGATGGTAATTATGTTGCTTCAAGTGCTCTAAATATGACATTCGCGAACTCTTGTGCAGTCACGGACTCATCTCCACTTCTCCATCTCCTCGCAATTGGCAGCATGCACTCACGAACATTCTTTAACATATTCCAAGGATTTGCCTGACCAACCTCATTGGTCCTCTTAACTGCTTGAGATCTTTGAGATTCGGGGATAAGAATCGGATGAGAAACATTATAGTATCACGGTAAGTAATTGTTGACATTGTCTTGTGGTACTCGTATCTCCTCAAGATCATCTAGATCAAGCAAGGCATTCTTCCAACGAATGAATAATTGTGCATTCTCGAACCATCCCGCGTAAGTTTTGGTATCTCCTCGAGGCAATCCATGGAATAGTGGCATGGATGGTATTATTTGGACGTATCCAAACTGTCTCAAGACCCGATCTGGGAGATGTGGTTCAATTACATTTGCAGCAACAATCGATCCTATATAAAGAGAAACTTTGGGAAAAGGGTATCGTTCTCGATTACCCTCATACGGCCTCCAAACCACCTACAATTACAAACATAATATAAATCATTAATGTGCTTTTCACGAGAGTTTAAGTAAACATGTTAGATATTTCAATATATATTTCAATATATATATATATATATATATATATATATACTTACATCCGTACTCGTTAGTACGTCCATATGTTGCCTTTTCATCTCCACGGATGCATACGCTCCAGATTGACCCCGCGGGTCCCACCTTGATGTGAGTGGTGAAGTACGAAGATAGGTGTTGCTCAAATCACATCTAAAATCCGGAAATCTCTCATACATCCATGACTGCAGTAAAGTCAAGTATCCAGATATCTGATTGCAATTATACCTCGAAGCTTTTCCAAGTTGCCGGTAAAGGTATGCTAAAGCTCCGGCACCCCAAGCATATTTTCCTATCATTTCCTTGTCTCTAAAAAAATTCAAATATCTCACATTCACACAAGTCCCGGTCTTATCAGCAAAGATTGTGCACCCCAACACGTAAAAAAGATAGGCTTTACGTGAGGCGGCTTTTCGTGGGTCGCGAAGACAATTAGGAAAGAACTTAACTTTCACCCAATCAAGACTTACCTTTCCACTACCTCTCTTGAGTAAGCCTTCGCTAGCCCGTTTTTTATTCACCCCTAAAACCCGATGAATTATATCAACTGGTCCCACCTTAGAGTAAGAAGGATTCTCCAATAGTGGTTCCCCAGTAACCGGGAGCCCCGTCAAGCAAAAGACATCTTCAAGGGTGATCGTCATTTCCCCAAATGGCAAATGGAAACTATTAGTTTTCAAGTGCCATCGATCCGAGAATGCACGAATCAACGTCTTGTCCAAATGATCATGGACTCCATTTACTACTAAAAGAATATTTGAATTACCTTGAATTTCAGAACCATATACCATATTCTCAAAATCCAACTCCCATTGCTTCAACTTCGCCACATGGTTAATACATTTGAAGTTGCGCACATCACGTCCTTGCCATATCATCCCCGCCACATGATTTTTCATATGATAATAATAAATCTTTACACACCGGGCCACCAGGAAAACCCGCATCTGCTTCTTCTTCATCCTCATTTTCTTCTTCTCGTTCCGGTACATATGTCATTTGATTTTCAATAGTATTTTGTGGAGATGTTTTCATTCTATCCTGATTCTCACCTTCATCCTCAGTTTCAGAATCACCATCCTGCTCAAATTGTCTAGCATTTGAACTATCTCCTCGATGCAACATCTCCTTACGCCAACCTCTCTTCCCGTTCCCTCTCTACCCGTTCCCTTCTGGCAGAGGCAGTGATCTTTTTCCCTCTAATCAATTGTTTAACTGCAATAAACATCAAATGAATAATCAATTCTAAGCCAATTAACAAAATTTCTAAAATCAAAAATGAAGAACTACATTAACAAAAATCATATACATAGTCTTTCTAAACACAAAAAAAAAATAAAAAAATAAAAAATAAAAAATGAGAGACAAAAATCATATACATAGTCTTTCTAAACACAAAAAAAAATAAAAAATAAATAAAAAATAAATAAAAAATAAAAAATGAGAGGGTCGGCAGGAACCAGTTGATTTTATACAGAAAAGTCGGCCGGGTGTGACTGAAAAATGAGGCAAAAGTCGGCCAGGGGTTTGAGGAATTTTTGCCCAGAATCGGCCGTATCTGGCCGACTATCTACCCAGAGTCGGCAGGCACTGGCTGACCCACGTAAGATCCAGATTTCGATCAAGGATTTACAAATTGAGCTTATATCAACAATATTTCCATGAAATCAAGCATGACAAGTAAACAATTTGACTAAATTTGTAACGATATTACAAAAAACGAAACCCTAAAAAGAAATTTGTGCTTACCTTTTCCACCAAAGCTTGACATTGTTGTTGTTGTTGTTGTTGAATGTTCTTCTTGTTCTTCTTCTTCTCTTTCACTCTCTCTCTCTCTCTCTCTATAAATCAGATCTGTCTCATCAAAATCTTTCTTCTTCTTCTCTCTCTCTATAAACAAACAAATGGGGGGTGGGTGAAGATTGGAAGATGATAAATTTAAAACCTAAATAAATGACATTAAGGGTATAAAGGGAAAGTAAAGAAGTAAAGGGATGTGTGCAATTTATTTGGAATGATATTAGTAATGGGGTTTACTCATAGTTTTTTGGGGTTTAAATAGTAACTCTCTTTTTTTATCCAGTTAAAAGCCCACTACATCTGTCCTGGGCTGACATGCAGGCTCATCCCATTCCTATTAACCAAACTTTTCTGCATGAGCAATACTACAATCCATCATTTTCCGTCATTGCCTATTGGCTGGTACATCGTAAAAAAATAAAATAAAATAATAATAATAATAATAATAATAATAATAATAATAATAATAATAATAATAATAATAATAATAATAATAATAATAATATATTTTGAATTTGATAGAAAAGAATTTATTTTCATAAAGTTAATAAAAAGGTTACTTATTATATTTGTAATATATCTCTAATAGTGTATAAGTAATACTAATTTTTTTAAAAAAGAAATTACATGAGAATAATTAATTCTTTTATATTTTTTTTTGGTTAAAGTTGAATAAAAATTAAGGTGTGATATTTATTTGGGATGGATGGAGTATTATACAAACAAATAAAAATGTACTGTCTCCACTGTTCAGAACAAATGTTCAATTTTAAGTTAGGAAGATTTTTAAAAATTGAGATTTAAGTATTTTCATTAGTAAGATAGTATCTCTAACACGCTCACTCACATTTAGTCGGACTTTTCTAAACGTGAAATTATTAATCAAGTGGTTTGAAGTTAAATCATCGTGGACCAAACTTTAGACTCACACGTGTAAATGGCCGGTTCTAATACCTTGGTAAAATCTAAGATTCCATCCCAAAATCAATTGGCTATTAGAGGAGTGAAATAAAATCTTTATATAGTAAATGTTTGAATGGTTAATTTTCGACGCGAGATATAATTTTTAACTCACGTAATACTAATATTCATGAATTATAAGGGTTGATGTCACACTTAATAATAGTGAGTTAGTTAATCACTGTGACACACTTGCACACGGATCACTACCCCACGCCATCAAATACACTCTTTCTCATAATCCCAAACCATTCCATTACTCATCGACGATAAAATATTTAAGAAACTACCTATGGTATTGGCGTATCGGATCATGGCACTTTCACCTCGCGTAAACCCTCATGCATGAGAATAAAAGTTTGTATGTATAAATAAATACGGAAAGAAAGGCGTATTATAGTATATAAAGAGTGTGTACCGTTTCTTTGTGTGGGAGATCTCTTTATATACGATGATGATAAAGAGTAGGGAGGAGATAATCGCTCACCAATCATCTCCGAAATTTTAGGAATTTTATCTATTGATTTTTGTATGTTGCTAACAGCTCCATTATTTTTGGGATAATATATTCCTTTCATAATATAATGGAGGTTATATTATAAATAATAATATTTCAATTAAATAATTGAAAACATATTAAAGAAATAAATAATAAAGAATATTTTAAAAATATGTTTTTTTGGTGTAGGATTTGAAGTATCAACTATCAAGGTTGAAAATAATGATAAACATTTGATTTGATGCAAAATTGACACTACTCCCTCCGTCCCACCGGAAAGTTTAATTTTTCTCTAAAAGGTTGTTTCATTCAAAAATTCAAAATCTCAAAATGATTTTTTTTTATCAATTCTTTATTTGTGAGCCTCACATGTCATACTCACAACAATTATCCACTAATTATTTTCTATTGCATTTTCTTTCTCCCACAAAACTTTCGACACTCAACGCACATTATCTTTTTTTACATTTTTTTTAATTGTTAAACCACTTTAATTTTTGAATTTTTGAATTTTTGGGCGGAACAGATGGGAGTATATTCTAAATTTAAAAAAGTTGCTTGCTTCTAGAATGAGTAGTCACTGTTGATGATAGACTATCAAAATATTGATAAATGGATTATTAATAAGTAAATATCAAATTTTGATTTTGCTTTCTATATTTGTCTTGTTATTAAAATAGTCGGTGAGAAGAAATGTCGTAATATTGAGACCAACAGTCCAAAATGAAGTCCCAGTGAAGTGACAAGCTTCTAGTGGATACATAGTAAGGACATAATCGAACCTTCTTCCCCCTTGTACATGTGAGAAGGCAAAATATACTCCCTCCGTTCCACCGATCTTAAGAAAAGTTTTCATTTTGCACGTCCTGCTAATCTTAAAAAATCCCAAAATAAAAAGTTTTTATTATTTTTATACTCTTTCTACCCCACTCATTCTCTCTCCTACTTTACTTTTACACTCACAACATTCTCTCTCCTAACTATTCATCCCACTCATTCTCTCTCCTATTTAATTTTTCACACTCACAACACTTCTTCCATGTTGGAATATTTGATATTTGTGATATGGAAGTCCATAGATCTATGACATAGTTGTGTTGTTGTGTTTGGACTGAATTTGGCAAAGGAAAAACGCGTTTGAGTTTCTGGCAACAAGGGCGACCGCGCTCATGCCAAGGGCGGCCGCGCTTGGTTGTCTTAAGCTCAGCAAAACTTTCTGGTGACTAGCGCGGTCGCGCAAGCCTCGAGGGCGGCCGCGCTAGTGACGAATCTGGTGTTTTCCTGGGCCGAATTGTATCAGGTTTTTGGTCTTTTTAAGGCTTAAAACCCTAATATACCATACATATAAATACTCCTTTTCTCCCAGCCGAGTTTTCTATGAGAGATTGAAGAGAAAAACAATTTTCTTGCTTCCTTTTATTGTTTCGATTACTCCCGTTCATAGAGATTTGTTCGTGAGATTCAAGGCGACTGAGATAGGACCGTCGGTGATTACCTACCTGTGTGCTATTTTGTGGTACGTAATCCGTGATCGTTTTATCCTCGGAGAAATTTGCCTGTACCTGAGTTGCACCAATTGGGGGCAATATTTTCTCTTAGAACAGTCTTCCTAAGGCGACTCGATCAAATCACGATAAGTTTTCTAATCAATTGTTTACTTGTTTCTGTTATGTTTTCCTGATCCTGTTTCATTGCTTTCGGTTTTGCTATTGGCTTAATTGGTACGTTCTTGACTTGATCAATAAATCCCCTACTGTTGATTAAATTGTCTGTTTAATCTGTGGTGCTATAATTTAATTTCCAACAGTCTAAGAGAAAATAGTTTTTATTTGATCATGTCTGGTGGTTCCTCTAGCTCTCCCTTTAAGTCCCTAGTTGACACCTCCGATCTTTCGGAGAAGTTTGGTGGCAAGAACTTCAAGCGTTGGTCTGAACGCATGAAGATCTGGCTGTCAATTAAGGGCATGTCTGGTATGCTGACATCCAAATGTCCCGCTCTGAATGGTGATGATCCAGTTAGTGTGGCTGCTGTTAAACTGTGGAAGGAGCAGGATGATGTTGTTCGAGGATGCATTCTGTCAGCTTTGTCGAATGCACTCTTTGATGTTTATTGCTCTGCTCCTCTCACTGCTGCGTCACTGTGGGAAACGCTTTCCACGAAGTACAGCACCGATGACTCCGGTGTGGAAAAGTACCAAGTGGGAAAGTTCCTGAATTATCACATGAGTGAGGGAAAGTCGGTTACCGACCAAGTGCACGAACTCCAAATCATTTTGCAGTCACTCAAGGATGCTGACATGGGACTTCCTGATAAGTTCGTTGTCATGGCTATCATTGAGAAGTTTCCTCGATCTTGGGGGGAATTCGGTATGACCCTCAAGCATCGTACTGGAAACTTGACACTCAATGAATTGATGAATGCAATTGCGATTCAGGAGGTGCATAATGGTAACCAACCTAGCGTACCTGTGGAGGCTGCTGCTAATATGATAACCGGTAAAAGCAAGTTTAAAGGAAAAGGTGTGAAAACTCACTCTAAGGATAAAGAAAACCATGATAAACTTAAAGTTAAGAAAAATAACTTTAGGAAGCCAAGAGCAAAACAGAACTGCTGGAATTGTGGAGAAGGTGGACACTTTTCTAGGGACTGCCCGTCCAAGAAAGGAAAAGGACCACAAGCCTCTGCTGATGACCATCCTGCTGTCAACATGGTGTTGGGTCCGAAGGATTATGATGATCCTGACTCTGACGCACCTGGAGTTGATGCTCTGACCTGCAATGTTACAAAGTATGTAACTTCTTATCCTGAAATCTTTACTGTCTATGAACCCAACGAGTGGCTAGTTGACACTGGGGCAAATGTGCACGTTTGTGCTGATAAATTGCTATTTGTGTCTTACCAGCCTGAGCGTGGTAGATCAGTGACGATGGGGAACTCTAGTGCTGCAAAGGTGCTTGGGACTGGACGCGTGAACCTGAGGTTTCCTAATGGGCGCATTCTTACCTTGCATCAAGTGTATCACGTTCCTGATATTCGTCGCAACATTATTAGTGGTTCTAGTCTAGTTAGGGAAGGATTTGAGATTTCATTTAAGTGTAATAAGGTCATAATTTTGGATTCTGGTAGTTTTGTGGGGAAAGGTTATTCCTCGGATGGTTTATTTAAAATTAGAGTTGAAACTGATGTTTGTTTGCACAATAATTTTAGTTCTATTGATTATCCTGTTTCTTATTTCATTGAATCTTCAAATGTTTGGCATGGTCGTTTAGGACATATTAACTATGATTCTGTGAAAAAAATGATGAATTTAGATATTATTCCTAAACATGCTATTGATAAGAATTCTAAATGTCATGTATGTGTTGAAGCTAAATCTACAAAAGGTCCGTTTAAGTCGGTTGTGAGAAATTCTGAAATTCTAGATTTAGTTCATATTGATATTTGTGAATTTAATGGCGTGTTGACCAAAGACAAAAAGAAATACTTTCTCACCTTTATTGATGATGCTAGTAAATACTGTTATGTCTATTTGCTTAGTTCTAAGGATGAAGCATTAGATAAATTCATTATATTTAAGAATGAAGCAGAAACACAAACCGACAAGAAACTTAAACGGTTAAGGTCTGATAGAGGAGGTGAATATGAGTCTAACCCCTTCATGTATTATTGCCAAGAAAACGGAATTGTACATGAAGAGACTCCTCCCTACACTCCTCAATCAAATGGTGTTGCTGAACGTAAGAATAGAACTCTTACTGATATGATTAACAGTTTGCTTATAAGTTCTGGACTGCCCAAATATATGTGGGGAGAGGCTTTGAATACGGCTTGCCATATTCTGAATAGAGTCCCTCCTAAACATAGAAAGGAAAGTCCGTTTGAACTTTGGAGAGGTCGACAGGCTAGCTTGAAACACTTAAAAGTGTGGGGGTGCCTTGCAAAGGTACTTGTACCCGCACACAAAAGGAAAAAGCTTGGACCTAAAACTGTTGATGCTATCTTTATAGGTTATTCTGAAACAAGCTATGCATTGAGATTTCTTATTATAAAATCTGAAATTTCTGGCATAGATGTGAACTCTATAGTTGAGTTACGTGATGCAACATTTTTTGAGGATGTGTTTCCTATGAAGGACGGACTTCCTAAAGAATCTAACCCGACCACTAATTCTATTCCTGCTCAAGTAGAGGAGCTGACAAATGTGGGGGTTGATTCCAGTGCAACTCATTCTGACGATGAGATTGGACCAAGAAGGAGTAAAAGGGCAAGGACCACCAAGGACTTTGGAAATGATTTTATCACTTACAATATCGAGGGTGATCCTCTAACCTTCAAAGCTGCTATGGCTACTTCTGATGCCAAGCAGTGGAAGGATGCTGTTAAGAGTGAGATGGATTCTATTGTCTCTAATGGGACATGGGAATTGGTCGATCTCCCTCCTGGTTGTAGCACGATAGGATGTAAGTGGGTCTTCAAAAGGAAACTGAAACCAGATGGAACCGTTGACAAGTTTAAGGCTAGGTTAGTGGCTAAGGGATTCAAGCAAATGGAAGGAATAGACTATTTCGATACCTATTCGCCAGTTGCTAGAATGACTACAATCCGAATGCTTATCGCATTGGCCTCTGTATATGATCTTCCTATCCATCAGATGGATGTTAAGACCGCCTTCTTGCATGGCGATCTAGAGGAAGAAATTTATATGGATCAACCTGAAGGTTTTGAGGCCCCTGGCAATGAGAGAAAGGTTTGTAAACTTGTTAAGTCCTTGTATGGACTTAAACAAGCCTCTAAGCAATGGCATGAGAAATTTGATAAAATTGTCTCATCGTTTGGCTTTGTTACTAATGAGTTTGATAAGTGTGTTTATAGCAAGAGTATTGGTGATAGTAGTATTGTCTTATGTCTGTATGTCGATGATATTCTGTTGTTTGGAACGGATATGAGGATAATTAGTACTACTAAGGAATTCTTGAAAAGTAATTTTGAGATGAAGGATATGGGAGTAGCTAGTGTGATTCTTGGCCTTAAGTTGACTCGTTCAACTAGTGGCATAACCATATCGCAATCTCATTATACTGAATGTGTAATTGAGAAATTTGGTTATAAGAATTGCAAAGTGGCTAAGACTCCATATGACCCTTCATCTGCTCTTACTAAGAATGAAAGTGGAGTACCGATGGCTCAGTTGAGATATTCTCAAATTATTGGAAGTTTGATGTATCTTGCCAATTGTACTAGACCGGATATATCCTACTCGGTTACTAGGTTGGCTAGATATACTCAATGTCCAAGCAAAGCACATTGGGAAGCTCTTGATAGAGTTCTCAAGTACTTGAAGGGAACGATTTCCCTTGGACTGCATTACGGGAGATATCCTTCTGTTCTTGAAGGATATAGTGATGCAAGCTGGATTGCCTATAACTCCGAGAGTTATAGCTGTACGGGGTATGTTTTCACCTTAGGCGGAGCTGCAGTCGCTTGGAGGTCGACCAAACAAACTTTGTTGTCTAGGTCTACATTTGAGGCCGAATTAGTTGCCCTTGACACTACTGGATTGGAAGTTGAATGGCTTCGAGGACTTATGTCTGAGTTGCCCATGGTCAGTAAGCCTATGCCTGTTATCTCGTACATTGTGACAACACCGCCACAATTGAGAAACCGAAAAGTGTCAAGTACAATCCGTAAAACTAGGAGGCACATCCAAATTAGATTAAAATCTATAAGGGATCTAGTGTCTCGGAAGGTGATAGCTGTTGATTATGTTGGTACCAAGGATAACACAGCTGATCCTTTAACTAAAGGGCTAGAATTTGCTCTAGTTCAAAAATCTAGGTTGGGGATGGGACTGAACCCCGTCTGATTCAAACGCAGTGGCAACCCAATCTACCTGAGTGGAGATCCCACAAAGGAGATTCAATGTGGTAATAACAAGTGTGGGGTGAGTCGGAGCACCTAATAATAGATTGACATGCTACATGTCCGAGTCTATCCCACCGAATAGCCTAGAGGTGCTCGTTCTGCTAATAAAGTAAAAGTTTGGAACTTTGAATGGGATCAAGTCTTTTAGACAAGATGCTAGCGCACATCTTACGAGATGCCCAACTAAGTGAGTGTTGTTGTTGGCCGCAACTAGAGGAATTTGGGTTATTCCTTGAAAGCACTCATGATAGAGGATCGGGACGTATGGCTTATAAGCGTCAAGTGTTCGATAGAGGGCCTATCATAGCTTTTGTCGTGTTTGTTACCAAAGAAAGGCTTCTACATCCAAAGGCATCGATTCAAGACACCCGTTCATCTGGTCCTGTGGAGGTTTGCGTTGGATAACATAGGTAGTGGTTCAAGCCGGAAGGTACCATTATTGAAAGCATGGCAATGGACAATCTGTACACGTCATATTTCTATGAACTTGTGGGGGATTGTTGGAATATTTGATATTTGTGGTATGGAAGTCCATAGATCTATGACATAGTTGTGTTGTTGTGTTTGGACTGAATTTGGCAAAGGAAAAACGCGTTTGAGTTTCTAGCAACAAGGGCGACCGCGCTCATGCCAAGGGTGGCCGCGCTTAGTTGTCTTAAGCTCAGCAAAACTTTCTGGTGACTAGCGCGGTCGCGCAAGCCTCGAGGGCGGCCGCGCTAGTGACGAATCTGGTGTTTTCCTGGGCCGAATTGTATCAGGTTTTTGATCTTTTTAAGGCTTAAAACCCTAATATACCATACATATAAATACTCCTTTTCTTCCAGCCGAGTTTTCTATGAGAGATTGAAGAGAAAAACAATTCTCTTGCTTCCTTTCATTGTTTCGATTACTCCCGTTCATAGAGATTTGTTCGTGAGATTCAAGGCGACTGAGATAGGACCGCCGGTGATTACCTACCTGTGTGCTATTTTGTGGTACGTAATCCGTGATCGTTTTATCCTCGGAGAAATTTGCCTGTACCTGAGTTGCACCAATTGGGGGCAATATTTTCTCTTAGGACAGTCTTCCTAAGGCGACTCGATCAAATCACGATAAGTTTTCTAATCAATTGTTTACTTGTTTCTGTTCTGTTTTCCTGATCCTGTTCCATTGCTTTCGGTTTTGCTATTGGCTTAATTGGTACGTTCTTGACTTGATCAATAAATCCCTTACTGTTGATTAAATTGTCTGTTTAATCTGTGGTGCTATAATTTAATTTCCAACATTCCACTCATTCTCTCCTAATACTATAATAATATTCCTTAATTCCCGTGCCATTTCAAAATTTTCAAAGATCACTGGGACGGAGGGAGTATAGGAGTATTAAAGAATTGTTTTTATCTAAATGAATATTTATTCTTAATATAGTCCTAAAATAATTTGCTTTCCAAAACAATGTCTTCATTAAACATCAATAATATATACTCTCTTCGTCCCATTTCAAGCTTTACCTTTTGTTAAAATGGGTGTCCCGTTAAAAGATTCACCTTTTCTAAAATGGCAAAGAATCTTTACTATTCCACCCACTCATTCTCTTTTCTATTTCACTTTTATACTCACAACACTTTTCAAATTTACTATTCTCTCCACTCATTCTTTCGCCTATTTTACTTTTACACTCACAACACTTTCTTCATTTACCTTTTTCCTTAATTTGCATGATTTGAAAAAATGGTGAAGCATATAATGGGACGGAGGGAGTATATATATATATATATATATATATATATACTCCTCCGTCCCAAATAAAGAGTCGGTAAATTTGTCCGACACGCAAAATAAGAAATGTGATGTAGGAAAGAGAAAAAGTTTAAATGTTGTGAGTATGAAAAATTAAATAGGAGAGAGAATGAGTGGGAGGTGATGTAAGAAAGATAATGTTGTGAGTGTAAAAGTAAAGTAGGAGAGAGAATGAGTGGAGAGAATAGTGATTTAAGGTTTCCTTTTTGGGAAAGTGGCTTTTTAAATGGAACGCCCAAAAAGGAAATAAATGGCTCTTTCGCTGGGACGGAGGGAGTATATTTCTTTCATCTCACTCGACTCGAAAAGACGCAAAATGGATCTTGGGCGGAAATTGAAGTGTATAATAAATAAAGTAAGTTTTGTTAGTATAAAAAATGAGGTTTGAGAGAGAATGTGAGGTAGATAATAATTCGTGAATATTATAATTAGTATGACAAGTGGGTTATATAAACAAAAAAGTAATAAAAAAACCTTCATTTTGAGAGTGCATTTTTAAATAAGACACTCAAAAAGAAAATTATACCTTTTTTTAATGAGACGAAGGGAGTATATACTGTATTAGTTTTTTTTTTTTTTTTTTTTTATGTCATAAGTTTACTATTTTTCAAGTAAAGTACTACAATATGAAGAAAAAAATGGTGGATAAAAATTAGCAGATGTTTAAATAAAGCCTATATTTAAAAAAAAAATCTACATTTTCGTGTTTAATCTGTCAATTTGTGAATTATTGTGTAAAATTTGTAAATAAATAAAGTAAATTATTTTTGGCATGTGATTTAGGGTTGTACAAAAAATTCGAGAAACCGGACCGGACCAGTAGAACCGGATTGGACCAGTAAAAACCGGACCGAAAAAATAGTATTGGTCCGGTCCTGGTTCCAAATTTTTATGGAACCGATTATTTGGTCCAGTCCTGATTTTGAAAAAAATATACGCAGTCCTGGACCGAAACCGGACCGGACCGAGAATATTATATATATATATATATATATATATATATATATATATATATATATATATTTATTAATTTTTTTTACCTTTTATAGGCATTTACCCCAATACGGCAATACACATTACCCATTATCCAGTAACTACCCACCCGTCTCTCCAGCAAAAGCAAAACCAAAACCAAAACATCTGATATTGCACAAGCATGTATACCAAAACACCTTATGTTCCTAGATCCTTGAGTTAACCGTTGCCAAATCTATCCGTTTGTTTGTGATTAGTTATTATAGTGTGATTATAATGATTAAATGGTCCATATCTCTCTTTTCCTCTGTTCATAATCGCCACAACTCCCCTCCTTTCGAGTTGTATTTATCTTCATTCATTCTGCTCATTTAGTAAAAGAAAAGTAATACTCTCTCCGTCCCAAAATGTCCAAAAAAAATCAAATTTACTCTAACTGTTGATTTTGTTATTGTAATATTGTTCAACAATTTGGTTTTTAAATATGTTTGCTTGTAGATTTTATTAATGTAAAAAATTATATTATATTGTAATTTGTAGAACCGGTGGAACCGGATCGAAACCGGACCATTGAAACCGGATCGATGGGACCGGTCCTATAATGTAATGGTCTGGTCCTGGTCCTAAATTTTTACAGAATCGAATTATTTGATCTGGTCCTTATTTTCTAAAATTTTGACAAAAACCAAATTAATCCGGACCGTAAACACCCCTAATGTGATTTATGGAGTCGCCACTAAAATTGCCCATTGTATTTCAGAAGATTTACCTTATTTTTTTGCCCATTGTTTTCTATTGCTCAGAAGATTTACATTCTTTTTAGGAGTATAATAAATACTAGTGTAACTCCCGTGCGATGCACGGATAGCTATTAACACATATTGATGAAGATTCATACAAATATGAAAGGAAATAGAAATGTTTGTGTACATTGTAAAAAACTTTTTTGAAAACTATATAATTAGTACAAATATCAGATTGAAGGTAACTAAAATAAATATATATTTAAGACATAGTTAGTTTGTACATAATTTGCCCACAGTATCACTTAGTTTCGCCAACGATTGAGAAAGTGTAATCAATCTAGTTATAAGTCTCCAAATCTTTCTCTTCAACTGCAATTCGGAACTCTTGACTATAGTGATTCTCCAAACATCCAAACAAACAAAATACATGAAATGAAATTTTCAAGTAGGGCAATATCAAGTTAAAGCACATACTAAGACTGTTTTCCTAGAAGAGGGTAAAAAAAAGTAATTTGATTTCGCTAATTCAAAAATTTTAGTTATTTGAGACGAAAAATATAATTTTCCATTCTAGTTAAAGAACATAATAATGCAATTTTTTGGCACAAAAATTAGTATTATTTTTTGGTGATTTAGTTTGAGTTGAAAGTAATATTCATTTTTGAAAAGAAGAAAATAATTTTTTTGTATAATGACATTTTTATAATTTGACTTGAGATGGAAAATATAATTTTCCCTTCTAGTTTAATTTATTTTAGTTTTCATTTGGAAGACGTAATTTTTATTTTGCTAGTAATTAAATTTAACATTAGGAGAAACTATGTGACCCCTGTGCGATGCACGGACAGTGACTAACGAATAACTGATCGAAATCGAAACAAATACAAAAGGAAATAGAGATATTTGTATACATTGTAAAACAATTATTTAAAAACTATATTGTAATTACAAATATCAGATTAAAGGTCACCAAAATAAATATAGTGTTTCATCCGAATGAATATTTTAAAAATTAATAATACTTCATTCGACTCTAATATTAATGTTTGTAATATTAGTGCATTCGTCTCAAAATAAGACATTAAGATAATATTAATTTTTTTGACGCGTAAAGTAGTATTCTTTTTTTAAATGTTCATTGAGACGAAGGAATCCATATTTATTTCTTTTATGACATAGAAAAAATTCGACTGTTTAAGAAAACAATTCATTCAATTCAAAAATGAATATTACTTTCGTTCCAAAATAAATACTATTTTTTATATCCAAAAATAAATTGAGTCCTTTCTCTCAATCAACAAATTAATGTTCATTGGGATGAAAAAAGTAATGTTCATTTTTTTTGGAAAAAAAAATGAAGTATTATTTTTTGGTTATTCATTTTGAGTCGAAAGTAATATTTATTTTTGAAATGAAGATTATAATTTTTTATAGAAATATATATTTTAAAGTATTTATTTGAGATGGAGAAAATAATTTTATATATAGCTTTCTTTATTAATAATTATTATTTTGTACTTTAAAGTGAGACGGAATTTGTAACTTTGATTTTATTTTGATTTATTTGGAGTGGTGACCGAATTGTGGATGGGTTGGTTTGTTTGGATGACCGATTGTTCATGGCTTTGGAGTGGCTGATCGATTGTCCATGCCCTTGGAGTGGCTGACCGATTGTCCAAGCACTTGGTTTGTTTGGATGACCGATTGTGCATGGGCTTGATTTGTTTGGATCACCGATTGGGGCCTTCGTTTGTTTGGATCGGTTGGGAGTTGTGGCCCTTGATTTGTTTGAATCACCGATTGTGGCCTTGATTTGTTTGGATCAGTTTAGGGTTGTGGATGACCGATTGTGGCCTTGATTTGTTTGGATCATTTTAAAAAATGTAAATATTATTTTATCCATCTCAAATAAATTCTTTCAATATATACTTTTATAAAAAAAAATATATTATTCATTTAAAAAATAAATATTATTTTCGACTCAAAATGAATAACCAATAAAAAATACTAAATTTTTTTTCCAAGAAAATTGAAAATTACTTCCTTCATCCCAATGAATATTTTTAAAATTAATATTACTTTCTTCATCCCAATGAAGATTATAATTTTTTAAAGTATGTATTTGAGATGGAAAAAATAATATTTCTATTGAGTTTTCTTTATTAATAATTATTATATTATAATTTTTTAAATTATTTGCTTGTTATCTTCATTTTTGCCACTATGTGAAATTACAATTTCTTATAAAAAAAATGAGCATTATTCCCTTCATCCCAATTAATATTTCAAAATATGACATTAATTTCTTAGGCGAATAAAGTAGTATTATTTTTTAAAATGTTCATTGAGCCAAACGAAGCAATGGTTATTTTTTTTGGACATAAAAAAAAATTCTACTTTTTAAGGAAAAAATTTACTTCAATTCAAAAAAGAGCAAATATTTTAAAAAATAATAATACTTCATTCGCCTCTGCAATTAATGTTTGTAATGTTAGTGTCTTCGTCTAAAAATATTACATTAATTTTTTATACGAATAAAGTAGTATTATTTTTTAAAATGTTCATTGAGACGAAAGAAGCAATGTTCATTTTTTTTTGACATATAAAAAAATTCTACTTTTTAACAAAAAAAAATTCTTTCAATTCAAAAATGAATATTACTTTCATCCCATAATTAATACTACTTTCTATATCAAAAAAAAAAAAAATGCTTCCTTTGCCTCAATGAATTTACTTGTCTCAAAAAGTAATATTCATTTTCTGACACGAAGACACGAACATTATAAACATTAATTTTTACAAATTAATACTACTTCGGGGAAAAAAAATTACTATATTCGTCCCAAGAAATATTTTATAAAATATTACTTAATATATTTAAAAAATTAATGTCAAATTTTGAAACGAAGGAACTAACATTAAGAACATTAATTTTTGAGTCGAATGAAGCAGTACTAATATTCATATTAGTAAAATTATGATTATTATTATCATCATTTATAATAAAAAAAATATAATTCACACTTAATTAATTTTGCACAAAAAAGATATTGAAAAATTAAAAAGAAAAATAAAGAAAGGATAATTACGAAATTTTTATTTAAAAAAGAGAATTTTTTTTTGTGTCCAAATTAAATAAAATTAGTCTCTAATTAAAGAGAAAAAAAATTTATGAATTTTGGTGTAATTTTTTTTTTAAAATTTTTTTTTTTTTATAAAATAAATGAGGTCGAAAATAGGGGGTGAAAAACAAAAATCCGAAAATAATCTGGCAAATCAGAGCCCGCCACGTGTCGCTTTTTAAAAAAAAAAAAAAAAAAAAAGAAAACCTGTACGCGTACACGCGCCTTGGTCGGCGCGTGTACGGCACGCGCCAGGCTCTCCTCCAATCAGCGCCAGCCACGTCATCCGGGGTTACTAAAACTTCAAGTTTGCCACCGCGTGAAATTACTAAATTGCCCCTGCTTTGGGCGGGAGTTTGGCAATCCTCCTTTTATATATAGATAGATAATAATACTTCATTCGCCTCTGCAATTAATGTTTGTAATGTTAGTGTCTTCGTCTAAAAATATTACATTAATTTTTTATACGAATAAAGTAGTATTATTTTTTAAAATGTTCATTGAGACGAAAGAAGCAATGTTCATTTTTTTTTGACATATAAAAAAATTCTACTTTTTAACAAAAAAAAATTCTTTCAATTCAAAAATGAATATTACTTTCATCCCATAATTAATACTACTTTCTATATCAAAAAAAAAAATGCTTCCTTTGCCTCAATGAATTTACTTGTCTCAAAAAGTAATATTCATTTTCTGACACGAAGACACGAACATTATAAACATTAATTTTTACAAATTAATACTACTTCGGGAAAAAAAATTACTACATTCGTCCCAAGAAATATTTTATAAAATATTACTTAATATATTTAAAAAATTAATGTCAAATTTTGAAACGAAGGAACTAACATTAAGAACATTAATTTTTGAGTCGAATGAAGCAGTACTAATATTCATATTAGTAAAATTATGATTATTATTATCATCATTTATAATAAAAAAAATATAATTCACACTTAATTAATTTTGCACAAAAAAGATATTGAAAAATTAAAAAGAAAAATAAAGAAAGAATAATTACGAAATTTTTATTTAAAAAAGAGAATTTTTTTTTGTGTCCAAATTAAATAAAATTAGTCTCTAATTAAAGAGAAAAAAAATTTATGAATTTTGGTGTAAAATTTTTTTTTAATTTTTTTTTTTTTTTATAAAATAAATTAGGTCGAAAATAGGGGGTGAAAAACAAAAATCCGAAAATAATCTGGCAAATCAGAGCCCGCCACGTGTCGCTTCTTTAAAAAAAGAAAAAAAGAAAAAGAAAACCTGTACGTGTACACGCGCCTTGGTCGGCGCGTGTACGGCACGCGCCAGGCTCTCCTCCAATCAGCGCCAGCCACGTCATCCGGGGTTACTAAAACTTCTAGTTTGCCACCGCGTGAAATTACTAAATTGCCCCTGCTTTGGGCGGGAATTTGGCAATCCTCCTTTTATATATAGATAGATATTGGCTGATCCTTCCTGCTTTATTGACTAGTCTTCTCTCCTAAAATGCGCAAACTCGTTTCTTCAAAACTTTGTTAATTTGATGACTAGTCTACGGTACGAGGAAAATTTCGTTAGTCATTTTATATTAAAAAAGTGGAGAAAATATTTTTTTCATTTTTCAAATTTTACCAAATATTAAAAAATGAGGAAAATATTTTATCCCAAACAAACAGAGTGATTTAATGGGAAGTGAAAAATATAAAAAATAACTCCCAACACAAATAACATGTTATATTAGGCTAAAATTTAATCAAAAATTTTATTATGTATTAACGATTTTTATAAAACTTTCAAAAATTGATATTGATAATTTTTAAAGATACATCAATATAAATGGTTAGTTTACTGAAAATCATCTGATTTTTTTTTAAAAAAAATTAAAATAATAAACATTTGGAAATGAAAATAATAATTGGCTAGATTACATCTCTTATTTGGACTATATCTCCACTTTTTTAAGTGTTTTAATTATGGGGTCCTACTCTTTTGACTCATAATATCATGGGTCCTAATCTTTTGACTCATAATATCATGGGTCCTAATCTTTTGTTTGTTTGTGAGTTATTGCGGCGGCTCTTCTAGAACCTTAAAAAATAAAAATCCTGGGTTTAATTTCTTAAGCCTCAGCCTAAATAATAACTACTCTATATTAACTCACATAATTTACTAAAACTCATATACTCCCTCCGTCCCAATAAGTGCTTCACCCTTTTGGGTGGGCATGCAAATTATGAAAATGGGAGGGAAAAAAAATATTGTGAGTGTAATTTGAAAATAGGAGAGAGAATTAGTGAAGGGAATAGTAAATTATAATGGTGTTGTGAGTATTAAAATAATGTATGAGAGAAAATGAGTGAAAAAAATAGTAAAAATTTTTTGCCAAAAAAGAAAAGGTGAAACTTCTAACGGGACGCCCTTTTGAATAACTAGTGAAGCTTTTATTGGGACGGAGGGAGTACATATACACAGACTAAATCAAAATTACTTATAAACTTAACACCCATCTCTCACATATAAAACTCATATATATATACAGACCATTCATGAACTGAAATGGTATTGTTATTTCGATTAATATTCTGAGACAATTACAATCAACTTATATACATCAATCACACTAACTGTCTTCTAACCATCTAACAAACTATCCAAGCTAACTGCCTTCTAACCATCTAACAAACTATCCAAGCTATTTATCAAAATATCATTCTATTTATGTACAAAAATGCCACTGCATAATTACAACATAATTGAATTAGTACTACTGTAGTAGCTCAATATATATGTGTTTGGAGTCCTTTGACAACAATTCTATCTATGTACAAAAATGCCACTGCATAATTACAACATAACTGAATTAGTACTACTGTAGTAGCTCAATATATATGTGTTTGGAGTCCTTTGACAACAATTCACATGGCTAGGATTATCATCCTTATTCCCCCTCCCCCCCCCCCCACAAGTGTAAGGGATGAAAAGGTTAAGAATCTCTAACTTGTGAATAAAGTGCCAATGAAAAAAAACTTGGTAAAAATGTCAGCCAACTGAAATTTAGTAGGAACATGTGTGGGAAGGATCAAGCCCTGTGCAACCTTTTCTCTTACAAAATGACAATCCAGCTCTATGTGCTTTGTTCTAGCATGATAGACTGGATTGGAGGCGATACTAATTGCAGCAGTGCTATCACAGTAAATGGTGACAGGTTTAGGAACAGGAACCTGTAGATCTTTCAATAATGCAGTCAACCAAACAACCTCACAACTAGTAATAGCCAAGGATCTGTATTCAGATTCAGCAGAGGATCTGAAAGTGATTGACTGTTTCTTAGAAAACCAAGAAATCAGAGAATTTTCCAAAATGTTTTTTTTTTTTTTTTGGCGAAAAGGGCAATGCCCCCTAAATTTTATTAAAATAAAAATTCAAAAGTACAATAAATAAAGAAAGACATAAAATAAAATAAAGAAAAGGTCAATCAAATCGCCTTTTAGGATTTCAAAGCCTTTTAGGCATGATGTTTTTTGTTTTAGCTTTCGCTCCAGATTTTCCTCGTTTCCCTTTAACCTTTTGAAATCCATCTTCTTCATCGTAATAGTCTTCAAAATTATCGCCGTCAGCCATTGAAGCACTCGGATCAACATGAACACCGCCAACAATACCCCCATAAGTGCGAGCATCATGATAAGCCGAAGGAGAATTATCAGAAAGATCGCCTTCAGGTTCTAAATCACATTTTTTTCTCGAAGAATAAGAGCATCTTTTAGATTTTTTGGGTTTATAAACTCGGGATTAAAATATTTAGGATTTGGCATACGAGCAGTAGAGGAACGTAAGTTAGGGACTGAGGAAGCTTGAATTTGTCTAGCCTTTTACCGAATTAGAGCTTCGCTATCCAAAGCAGGAGCCGATAAAGGGATGGATGATGAAACCGTAGACCCATTATGAATGGCCAAATCCCCCAACCGCGCTCCAACCGCAGCAGTAGTTACCAGAATTTCATTGCCTGTATTTATATCAATAATAGATGTGTCATCCAAGACAGACATATGATCTTTGGATTGAATGTTAACATCAACAATAACCTCCTCAACGTTAGTCAGAACACTAGGGCCTGACTTCTCAATCAAATTACTCGCCTCATTGCACTCTTTATTCGGAATTTGAACAGCAACAGAAATGGGCTGTCCACTTTTTGCCATTTCACACACTTTGCCGGACAACTCAGGCTGCACAATATTCTGAACAACCCCCCCACCAAGATCAACAATCTCAATTTCTTGAGCTGCTCCATCGGTCTTTGCGCCACTACTAGAGGAGATCAATGATGGCTGAGAATCAACCTGTTTCGGGATATAAACTTTCTCTACCTTCTTCAAAGGAATAGCAGATTTAGAATCATTCAGATTTGAGATAGGCTTATCAGATTTCTGGGCATTAAGGGAGGGGTTAGCCTTTCTGCAAACAGAGATATCATGCCCCAAAATAAAACAGTGCTTACAGTAACTTGGAATATTATCATACTCAACCTTTTGCAAGAAACTCGGACACACATCACCACAATCAATAAAGATCTCAAGAGGGAGCTTCTTAGTAGCATCAATTTGAATAAGAATCTTAGCAATACTAGGCCTAGAGAATTCAGCAGTCGCTTTATCAAGAGAAAGAGGCGTACCAATCACCGATGCTGCAGCAAACAGGAAATATTTATTCATTAAATGGATCGGTAGTCCCGGAAAACCGACCCAAACAGGAACTATAGGGGATTCTTGTCCAGGACGCCATGATGGTGACCAAGCCAGAGTACGCATAGGGTATCTATTGACATACCACACTTCCTTCATGAACAAACGTTGAAAATCTTCTTCTGTGGGCAACTGAATAAGCATGTGACGATTATCTAAGTGACCAAGTTTATAATTTCCTTTCAAATGGAACTTAGCAAATGCAATTCTAGCATCCTCCATCGAAGGACGGCCATTCAAGAATTTACCCACAAGAGTGAGTTTAAAAGGTTTAGCAAACGCAGCAAGTACCTCCTTAGAAAGCTTTACAGCCGGCAAGCCTTTGTGAGAACCAGTTTGAATTGCCGAAGGGGGAACAAAGTTGTTGATGACATTGGAATTCCCATGAGACGAAGGGTTATGGGGTTGAGAAAATAAATCAGCAAATGATTTTGAGATATTCCCGATTTGATTCTGATTCAAGGTAGGATTAGGTTTGGGGATGGAATCTGTAATCAGCACGGAAGATGTTAGCGAGTTCGAAATTGGCGGCGCTGCACTAGGATTAGGGTTTTTGCTTGGGGTAACCGGGGAAGGAATAAAATAGGGATTGTTATTGCTGACATTCATAGACGGAATCAAAGCGATCGGAGCAGCCATAGCCGCCGGCAGGTGGAGGAAACAAGAGGGGCTTAGAGTCCTTTGGCAACAATTCACATGGCTAGGATTATCAACCTTATTACATACCATAATGTTTTAATGTTTTTTATATGGTTAGAAGAAATATTTCTTATTTTATAAGATAAATTGATGTGTTTGAGAGATTATATGATAAATCTCTCTTTATATAGTTGAAATTTTTTTTGTTACACTATATCTTCTCTCAAAATGTTGATTTTACTTTCTTTTTTTTTATAAAAAAGAATTGGATTTTACTTTAGAATAACGACCGCAAAGACATGGTGACTAATCATGATTTGTACATGCTAATGAATTCCGATGAAGCATAGTGTGACCATGATGTTTTAATGTTCCCTATAATTTAATTTAAGAAAAATCTCAATCAGAAACCAGAATAAATTCCACGTGTTCTTATAATTCTCTAGTCCAGCTTTGATTAATCCCTTAATATATTATTCTTATCAAATTTGGCCAACCACTTGGTGGAATTATTGACCACCTAATCAACCCTTTCAGCCTACCACATCCCTACTAAAATTAGTATACAACGAGTTTTGAATTCAGGAGACTAGAGAGTCACAGAGTTTCACGAAAAATAACTTTCGAAAAATAATTTCTTGAAAAATATTTTTTGGAAAATGGAAATACATTTCGAAAAATATTTTTCGATGTTTGGTAGTTCATTAAAGTAACTTTCTAAAGGTAAAATCAATACAAACAAAAAAAAATGAGAAAAATGTTTTTCGAAAAACAATTTCCTTGGGTAGAGGTAAGGAAGTCATTTTACTTATAAATCAAGTTCATTTTCCATTGATCTGAAAATTGTTTTCCGTTGACTTCATTTTTCGGTGTTTACCAAACACCGAAAAATCAAAATGTTTTCCCCAAGACAAACGGAATTCAGTGCTAATTCTGAAGCTTGGCCAATTATAATCTACCCTTTTATATTAATTATAAAATAAAATAAATACTCCCTCAATATCAAGTTAAAGCTCAGTTTAGTTTTGCAAGTTTACTAAAAAATTAATATAAAATGAGTCACCTGTAGTAGTGAGTTGAAGACATAATTGTTCAAAACATTATACATAAAGAAAGTTGGTAAAAATTAAATATTCCCTCCGTCCCACAATAATTTGCAAAAAGATTCATTTATGAATTTTCACAATAATCTGCACTTTCTCAAAATGAAAATGGGACACACTCTCTACTCACAACTATTACCCACTTACTTCACTTTCTCTCTCCTACTCAACCATCTACACTCACAACACATCACCTTTTTTATCTTTTACCTTAATTCTCACATCAAGTCAAAAAGTGCATATTTTCGTTGAACGGAGGGAGTATGTAAGTAACATTTATTTTTCTTGGTGATTCAATTAATATTATAGGGAAAAACCTTTTCTCCACATGTCACTCTTATCCATTTAAATACTTTGTCCACCTCCTTCTTTCTCCTCTTCTATATAAAGAACCCTTTCCAACTCAGTCCCCATTAGTCCAAATCCCATTATCAAAATTCATCTATCTTTTTTATATAAACCCCTCTACTCAATTTTCTTAAATTCATTTTTATTTTCAATTTCAATTTCAATTTCAATAATAAAAATTATGAGGAGCAAAGCAGGAAATTCCAACAGGGTGCTAAGGATGGTAACATTACCATACAGAGCATTAATAAAAGCCAGAGATTACTACATTAAAAGCATCACCGATTGCGGCCATCCCAGGGTCTACGGTCGGCCCGTAACCGGCGCCAGCCAAGCCTACGGTTTACCGCGCAGCTTCAGCGCTCAATCCTACAGCTCGGCCGACAGCGACGATCTGCGCGAGCTGATAAGAGCAAACTCGACTAACAATAGGGAGATCACGAAGGCGGAATTGGAGTTGTTTATACAACAGCACCTGAGGCAGCAGCGGCAGCCGGTGGCGAAATCGGGGGTCGCGAGAAGCGTTAGCGTTGGAATTGGGATGGCGAGGATTGATGAAGATGAGGAGAATTGTGAAGAGGATGTTAAGGTTAACAAGATTAATGAGAAGTTTGCGTATCCTAGGAGCAAGAGTTATGTTGTCAACAACAAATTTCATGTTTGATTCTTCCATGCTTTTTCAATTTGTAAGGAATGTTTGTAGTTTTGGGAAAATATGATTTGCCAAACATTATGTAAACAGAATGTTTTCTATCAACAGAAGATCAAAACATTGATCTTTTGATTAATGACATGAAATGTTTTGTTCCAAAAACAAATTAGATTTTCTTATGAAGTATGAACAATGGAATCGAGCTGCAGTCGGATCGACAACAGTTTGGACTAAGACTCTGTTTGTTTCGTAAAATATTTTCTGGAAAACGATTTCCCATTTTTCTTCGATGTTTGAAAAGCATCAAAAAATGGGAAAAATATTTTCTTTCAAAAAAATGAGAAACACAGCAGCAGCCGGAGCCACTTGGTGGGGACGCGACTCATTGTTGTGTTTGTTTTGTTGTTATTGGTTCAAATGTGACTGAGCCTAAAATGTTTACTTTTGTGCTCAACGCCCACTTATTTCAACTAATTCTTGTTGCTAGGAAACTGCGCATATGACATCAACTTGTCAATTTGTGTTTTTGGACCTTGGAGTGAAGGTTATTACACATATACTTCCTCCGTCTCGCTTGAAACTGCACAGTACTGTTTGCGTGGGGATTAAGGAAAAAAATAATGATATAAATGTTGTGAGTGTAAAAGTAAAATATGAGAGAGAATGAGTGAAGGAAATATTAAATTATAATGGTGTTTTGAGTATTAAAATAATGTAGGAGAGAGAATGAGTTGAGGGAATAGTAAAGATTCTTTGCTATTTTAGAAAGTGTGCAATTTGTAATGGGACGTCCAATAAAAAAAGTGTGTAATTTATAGAGAGACGGAGGAGTACACTTTTTTTATTCCAGCCTTTGGTTCCGTTTTACCAACTCGGTCCAAGGGGAGGCAGATGGGGCATCCTTCCAGGACCCACGATTGGAAAGGGCTCTATATTGGCATAAGTATACCAATCTACGCCTCATGTTTCAATTTCATCGATTTAGGGTTATATATGATCAAACTTTATCATTTAGGGCCTATTGATGGAAATTGTTAATAAATTCTTAGATTAGACCCCAAATTGAAAATTATTAACCATTTTTCGGGCCTCAAGTTGAAAAGTAATGTTCATATTAGGCCCCCAAATGTCAACAATTTATAATGATTTTCGCTAATATCCCATAAATTGATAACATTTGACTATACGAGACCATAAATCGATGAAACTGAAATATGAAATATGAGACCCTGAATTGATAAACCCATGTCAATATTGGGTATATTTAGCCATTTACCCTTATTTCAAGGCTAAGCAACCTACAAGTAAAATGGATGAGCCTATGTTTATAATAAAACGTCTTAGTGCTAGCAAAAAAATGAATTAAAATGACCATGATGAGGAAATGAAATTACCCGAAGAGTCGTTTAGAATTAACTATTTTCTTGTAATTGTGGATATGATAGTTATTTCATTAAAAGGTTTGAAAAGTGACATTTGAAAAGATTTTTAAGTGTTTTTTTTTTTTTTTAACTAGGAGAAGATGAAGTTGTTGAGAGAAGAAGAATTAAAAGAACGTTGCACGAAGTTAACTTCTTTTTCTCACAATAATGCGTCATATCTAGATTTAAACGATTTCTAAATGAAAGTGTTGCAAATGATATTGTCAAATAGATCAACGTTGGCATTTATAATTCTTGAATTTGAGTTGTTGATTGTTATCCTAACGTTGGCATCACTTATTGATTTTTTTAATAGTAAATATAGCATCCGGTGAAAAAAGGTTTTCAAAGTTGAAATTATTGAAAACTTGAAGTAATCAACAAAGATTATGTGATCTTGCAATGTTGTGTATATTATAAAATATTAATACAATTATTGATGATCTTGCTTTTTAAAAAAAACTTTGAAAGAGTTTTTTAATGATTATAATATGCTTGCTCATTTATTTTGTTTTTGTTCTATTTTATATTTGAATTTGATGTGATAGTAGTAAAGAGGTTTGAGCTCAAACAAATATATGAGGCTCAATATGATAAATATGGGCTTAAAGGTCATGATAATAAGCCCAAGATAAGATAAGGCCAGTTGGCGACGTCTTTAAGCGTATTAGCGGGAAACAAGGCCCGACGAGAAGCCCTTTAGAGCCCTTCCATGTACAAAAAAAAACTCAAGGCAGACATCCCGCATCAGTATGTTCATATCAGCGACAAATCATGGGTTGTCGCCTTATCATGGTTGCCGCCTATAGGCGACATATGGATTAGAAGCTACAGTCCAGAAGTTGTTAAAGACGTTACGTTTGGGGCCCACGAAATCTATTGTGATAGTGAGCTATCTGTCAGGTAAAAAGTTGACGTCTCCACTTGCTTTGGGATGCCCATGCACACCTAATGGATGATCGACACGTGTCCAAGAGCATGTAACTTGCACATGACCTAAAGGAGTATATAAACAACATGAAAAATGGGATTTGGGAAGCTCTCTAAGTACATTTCTGCAGATTTATGTTAAAATTTCCTTTATACCTTCTTGTTATTTAGATCTTGTACTTATCCTCACGCCGGAAGGGCAATGCCGGAGACGCCCCCGACCTAATTTACGTGTGATGCATGTGCAGGAGACAAGCAAAGCAGACGCTGAAATATCCACAGTTCAGCTACTCATTCAGCCCGTGCAACTATTTTTCTGTTAGCATCAGAATTTGTTAAATTTCAATTTCGTTCTACCGAGGGAAAAAGAGTTTCTCTATAGTGTTGCTTTCTTGATCTTTATTTAAAGAGTTTCTCTATAGTGTTCCTTTCTTGATCTTTATTTTTTTAGACGCATGCTATTTTCATTCTTTTGTTGTTTTTTGTTGTTTTTTTTTTTTTTTGGGGAAATTTGACATGGAAGTTTCATTTATAACAAATCACTTTCCCTCAATTTCATCATTAAATTAAGTCAAAATGACCCGAAAGTTCTTATGCATTAGTATATGATAATTCATAAAGTATTATTATACTCACTCATATTTGAATACAATATTGCATCCATGATATAATATGGTGAAAAAAATTCTCGATCATTATGATTATTTTTTAGAACTTCCCGATCATTTTTTTTTGTTCATGTAAACTCTAGTGGTACCACTTTGCCCTTATCAAGAATTTATAATTGATATAAATGTGTGAACTGCAATGAGCGACGCCTGATCCTTGAGTTTTTTTGTTTTTTGTTTTTAATACCAAGGGCATATTATATAGTTACAAAATAATTGGACGTAAAATGATTTGTAATGATTTCATTAGTGATTTTAATTAGAGTGTGACAAATTTATAATTGATATAACCAATAAAATATCATCACTTTATTTTCATTTTGTGTACAATTTTTTATGACTATATTTTTTGCCCATTGCCCTTATTTTTTATTTGAAACTAATGTGTTAGAATAGGTAAGTACTGCCTCAATCTAACGCCGTCTACTTTTTTCATTAAGTTGTCAACTTGTCATCATCATGTAACCGTGTCTTATTTTTGGGTTCAAATTATTTGATACATTTTGTTAAATTATTATGGTCATTGCACAAGATTTATTTTAGAGTCGAGATCGCTTGTAACACTTTTACGTATCATAGGTTAGGTGATTCGATGGTTATACATTAATGATTATATCATGATAATGTCAGCTCTAATGTAATACACAAAAGTGATACATGTGATCTTATTTCTTAATTTGAAGGGACAAATTGGTGTATTAATAACAACCAATGGTCACTAAAAAGCTTAACAAATTACTCTGTAGGTCCACAATTTACGTAAAAAATGAAGCTAATTGGTCGATTAAAAACGACAAATGGGCAGAGTTAGCGGATCCCTGCCCAGAACTTGCTGTGCAATTTTGAACATTTTCCGATGCTTTTCCTTTTCATAACTCTTATAATAATCCAAATTGCAAATTATAAAACCTTAAATATTGACACTTTCTTACCCAAAACGTGCTTATTTGTCTCTAGTCAACATCTTCCTCCTCCTCATGACTCACACACACCCTGTTATCTGTCTGTCCTTATAAACCCTTCAAGCCTTCAACACCCCATTACAAATCTACATCTAATTCCTTAATTTCATAGAAATTAATCTTTTTTCTACGACAATGAGGAGCGGTAAAAAGGGGAGCAGCACCAACAAGTTGATGAAGATCATTGCAACACCAGTTAAGGTTCTATGTAAAGCGCGAGATTTCTACGTTAAAAGCATAACTGATTATGCTGACAATGGCCTGCAGAGGCCAATGCTGATTGGTGGCTTTGGTGGTGGCTACAGCAGCTCGGGCAGCCTGCCCAGGAGCTTCAGTACCAACTCATCATATAGGCTTGAATCGAATCAGGCGAATAATAAGGTTAGCACGCCCGAGGTTTATACTAGGGCGGAGTTGGAGTTGTACATTGAGCAACATATGAAGGAGCAGCAGCAGTCAACGGCGGTCAAATCATCTTCGAAGAAGCGGGTGGCAGCTAGGAGTAGGAGTGTCGGGATGGGATTCATGGGAAGAATTGATGAAGAAAAGCCTTGTGCATTTTCAGAGGATTTTTTATGATGTTTTTTTTTTTTTTACCCAGGTTCCCAGCTTCGCCGGATTTTTTATGATGTTGATATTATAGGAGTAGGACTATGCATGGTGTCAATTTTTAATGTTTCATTTTGCAGATTTTCTAGGAAATTTATTTATGGAAGATTCATTATTCATATGGAAGTATTTTCGCTTCTAAGTTCTAATAATAGGCTTTTGATCCCACACCCACTTAGAATTACACATTTTATTCAAAAACTGATTTCCCTATCGTAATACACATTTTCTAAAATAAAACGTTTTACTACTAGAAATGGCCCATTACCGACTGAAAATTCCGTCGGCAAAGCCCAATTTCCGTCGGTAATATGGCTTTACCGACGGACGCGTTCCGTCGGAGTCAGTCGGTATATTCTAGTTGATAATACCGGTGAACTTTTTCGTCGGTAATTTCGGCGGACCGTCCGTCGATAATTCTGGTGGACCGTTCGTCAGTAACTCATATACATCCGTCGAAAATTGCCTGTCGGTAAGGAATCTCGCCGGCCGATGAACGGCGTTATTGCCGGAGAGATTACCGGCGGATTGGTCCGTCGGTAATCACAACAGCAATTCCGACGAAATGTCCGTCGCTAAGGCTTAATTTATCGGCGGAATTGTCCGTCGATACTGTTCAAAATTTTGAAAAAATGTTGTTTTTATTTTTAAACCACCTGTAACCTGTTCAAAACAAATACCAACATGTTTAAACAACAACAACAACAACAATCTGTTTAAACAAATACCAAAATTTTCAAATAAACACCAACAACCTGTTTCGCTTGAACATCAAATAAAATACAAGTGCCAAAACCACCATCCAAATCAAGCGAAACTGATTGGGAAGGGGGAAAGGGGAAAGGGGAAGGGTTTTAAAACAACTTAAGTTTGATTACATGTCAAATAAATACAAGTTCAAATTCAAGTTTAACAATCACGACCACGACCGCTACCGCTAGAGCCGTCAATACGGGAATACGGGACGGGACGAAATTATGTTGTCCCACGATGGGAACGGGACGGGACAAAACGGGACGGGACTAAAATACTCCGTCCCATCCCGTCCCATTTGCGGGACGCGGGATCCCGCGGGACCCATTGACTAGGAGGGATAAGCGTTGACTAGGCGTCAAGGCCACGGCCAAAGCCAAGGCCGAATTGCTTGTAATCATAACCAAGAATAGATTGACAAGGGCATAAATTTATGAAATAAGCACAAATCATAACCAAGAATAGATAATCATGATGAAGACTTAACCTCAGAGCCATCAGGCAGAAGTAGAGCCGTCAATACGGAGATACGGGACGGGACGGGACGGGACGGGACGAAATTACGTTGTCCCACGACGGGAACGGGACGAAACGGGACGAGACAAAACGGGACGGGACGAAAATACTCCGTCCCATCCCGTCCCATTTGCGGGACGCGGGATCCCGCGGGACCCAAACGGGACGAAAATACTTCGTCATCAATTAAGTTTATCTTTCTCCCTAAGAAGAAAAAGAACAAGTTTATTCTACGTAGGCGGTATGACATATGTTGGTTCTCAGTTACTCTTTATTATTAGTATAAGGCTCAATCTAATGTATGTTCTCTGATGCTAGATATAATGTAGTGGGCTTATCAGCAACAGTCGGAGATTCGTTTTTCGAATGTTTGGATATTTAATCTGTTGCTCTAGCACTGGTGGAGAATATACAGTCAATGGAGTTCAGGCATATTAGGCAACTTGTTCATTCAGTTTTGATACCAATAGTGAAATGCTGCCCTTCAGATATGTAGGAGTTTTGGCTGGAAACAATCCTGCATCCATTTGGGTCCCATTTGCAGGTTTGTCCAGTATGATAACAATATTTTTTGTTAAAAAAGAAGGAAGATGTTTTGAGCAAGACCAATTACAGATCTTCACAAGTGAGACCTAATACTTGTACGGGTCAATACGGGAAAACGGGACGGGACGGGATAAAAATAAGTTGTCCCGCGACGGGAACGGGACGATACGGGACGGGACGAAAACGGGACGGGACTAAAATATTCCGTCCCATCCCATCCCATTTGTATGGTGGGACAGAACGTCCCGACGGGACCGTCCCAACTTGACGGCTCTAGGCAGAAGTCTGGATAAAACAGGTATCTCGTACTGGTAAGCTTTCTCCCATTCCGGATTGCTTGTAATATCCCTTATCTAACAAGAAAAAAAATCCCAACAACCAACTAAAAATTTAATCTTTGTCTTGGAACATAGAATCATGAAAGTAATCTTTTTCTATAATAATGAGAAATCCAGACAGTTCTTATTACACCCATTTATGCTACTAAAACCAGAAACTTGGGCATAATTGAAAAGAAAACGGTAGTGTGAACCTGTAATTCAACGTCGTGGAGGGAATCATGGGAAGAGAGGGTAAAGGCAGCAACAAGTTTTTCTTTGAGGCCATCGCACAAACAGCAGCCAGGCTTGGAGTATAAGATGAGCTTTCTAGATGGGGAGGACGATAAAGATGAGGCCGAGCATTGACGAATGCTGATGGATCTCGCCGTCGCCGACAATGATGGCCGGAGTCTAAGGAACGGCGGGGTAGAGGTGAGAAAGTGCTCGCCGTCGCCGTTCGCCTTCGTCAATGACTCAATCGTCGTCTATTGCTGTGCTGCGGAAGAGAAAGAGAAAAGAATGAGATTAATTTAGGGTTGTTAACAATTTTGATTCTGCTTTTCTGAGTTTTGACGTGGTTTTTTTTCTTTTTCGAGAAACGGGAACGGGACGTCCCTTACCATCCCGTCCCATCATGTGTTCGTCCCGCGTTTCAAACGGGACATCCCGAATAGTCCCGTTTTCAAACGGGATTAAAAAATGTTGTCCCATCCCGTTTCATTTATATATCGGGACGGAACGGGATCGTCCCAATTTGACGGCTCTAGCTACCGCTACCGCTACCACCACTTCGCATACTAGTGCCACGACCACCATCCAAATCAAGGTATTGACTGTTGGTGATTTTAGTGTCATCAACTTGTTTTATTGTAATGGTGATTTACTAAGAGATCAATGTGATTCGTATTAGACTCGGATACGAGTAAGGGAAAGTGTGGAGTACACACTCGTTTGAGCTAAAACGAAGTCAACCTCGATATAGAAGTAAAAGTTAAAGGGTAGCTCTTTTTGCTGATCAGTATGAACAGCACGGCCGTGCAGTTCATATGACACGGCCGTGCAGGTATGAACAACACGGCCGTGCAGTTCATAAGACACGGCCGTGCAGTTCCTGTACAGATGCCTTTTCAAAATGAAGAGACACATTGCTTGGCTAAAGTCATGTCTTTTGATTGTACCATTTAACTAATACCTCCCCATCTGTATATATACAGAGATTGATCTCAGTTGTACATATATGAAAAACACAAGAGTGAATTACAACAATATAACGAAAGCAAAACAATTCTCAAGTTTTGATTTGTTCTCTTTGCCTAGAAAACAAATTGCGTGATTGTCTTATCCCAATAAAGATTTTGTGTAACCCAGGCATTAAGGGTCGAAATACTTTATTCGGAAAGTGGATTATACACGATTCAATCACATATCCGGCCTCTGTATCAAGATCAAGACCCTATATTTCCCCTACAAACGAATAAAGTATTTGGTGATACTCATGGCTACTGTGAAGGAGATGACAACAAAGTTTGGAAAGCTAGACAAGTTTGAAGGGCAAGATTTCAGACGTTGGCAAAAGAAGATGCACTTCCTTTTGACAACATTAAAGGTGGTGTATGTTCTATCTACTCCAATTCCAGAATTGCTTGAAGATGACAACTTGGAGGCAATCAGACGTAGATCAAAGTGGGAAAACGACGACTACATCTGCAGAGGACACATATTAAACGGTATGTCTGATTCTCTCTTTGACATCTATCAAAATGAGGAATCTGCTAAAGAGTTATGGGATTCTCTTGAATCCAAGTACATGGCAGAGGATGCTTCTAGTAAGAAGTTCCTTGTGAGTAATTTTAATAATTACAAAATGGTCGATTCAAGACCTGTCATGGAACAGTTCAATGAACTCCTTAGAATCCTTGGACAATATACACAACATGGATTGAAGATGGATGAGTCAATATCTGTTTCAAGTGTGATTGATAAATTGCCTCCCTCCTGGAAGGATTTCAAACACACCTTGAAACATGGTAAAGACGATCTATCTTTGGTTCAACTTGGAAGTCACTTGCGCATAGAGGAATCTCTTAGGGCGCAAGAAGATGACAAAGGCAAAGGAAAAGAATTTCTTTGGACCCTCGATCAATATGATTGATGAGGGTGGAAACAATAAAAACAAAGGAAAGAAACGTAGTTTCAATGACAATGGTTCTGGTCCCAACAAGAAGCCTAAATTGGCATGTTGGAAGTGTGGCAAAACTGGTCACTTTAAGAAGGATTGTCATGTTGGAAACAACAAGAAAGGCGCAAGCACAAGTGGTTCGGGAAAGGGGTCTAAGGACCATTCTCAAAACCAAGGTCAGAATTTAATTCATAGTTGGAACAAATTTATTAAAAATTCTGTTTCAATAATTTCGAGGCATTTTATGTGCGGGATGATGCTATTGCGTGGTGGATTGATTCGGTGCCACTTTGCTCATGTTTGTAAAGATCGTTGTTGGTTTAAGACATACGAACCAATGGAAGACGGATCTGTCCTTTACATGGGTGATGACCATTCCGCTCCTATTCAAGGAAGAGGAAGTGTGGTATTGAAATTTAGTTCGGGAAAAACGATTTCTTTGTTTAATGTTTTATATGTACCTAAACTTCGTAAGAATTTAATTTCTGGTCCTGTCTTGAACAAGTGTGGTTATAAACAAGTTTATGAATCCGATAAGTATATCTTATCAAAGTCGGGTGTATTTGTAGGATTTGGTTATTATAACAATGGGATGTTTATGTTGAATTTGAATAAAATTCCGGTTAACTCTAGTTCTGTTTATATGACTTCCTCTGTTGTTATTAATTCCTCATTATGGCATGCTCGGTTAGGACATGTGCACTATAAAAGAATGCTTGAAATGTCTAAAGATGGTTTGATTCCTGTTATTGATAATAATACGGAAAGGTGTAATACTTGCATGTTAACAAAAATCACTAGGAAACCTTTTAAAAGTGTTACAAGGAATTGAGAAAACTTGAATTGATACATAGTGATTTATGTGATTTTCATGCAACTCCATCTTTAGGCAATAAAAAGTATATTGTCACTTTTATAGATGATGCCTCTAGGTTTTGCTATATTTATTTGTCCGCATGCAAAAGATGAAGCCCTAGATAAATTTAAAATTTATAAAACTGAAGTTGAACTTCAACTTAATGGCTTGATTAAAACCTTACGTACGGATAGAGGTGGTGAATATTATGATCCTAAATATTTCCAATCCGTAGGGATAATTCATGAGACTACGGCTCCTTATGTACCACAACAAAATGGTGTGGCTGAAAGGAAGAATAGAACTCTTGAAGAAATGGTTAACGCCATGTTGTCTTACTCTGGCTTGAGTGACGGGTTTTGGGGTGAAGCCATGCTAACGGCTTGTCATCTATTGAATAGAGTTCCTAATAAAAGGAACAAGATTACCCCATGTGAGCTTTGGTATAAGAAAAGACCAAACTTGACATTTTGCGAGTTTGGGGATGTAGGGCCGTGGTTAGACTTCCTGACCCTAAAAGGAAAAAGGTGGGAGAAAAAGGTGTTGATTGCATCTGTGTGGGATAGGCTGAGCATGCCAAGGCATATAGGTTTTATGTTATAGAACCTAATGAATTCATTGCTATAAACACAATTATAGAATCAAGAGATGCAATCTTTGATGAGAATCGTTTCTCTTCTATACCTAGACCCAAGGATATTATACCAATGTCAATTTGAATCTCAAATGGATGATCATTCAATTGATGTACCAAGTGAGACACCCGAACCTCGTAAGAGTACAAGAGTAAGGAAAGCTAAATCATATGGTTACGATTTTCAACTATATTTAGTTATGGGATCAAGAGATCAAATTGAATCTCAATACTCTTACCGTTATAGTATAGAGGAGGATCCAAGAACCTATGATGAAGCAATAAAATCTCGAGACGCCGGTTTTTGGAAAGAAGCCATCGATGATGAGATTGGTTCTATTGTGGAAAATAATACATGGGTCTTGTCGATTTACCACCAGCCGAAAACCTTTGGGGTGCAAATGGATCTTCAAAAGAAGATGAAAGTCGATGGAACTATCGACAAGTTTAAAGCTCGATTGGTAATCCAAGGCTTTAGACAAAAGGAAGGGATCGATTACTTCGATACCTATGCACCGGTTGCTCGTATCACTACTATTAGATTTACGATAGCTTTGGCGGCTATTCAGTAATCTATTGATCCATCAAATGGATGTCAAAACAAAGCATTCTTAAATGGTGATTTGGAAGAAGAAGTGTATATGAAGCAACTGAAGGATTTGTTATGCCAGGTAATGAGCATAAGGTATGTAAGTTAATTAAGTCATTGTATGGGCTGAAGCAAGCACCTAAGCGGTGGCATCAAAAATTTGATGAGGTTGTTTTGTCGAATGGTTTTGTATTAAATCAGTCCGACAAATGTGTATATAGCAGATTTGATGAATCCGGTAAAGGTGTAATCATCCTGTCTATATGTAGATGACATGTTGATTTTTGGCACTCGACCAAAATGTAGTTGATAAAACTAAGAAGTTTTTGTCATCAAAATTTTCAATGAAGGACATGGGAGAAGCCGATGTAATTCTTGGTATAAAGATTAAACGGATGAACAAGGGAATTGCAATATCACAATCTCATTATATTGAGAAAATTCTCAAGAGGTTTAATTGTGATAATTGTTCTAAAGTTAGTACTCCCATGGATCCTACCGAGAAACTTGTATCAAATCTTGGTAAACCCGTGTCACGGCTCGAATACTCAAAAGCCATTGGCGGTTTGATGTATGCTATGACGGGCACTCGACCCGATATTGCTTATGCGGTTGGAAGATTGAGCAGTTCACTAGTAATCCTAGTAGACAGCATTGGCATGCTATAACAAGGGTGTTCAAGTACTTAAAAGGTACTATGGACTATGGTTTGTGTTATAGTGGACATCCTTCTATATTAGAAGGTTATACCGATGCTAGTTGGATCAACCAAGAAGATTCATCTTCTACTAGTGGTTGGGTGTTCTTACTTGGAGGAGGTGCCATTTCTTGGGCTTCCAAAAAGCAGACATGTATTACACATTCTACAATGGAATCTCGAGTTTGTAGCATTGGTCGCCGCTGAAAAGAAGCGGAGTGGCTTGAACTTGATATATGAGATTCCATTATGGCCAAAACCGATATCACCAATGTCTATCCATTGTGATAGTCCGCCACCTTTGCTAGCGCCTATAGTCAGATTTATAATGGCAAGTCTAGACACTTGGGTGTCAGACATAGTATGATTCGGGAGTTAATCATGAATGTTGTGATATCAGTTGAGTTTGTTCGGTCGCAACAAAATTTGGGCGACCACTGACGAAGGGGTTAGCCAGAGACTTGGTAAATAAGTCCGCAATGGGAATGGGATTAAAGTCCATTTAATCCTCTAATTGTGAGATACCCAATTCCCTTCTAATACAACGTTAGAAGCTTGAATTCAATGTGGAAAGCTCGCGGTTTGAGATTGGCACACATGTTATTATCTTTCCCAAGGTATGTGTTCGGACACGCAAGTAAAGGTTAGGTTGAAGAATATCTTCTTAATAGTTCCTTTGAAAAATTGCAAATGCGGGTGCAAGACTAAAGGAACTACCTATGTGGACATGAAGTTTTGCCGCTTCAAGAAGCTAGGACTTGGCTTCCTATATGTTCACTAATGGATATGGACACATGGCTTGTAAAAGTGTCAAGATTAAACAAAGAGAATTGTACTGAACTTATGTGTATAGTATCTTCAGTATTCATATGAGTTGACGGGTTCAATCGTTACGACACCCCGATTCTCGAGTATTTGAAATGTGTATTATACTAAGATGAAAATTCAATCGCAAGACATTTTCATTTATGCATTCGTTTGCTTCGTTATTTATACAGTTTAGTAAATCAAAGAATTACACTAAAATGGAGGGGATTTGTTGGTGATTTTAGTGTCATCAACTTGTTTTATTGTAATGGTGATTTACTAAGAGATCAATGTGATTCGTATTAGACTCGGATACGAGTAAGGGAAAGTGTGGAGTACACACTCGTTTGAGCTAAAACGAAGTCAACCTCGATATAGAAGTAAAAGTTAAAGGGTAGCTCTTTTTTGATCGGTATGAACAAAGACGGCCGTGCAGTTCATATGACACGGCCGTGCAGTATGAAACAACACGGCCGTGCGGTTCATAAGACACGGCCGTGCGGTTCTGTACAGATGCCTTTTCAAAATGAAGAGACACATTGCTTGGCTAAAGTCATGTCTTTTGATTGTACCCTTTAACTAATACCTCCCCATCTGTATATATACAGAGATTGATCTCAGTTGTACATATATGAAAAACACAAGAGTGAATTATAACAATATAACGAAAGCAAAACAATTCTCAAGTTTTGATTTGTTCTCTTTGCCTAGAAAACAAATTGCGTGATTGTCTTATCCCAATAAAGATTTTGTGTAACCCAGGCATTAAGGGTCGAAATACTTTATTCGGAAAGTGGATTATACACGATTCAATCACATATCCGGCCTCTGTATCAAGATCAAGACCCTATATTTCCCCTACATTGACCGACTGATGAGACAGAGACATTACCGCTAGTACGTGGCTGTTGTTGCAAAGTCATGGTGGTCAATACTTATTGCATGCACTTCTCAAACTGTTTTTGCACAACTTCTCGCCCTTCCCAAATTAGTCTTTGACCAATTTCTCACCGATAATTGCCCTGTTTTTAGTAACGATTTATAATACTTATTTAATCAATAAAACTTATTATTCATATACTTACAATAACTTTCCACAATTTTTCACTTACTATTTCTTATCTCACACTCTCTTTTCTACACCACTGTTATTATGCTTGCAATATCTGCATTACTAATACTTTTCTAGTTTTCTTTTTCTAATTTATGTGTTCAACCCAAATTTTCTAATTGGAATGGAAGTGAATATTTTCAAAACGAAAATTGTCACTAATTTTTTAAAGAAATAGCTTTTGAATGTCTTTTAAATTAAAAAAAATAAAAAAATCTCCGGCCCATAAAAAATTACTCCATCTGCCCCAGGTGAGTGTGAACCAAAATTTTGACACCATAATTAAGAAATAATAGTATAATTAGAGAAGAAAGAATGAGTGAAGGACGTGTTATGAGTATGAAAAGTAAAATAGAAAATAATATGAATGAAAGAAATAGTAAATTGTTTATTGTTGTGAGTATAACAAATGCGTCTCATTAATAAAAAATTACTCCCTCCATCCCGCCCGAAGTGTCCCAACTTTTCTTTTTGGGTGTCCCATTTAAAATGTCCTAACTCAAAAAAGGAAAGTTTTTTATTACTTTTTTATTTGTGGGACCTACTTGTCATACTCACAATACATATCCACTAACTATTTTCTACACCACTTTCTCTTTCCTACATCACTTTTCATACTCAGAACATTTATTTCACTATACATTTTTTCTCTTTTCTACATCACTTTCCTCAATTTTCGTGCATGGGTCATTTTGAGACATTTCGGACGAGACGGAAGGAGTATCATTTTGGAAAGTTCACACTCATGTGGTGGACGTAAAAAGATATAAGTTCATACTCACATGTGACGAAAAAAATATATTTTTGTTTTGTATACGAGATTAATAAAAAATATAAGTGGTGTAAATATTTTGAGTATAAAAAGGGAGGTAGGAAAAAGGAGGTGGACATAAAATAGTAAGCAGATAGTTGTTGTGAGCAAACAAATGAGCCTCGTTGAATAAAAAGTATTTTAAAATTTAAATTTTATGAAAATGTTTTTTTTAACGAGATAACTTTTAGGTAAAAAGTGTAACTTTTCGTCGTGTAACTTTTTATGTGAAATCAAAATACCCATTTCATAAAACAATCGATCTTCTTTCGTTTAAATGGTGAAAATCAAAGAGACGGACGATTCAGAGGTAATCAGCCTCTCCCAAAATGGTTGGCGAATTAACATATGATCATTCTCTCTTTCTATGATATAACTTGTAAATGATTCTTCATAATTTTTGTACTCGTTCAATTCGCTAAATGAATGTCTGAATTTCATATTATTAAATTAAATTTTTTATACTTTCTCCGTCCCACATATCATATTTTTTTTCCATTTTGGACGTCCACATATCATTTTTCCAACCTAAAATAATAATAACAAAGAATCTTTACAATTTCTCTCATCATGATCTTTTATACTTTACTTTTATACTCAAAACACAAATCAATTTACTATTCATTTCACTCATTCTCTATCCTACATCACTTTTCATACTCAAAATACTTACATCACTTACACTTTTTCTTAATTCTCACGCTAAAAATTAAGGGATCGTTTGGTAGCCGAGTGAGATTAGTCTGTATTAATAATGAGAAAATTGTTAATTCTATGATTAATAATGAGGCTTACTAATAATCCTGATTAAAAAGAAAGTTTTGTTTGGTAGAAACCGCATAATATAAGACAACATGTTAACATTTTGTATAGAGAGAATTAAATATGGAATGTCAAGCCATTTAATAGTTGACATATATATATTTGGGATAGTTTCGTCAAAAATATTTTTATACACCATTTTCTAATACACTCATTAATAATACCACCTATCAATTGGGATAAATAAGGAGGGGATAAGAAGTTAATTCCGATGAATAAGATAATTTATACTGTTGTTTTTTTTCCTAACAAACACTTGACTTTGGGATTATTAATCCCATTTGGTATAAATATTCTCGTTAGCCACTTTTTAAACATTTACTTTTAGGTTGTGATTTTTTTTTGGTAAAAAAACATTTAGATAGAGACAATTTTTTCTTTATAAAGTAGACATTCATTATTTTGGGATAAAATTTCATTGAACTTGGCCATTTATTTAGGAACAAAGGGAGTATCTCTATCTATGTGGTTGTAATTGATTGAAATTTTAGTTACATGTCGTTGAGGAAACTAGTATACTCCCTCCGTCCCATCTTATCTTACAAAAAAGGAGGGAACGGAATTAAGGAAAAATGTATTGTATTAAAGTGTTTTGAGTGTGGCTAGTGGGGTAGGGGAGAGGAAGTGGGGATAGAATATGTTGTGAATTTGGTAATACCCCGTTGCAATCAAGACAAGAAATCAACACATTCACACGCACAAGAAAGAAATAATCACACACCCAAGAACACAAGAGTTGTTTACCCGATTCATTCAACACATGAACTACGTCCGGGGGCAATTGCCAAGCCAATATGTTATTAGACACCTTCTAATATGTTTCTACACAACTACTATATGTTCTAGGCCGAAATTATGCTTATATAGTTATACAAGGAAGCCCTAACTCAGTTTAAGAAGAGATCTCATCGAAATAGGAAACAAAATAAAACTGCTGCTGAAATCCCGGCGTCAGCGCGGCCGCCCTCGAGCCAGCGTGGTCGCCCTCAATGAATTCCACCAAACCATGAAGTCTCGGCCCATGTGCGCGGTCGCGTAGCTCCATCAGCGCGGTCGCGCAGCTCACCAGAAAGACTTGCTCCGTTTTGAACTCCTCTTCGATCTCACCGACTCCTCCGACTTAGGCCCCTTTTCTTCCTTGTAGTTTAGGACTCCAATCCCAACAATCTCCCACCGGAGACTAAACTAACAAACATAAAATCACCCATCAACTCCCACCACGGAGTAAAGACCTTCGAACACATTCCCCCTCCATATTGGCTTGACACTACCTCTCCTCTCCTCAAGTAATAAGGCGAGTTGAAACCAAGCGACGTTTCAACCTCTCCGTGTTAGATCGTTCTTGCCTCCCCAAATCAGCTTCTACCTTGATTTCTCCCCGCAAGTCTAACTTCGCCTTCTCCCTCCAGACCCACCTTCCTCGCAATGCTTCCCCTTGAAACTTGGACACACCTTGTTTCTTGCATCGTCTGTTTTTGGTCTGAAACCGCTCTCTGTTAGGGCACTTGGACTTCCACACCACGTTGATCAACTTTGTGTCCCCCCCAACATACCGTTTCTTGATGTCTCTCCTTTTCACACCAACAGGCCGGTTCTTTAGCCTCTTGCTCCCACCGGAACGAACATCGACATTGTAGGTAGAGTACAACATCTTCCCCTTAACCCCATGAGCCAACACCTTAGCCCCTTTTGTGACTTCCCAAGACCCACCAATGAAAGAAACACCATACCCTTCACTGTCAAGTTGTCCCACAGAAATCACTCTTCTCCTCAAATCCGAAACATGCATCACGTTGTGTAGTTGTGAAACAGCCCCGTTAGGTGTCTTCATCATCACATCCCCCTTACCTTTGATCTTCAATGGTTGACCATCACCAAGATAGAGAACCCCAAAATCTCCAGTTTTATACCGCTTCATTGATTCAGCATCCCCACTAGCATGACAAGAAGCTCCAGAATCCAACACCCAATCTTCACCCGACTGCTCCTCTCCTAGGATTAATACATCTCCACCATCATCCACCACGTGTGCACCACCATCTTTTCCCGGACAGTCATAACTGATATGACCTAATTTGCCACAATTGTAGCACTTGACCTTTTTCCCCTTTTTAGGTCCTCCCCTTTTTCTCTCCACCCTAAGTGCAGCCCCATCTACGGAAGATTCTCCCCTTTTCTCTTTCCTTCTCAACTCCTCTTGAAGGATGAGATCTCTAACCTCCGTATACACCAATCTTTGTTTCGACGTACTAATCGTTGTGACGGTAACCTCCCAACTATCGTGCAATGATTTTAGTAGAAAACACGCTAGCACTTCATCGGAGAAAGTAATATCAACACTTTTCAATTGGTCCACCATACCTTTGAAATTGCCGATATGACTTGCCAGTGTCGCCCCTCTGACATCTTCGCATTCGCAAACCTCTTTATCAAATGCACCTTATTGATATTAGACGGCTTCTCATACATGTCTGACAGCGTTTGTAGCAACTCCACCGTTGTCTTGACCTCCATAGCGTTCCGTGCAACGTCGTCGGTTAGGGCACTCCTTACCGCTCCTAACGCCTTCCGATCCAACGTCTCCCAATCCCCTTGTGACATGTCTTCGGGCTTCTCCTTCAAGGGTTTATGAAGATCCTTACAATAAAGGTAGTCTTCAATCCTTGTCCTCCAAAACGTGAAATTCACACCGTTGAATTTCTCGATTGAGTTCTTCATCTGACTGCTTCACCAAAATCCCCAAGAACGCGATTCAAAAAAATCAACTAATGAAACTTTGAATCCTCCGAACCAATGCTCTGATACCAGTTGTTGTGAATTTGGTGATACCCCGTTGCAATCAAGACAAGAAATCAACACACCCACACGCACAAGAAAGAAATAATCACACACACAAGAACACAAGAGTTGTTTACCCGGTTCATTCAACACATGAACTACGTTCGGGGGCAATTGCCAAGCCAATATGTTATTAGACACCTTCTAATATGTTGCTACACAACTACTATATGTTCTAGGCCGAAATTATGCTTATATAGTTATACAAGGAAGCCCTAACTCAATTTAAGAAGAGATCTCATCGAAATAGGAAACAAAATAAATCTGCTGCTGAAATTCCGGCGTCAGCGCGACCGCCCTCGAGCCAGCGCGGTCGCCCTCAATGAATTCCACCAAACCATGAAGTCTCGGCCCATGTGCGCGGTCGCGTAGCTCCACCAGCGCGGTTGCGCAGCTCACCAGAAAGACTTGCTCCGTTTTGAACTCCTCTTCGATCTCACCGACTCCTCCGACTTAGGCCCCTTTTCTTCTTTGTAGTTTAGGACTCCAATCCCAACAGAATAGTAAATAGATAATTATTGTGAGTATGATAAGTGTGATCCATTATTAAGAAAATATTATTACGTTATTATTTTGGGACATTGTAACAATAAATGAGACACCAAAATTTGAAATTTTTGTAACTTAAAACTGGGATGGAAGGAGTATGTACTTCTATTTTTGGTTTTATTTTTGAATTTCTTTATTGTAATTGATTTCAGTTAATTATGTGGGAACTCTCCTTGATGGAACCATGTTTTGTCAACAAGGGATGAAGAGGAACCTTTCACTATTAAGGTTAGTCATGATCAGTCTTCTACTCCCTTCGTCTCGGTCGAAGTGTCCCAATTTTCTATTTTAGACGTCTCATTTAAAATGTCTCATATTCAAAAAAAGAAAGTTTTTTCATTATTCCACCTACTCATTCTTTCTCCTATTTTACTTTTACACTCACAACATTCTCTCTCCTAACTATTCCTCCCACTCATCATCTCTCCTATTTAATTTTTTATACTCACAGCATTTAAACTTTTCTCTTTCTTACATCACTTTCCTTAATTCTCGTGCAATTATTCTTTTGGGACACTTCGGTCGGAACGGAAGGAGTATTATATTATTATATTATGATAAATTTAATACAATTTTCAATCGAAAATACTAATATTAAATTTGTAGGCGAAAGACAGATTTGAAGTTAATCATGACAGTTTAATGCAAATTTAATACAATTTGGCCTAAGCGGTTTAGGCAAAAGATTTTTAGAACAGAAAATAATACGCCCATGTCAAGGATATACTCCCTCTGTCCCAAAATATTTGTTTCATTTGACTTTTTTGTTGAACTTTGACCACAAATTTATTAGAGATTAATCATGTTCATGAAATTCTAAAAATTGTTGTTTATAATATTATTAATGGTGAATCAATAAGAATATTTAGAATTTCATGAACATAATTAAATTGTCATATATTTATGGTCAAAGTTCAATAAAAAAAAAATCAAATGGGACAAACATTTTGGGACGGAGGGAGTACTTAGTTTGTTTAATCCTATCAAAAAAAAAAATTAGGTGAAAGGTGAGGAGCATATGTAATCTTCCTAATTGTTGTCTAAGTAGTCATTAATTGATTGTTGTGGCTTCCTAATTTAACGCTGTTGCCTTTCTTAATTGTGGTTGACGCTAATTTTAGGAGCCTAATCACATGTTAAAGCACATGCCTAGTGCTAACATGATACTGTAGTCTAACTTATATTCCCCCCGTCCCGTCCGAAGCTTCACCTTTTACCCAAATGGATATCTCGGTAGAAGCTTCACCTTTTCTAAAATGATAATAAATGTGGGCCCCATTTGTCAACCTCACTCACTTCTTCCCTCTCACAACCCTTTTCCCACTCATCACTTTTCTTAATTTACGTATTTTATCAAAATGGTAAAGTATCGGGCGGGACGGAGGAAGTATTAGTGTGATATACTCCCTCCATCTCAACTAAATTTACGCTTTTTGCCAATTTGATTGTCCAACTAAAATTACATTTATTTGATGGGACCCACTTTCATACTCACACTCACAGTAGCTATCAATTCGCTATTTAGCCCACTTTCTCTATCGTATCTCACTTTTTAATACTCACAACATTTACATCATTTATATTTTTTCTTAATCTCGTGCCCATCACAACATTTACATCATTTATATTTTTTCTTAATCTCGTGCCCAACGCAAAAGCAAAAGTGTAAATTTAGATGGGATAGAAGCCGCGTATGATTGGAGATAATAAATTAATCAAAACACAGTTAGGCTCATCTCTCTCTCTCTCTCTCTCTCTCTCTCTCTCTGATTCTAGGACTATACTCCCTTCGTCCTAAAATGTTTGTCTCATTTAATTTTTTTTGTTGAATTTTGACTACAAATATATGACAATTTAATTATGTTCATGAAATTCTAAAAATTCCTATTGATTCACCATTAATAATATTATCAAAAACAACTTTTAGAATTTCATGAACATGATTAATCTCTTATAAATTTGTGATCAAAATTCAACAAAAAAGTCAAATGGAACAAACATTTTGGGACGGAGGGAGTACTATATAATCAAGTGTCATCTTGTTGGTTTACTAGTTAATTACAATTACTAAATCAAAATTAAGACCACCACCTTGACACGAAAGAAAATGACCGTATCATTTTCAATTTCGAATAAAAAATGGCCTATTCTACTTCTTTGTCTTGTTGTTATTGCTCAAATCTGTATAGGCCATGCAAATGCAGGGTCAGTTAAGTTTCTTCCTGGCTTTGAAGGACCCCTTCCTTTTGAGCTTGAAACCGGGTGAGTGAGCTTTTTTTCCCTCTGCATGGCTAGTGTGTGTCTGTGTCTGTGTCTGTGTCTGTGTCTGGGTCTGTCTGTCTGTGTGTTGTTTTCATTCAAGTTTGTGTTATGTATATGTTACAATAGGTATGTGGGAGTGGAGGAAGGAGAGGATGTGCAGGTTTTTTACTACTTTGTTAAATCCGAGTCGAACCCAGAAGAGGACCCTCTCATCCTTTGGATTTCCGGAGGCCCTGGCTGCTCTTCCTTCTCTGGCCTCGTCTATGAAATAGGTAAGTTATTCTCGTTCTCTATGAATACAACTCCCATTTTTTCTTATAAACATTAATAACATATACTATATATACGTTGGTATGGTTTTGCTTTGGCCGAATTGGTGATTTCTATCGATTTTGAAAATTTAGGTCCAATAATGTTCAAGATGGTGGAGTATAATGGTAGCTTGCCAACTTTACTATCCAATCCCAACTCATGGACCAAGGTAATATTTTTTTTTTAACAAAAATGGATATTCATTTTGAGACGTTGGCTGTACGTACTAATTAAGCCTGCAATGTACTGCAGGTAGCAAACATAATATTTATAGATCTGCCTCATGGTACTGGTTTCTCCTACACAAAGACTGCTCGTTCTATTGCAACAGATCTCCAGCTCTGTACTCAAGCTTACGAATTCATGAGAAAGGTAAACGAGTTTGACGGAATCCATTTCTCATTTGTTGCTCTCTGTAGACTGTAGTATTTTCAAAGTGAACGACTCTCGTATAACAGATTAAATAGGCTTCGGTACAAATTTTCATTCAAAGAATTTATTTTGCAGTGGCTCATCTTGTATCATCCAGAGTTTATTTCAAATCCGTTCTACGTTGGCGGAGACTCTATTTCAGGACTTATTATCCCAACTATCACTCAATTCATTTCGAATGGTAATTATAAGCAGTTAACTATATATTGCTTTTCAATTTTGGTTGAAATATTGGCGCCAATGTAATCTATAACCATATGTACTGCCATAATCTTCGAGCACTGAAAACAGAGAATGGTGATGAGTTAGGAAGACCAGTCATTTGTTTTAAGCGATCCACTGCTATCATTGAGCGTTCTCTGGTAGGTAATCTACAGCCTATAGGGATGACATGTACGTAACATACACACTTTTTAGTGACAAAGACGATGATCCTAACTACACAAGATAAATCTTTAGGAATAACATAGCTAGATGTTCCTGACTACCCAAGTACAGGATAGGTATGTTCTTGATTGTCTATCATTGCTTTCTGGTTGATTAACTTGATTAGCCATGGGGCAAATACAGGGAATGAAGCTGGCATCGAGCAATTCATTAATCTCAAGGTTTGCGCTTCTTTATTATTTTTCTTAAATAACGTTAAAACTGATTTATGGACTCGGTAGAATTTACTTTGGTTTAGGGCTACATACTCGGGAATCCTGTGGCAACTCCAGATGACGACAATTACCGAATTGCCTTTGCTCAGGGGATGGGACTTATTCCAGACGATCTTGCTGAGGTAATATACACAGACACACACACATATATACATACTTCTCCTTCATATGTTTATGAACAATCTATAGCACATGAGAGCTTTCGGTTAAGTAGTTCGTTGATTTCATTTTCAGTCATTGAGAACAAGTTGTAAGGGAGAGTACCGAGAAAAATATGTAGATCCCAACAACATCCAGTGCTTAAAACATCTTGACATTTATCAAAAGGTTGGCAATTTTTTGTTTTTTTTTTGTGTGTGTTTGAAGTAATTGCTTTATATATAGTCTCTTTAAGCTCGCTAAATAAGCATTTTGATGAAACTTGATAACCTGACTACCTTGCAGTGTACTCTTGGACTTGAACCTGCTTTTATATTGGATCCCAGTTGTAGTTTTGTTGCCTCAAGGCCTAGCAAATCCTTCAGAAAAGGAAGAGCTCTTGATGGGACGAAGCAAACACTCTCTACATTCTACTGTCGCGTAAATTACATTTCCATTTCATCCATATATAGAATTGACACTACTATGATCACACACACATTGAAATATATTCTCTGGTGTTTCTTGAATGAATATAGATGGATGGATATAAGCTATCATATTACTGGGCAAATGACAAAAGTGTCCGAGATGCTCTCCATATCCAAGAGGTATGTATGTATGTTTAATGTTAAAATGGCAAGGAAATCTGTTATACTGTGTACGTATCAATTATGAAATGCAACTCTAATACATGCATGGCTTAGGGGAGCATTGGAAAATGGCAAAGATGTAACCACGATGATATGATAAATACGTTCAGGGACAGTAGGCCGTACCATCTATATCTCAGTAAGAAGGGTTATCGATCATTAATTTATAGGTATAGCTAATATTACTTACATATATACACACATTTTCGCTCATGGAAGAATGCTAATGAGTTTTTTTTTTTCTTTTGAGACGACAGTGGTGACCATGACTTGATAGTACCGCACCAATCAACTCAAGCATGGATAATAGATCTAAACTATTCGGTTGTCGATGAGTGGCGACCTTGGAAAGTGCATGGCCAAATTGCTGGGTAAGTTTCTATAACGAGTACTAGCTTTTATGATTGATAAGATAAAAGGTTTCGATGCTGGTTTTTTTTGTTATTGGCAGTTACACGAGGACTTACTCTAATAAGATGACATTTGCAACTGTCAAGGCAAGAAACTTCAATTGAATCTTTACTTATAGTTTCCTTTTTTCTGCTTTAATTGTTAAATTTATTGTTAAATTTTAGGGAGGAGGGCACACGGCCCCTGAGTACAAACCGGAAGAGTGTTTTGCTATGTTTAAAAGGTGGATTTCTCATCAACCTCTTTAAGATTGCCGGCCTCCAAATTATCCCTTACTGGAGTATATATTATTCTGTTACCAGTTGAGATATTCAAGCTCAATTTATTTGGATGATTCAATTCGGATTGTAATACGTAGTCTCGTAAAGACAGTGATAAGCAAATGCTACGAGATTTTTTTTATTTTTTTGTTATTATTTTGATTTATTCCAAGAGAAAATATATAGACGTGAAGTATCACTATTTGCGAGATCTCAGCAAGGAAGGAATCATTGAGCTCATTTACTGCAGAAGTGAGGACCAAGTTGCTGACATATTTACAAAACCCCTCAAATTTCCAAGGTTTCTAAAGCTAAGAAGATTGCTTGGTGTTTGTTCAAAGGATCCTAAAATTTGATGGAGGGTAATTCAAACTTTAAACTGAATGTCTACACATCAGTTTAAGAGAGGGAATGTTGAATAAAAGTTTGTATTTTTTCCAGTTTGTTTAAGTTCTAGGAGTAAATTGTTATGTCGTCAAACAAACTACTCCCATATGAACAAATCTAGAGGACGACGTCGACCGAGTTGGAACTATATATGAAAAAAGGCGTCATTACCCTTATTCTTAAACCACTACTAATCAGTGTTTGGGACGTAAATGATCTTGTAATCTGTTCTTGAGACCTTGTACTAGTCGTATGGATCGTCCACAACATCCTCCCTTGTGTGGGGGAGGGGGGGGGGGGGAACCTTGATTTGAGACTTTGGGGGTGTCCGGCTAGACAAAGCATGCCTTGTTCTAGCTCGCACACTCTTAGTTGCCCAGGCACTTGGGGTCTGAATTGGTCCCCTCTAGAGAGGTGATCGTTCTGAGAGTCTCTTGATTAAGCAATGTAAAAAGAAAAATGGAAGCAAGGAAATGATTCAAATTAATGTCCAATCCTACCATTAACTGCCGCTAAAAGCCAGGGGTGGTGCCATCTAAAGGCAGGATGGGCCACCGCTAATTTTTTCTCATTTAATTCTTTTTAAAAAATTTATTTCCAAATACTTCCTCCCTTCCATAAAACCTTTCCCATTTTGAATAGTGTCAAGTTAACCGAGTACAACTTTGACCAAACTTTAATATCAATCTATTCATTCTAATGAAATTTTAATAATTGCTATTGATAAATCATTTGGTTATTTTATGGATAACAATTTTTAGATTTTTATTATGATAATTAAATTGATATTAAAGTTTGGTCAAAGTTGAACTTGGTTGAACTAAGTTCGTAGTAACCGAGTAAGATATTATGGGACGGAGGGAGTATGACTTACTGTTCAAACTTCTGCCCGGAATGTCCCTATTTTTGTAAATCGCTATACCGTGAAGCGAATTTGACATTTTTAATTTTAAACTCGCCAAACCATTTAGCGAGTTTATTTATTTTTTATTTCCATTAATTATTTTCTGTGATATTAAAAAACAAATTCCAAATATTAAAAAACAAATTTCATGAAAATTAAACTCGTCATTTCATTTGGCGAGTTTAAACGAAAATTAAATGAAATCGCTAATTCAATTAGCGAGTTTAAAGGAAAGGAAACTCGCCAATTGAATTGGCGAGTTTGTAAAAAACCAGAATCACAACAACAGTTCAGTTAGTAGTCCACCTGCAAAGCATATACAAACAACAAAATCAACAAAACAAAACTCATGTATACAACAACAAATATAGAAACAAGCTAAAACTTTCAAAAAACAAATAAATAGATTACAAAATTATTATAATATACTACAAATATCCATTACAAAAACTACTAAACTAATCAAATCTCACTTCTTCTTCCTTCTTTCATATGTTTTATCATATGTAGATGGAGTGAATTTGTTTACCGGATGTCGCGACCTAGACCCCTTTCTTATGTCAGCCTGTCTCTGAAATTCCTCCCTCTGAGGTTGTGTAATGCCCTCAAAGTAAGTCCCACCAGAAGAAGTCGAATTCGGATCGGAGAAGGGTTGGAACAATGCTTGTGACGTAGATAGAGGAACCCCAAAGGCACTTCCACTCCCCGAAAATTGTCCAAAACCCATAGTGGGTTCAGGGGGAGGGTCTAGCTGGGCATTCCACCCACTCCCACTCCCATCCCCCCACATACTCCCACTCCCACTAAATTGACTTTGAGTCCACTGTGACCATTCAAATAGCCCATCATCCTGGGTATGGGCTTGAGGCTCTAGCTGTGGCTGTGGGTCGATGTGAGGCTCTGGTTGTGGCTGTGGGTCGATGTGAGGCTCTGGTTGCGGCTCTGGTTCATCATGTAAAAAACCAGAATCACAAGTATTATTTTGACAAATCAAATACTCTAGGAAGTGTTAAATTCACAAATCATTTGCGTTGATAGAAATAAACAACCCAGTTCAAATGTGAATGCAAATGTGGGTGTCAATTTGGAGTATAGTAGCTCGTCTTTGCCGCCACTCAGGCCGTAGAATGGGGCTCATTCTCAGCCTTCTATACATGGTATGTGTTTGAAATGAATGATACTGGAGCCATTTTTTTCAATCTTAGTTGTCGGTATTTGAATTATGAAATGTTTTATTACTTATTAAGCACATTAATAGAAATGCCTAATACCATTTCTACAATAGACAGTAATCCTTAACCTCAACTAGGCTAATTAATCAACTTAAATCCATAACAGAATACATAAACTACAGAAAAATCAATCAAAAACACATCAAAACATCCAAAATTTGTTCAATTTAAACCTAAAACGACCAAAATCAAACTCAAACCTAAATTCTAAATTCACAAATACAACTCATTCTAACCTTCAAAAAATGAAAATATGGGGAAGAGAATGAAAACTTACTTAACAATTTTGAAGAATCACTGAATCTGAATAGAGGGGCTTTGAATTTGGATGTCTTGAAATCGTTCTTCCTTCTCTCTTCTTCTTCCTTGGTTTTTTTTTTTCTTTCTTCTCTGTCTGTTTCGTAAACTCGCCAATTGGATTTGAAAATTACTTATAAACTCGCTAATTCAATTGGCGAGTTTCCTTTCCTTTAAACTTGCTAATTGAATTGGCGATTTCATTTAATTTTCGTTTAAACTCGCCAAATGAAATGGCGAGTTTAATTTCCCTGGAATTTTTTTTTAATATTACAGAAAATAATTAATGGAAATAAAAAATAAATAAACTCGCTAAATGGTTTGACGAGTTTAAAATTAAAAATGTTAAAATCGCTTCACGGTGTAGCGATTTACAAAAAGTGGGACATTTCGGGCAAAACTTTGAACAGTAAGTCATTTTTGTAAATAAAGTTTTATAAAAGAATTAAATGAGAAAAAAATCGGCCACCGCCCACACTCAATTTTTAATTTTTAAAAAGTTTTTTATCTAAGTCTCTGATGATAAGTGAAACAAATTATTCTTTCGTCCCTAAATAAATATCTAATTCTTATTGAGTATCCAAATTTCATTTAGAAAATATTTTTAAATATATTTATTTTTTATACATTTTAAAGGTAAAGTTGCATACATATTTTTTATCAATTTTCTAAACGTTAACTTTTACAAGTAAAAATAGACTAGTGAAAAAGATGATAAAGAAATATATAGGGATAAAGTTTTGTAAGAACATGACATTTGTTTAGAAAAAAAAAACCTTGAAAATCAACATTAATTAGGGAGGAAAGTAGTAATGAATCCAAAATAAAACAAATAAAACACACGCACTCACAAAATTTGTTTGCTCACATAGTTTACGATTTTCAAAGACAGTAATGGAGATTAAATTTGAGAAAATCTCCTCTCGACATCCAACATTTTCACCCTCTCTTGACTCTTTTTGTAAGTTCTTGAACGATATAACAAAAATTCTTGTTATTAACAGAGTCTTTACAAACGTCAAACTAACACAAATTTTAACTTGAATTCCTCATTTTGATAGTGAATTACTTCGATTACATCGTTTTCAAAGTAATTTTGGGCTGAAATTTTCATGATTTCATTTTCAAATTATTACAATTAATTTCAATTTTTTTTATTTTGATATACTTTAACGTTTAATTTTGTAATTCTAGGATAGAATATAGTTGATTATAATATTAAAAATATTGAGTACCAAAATTTGATTAATTTCTTATCAAAGTAACGTATTTAGGACTTTGCTTAGGACAATAGGCAAATAGATAAATATATAAAAAAAACAATTAATAACCTATTAAATAACGCGGGGCCCACGAAAATTATTGGTGAGATATTAAAATTTTTGCAGGAGATGGTGATTTAATTTTTGATTTAAATTTATTTAAATTTTTATATAATTATTTATAAAATTTTAACTTTTATTAAAAATAATTAATTAAAATAATTACTGAACGGAATAAAAGCGACGCGCTAGGCCAAAAAATACAAAGCCCAATTATTCGGGCGTTATCATAACAGCGTCATCAAGCAGACCGACCCAATCATTATAAGGCACACGGCCCAGCACAAAGATCAGTCGACCTAGCTCATTGTCCGACCATCATTGGTCCCGACCTAGCTCTGTCCGACATACGATCCATATCTTATACGGGTATTATTCGGCTGTATCGATCAGTCAGGTGGATCTAGACTCATGCAGGCGACCTCGACCTACAAAGCGTACGTCGACCTACAGAGTCACAACGCGCCTACAACACTTTTCATAACAAAATTTCTACAAATCAGGAGTTATTTATGTACATGATCTCGTACACGATTCGTCCCACGAGTCTAGAGATTATGCAATCCTACTACAATTATACTTCATATCAAAGCCTATAAATACCTCACAACATCAATGATTTAGAGGTAATTGCTATTTGTTATTCTGAATATCTCTTGTTCATGATAATTCATAAGCTCATAAACACCATACGTACTCTCACGCTCGAGGGTCTAAGCCGGAGACCACCCCGGCTAGTCATGGGTTATTTGTTTCAGGTCAAAAGCTAGAGTCGGTCTGCTGAGAAACGCGTTTCTCCGTCGCGTGTGGAGAAACGGGGCTATGTTTGTCGCGCGACATACTTAGCCAGTTTCTGGATATCCTTTTCAAAGCTTCTGGATATCCAGAAGCTTTAATATGGATATCCAGAAGCTTTGGAAAGGATATCCAGAAACCAAATATTTTTACGGATATCGCTTTCCAAAGCTACGGATATCCAGAAGCTTGAATATGGATATCCGAAGCTTTGGAAAGGATATCCGAAAAAATATTTGGTTTACGGATATCCTTTCCAAAGCTTCTGGATATCCATATTCAAGCTTCTGGATATCCAGAAGCTTTGGAAAGGATATCCAGTTGTTGTGGCTAAGTATGTCGCGCGACAAACTAAGCCCCGTTTCTCCATACGCGACGGAGAAACGCGTTTCTCCCCAGATTTTGTGCAAAAGCTAGGTGATCAGTCCTGATTGCTGGACGGAGACTGATCAACACGTTTCTTGCGACATCAATTATTATATTTCGAAATTATTTATAAAATTTTATTTTTTGATAAAAAACAACTAATTAAAATAATTATTATATTTCAAAATTATTTATCATATTAAAAATATTAATAAAGTTATTAACTCAAAAAAATTAATTTAGTACCTAATTTTTTATACCCATTATTGTTAGAGATGTTTTTTTGTATCTATGCAAATACTGTTTGTTTATGGGTATCAAAATTCAATTTTGATACACCATTAGGAACACGACTTTACCACCATTGGAGTTATACTAACAAACAAATAATTCTGGATCGTCACCTTTAGTTTGGTTCGGTGAAAAAAAAAAAGTGAAAAAAATGTAATGGTCAATGAAATTGAATTTCTTAAAGAATTGGAATGGAAAAAAATTGGTCAAACCAATTGTCATTCAGTTTCTTGGCAAATCATGTTTGATTTGAAAATACAAATTATAGGAATGGAATGAAAGCATATAAAATGTCCAATTTATTTTTTCTAAAAAAAAAAATTTTTTTTTGGGGCGAGGATAGGTAAGGATATGCAAAATGAGTAAAAAATATATTTTTTTTTGTGGTGAGAGGGGGGTGGGGGTTGGGGGGTCGGGAGTAGGGCAGGGTTGGATGGGGGGATAGGCAGGGGGAAAAAAAATTTGTGGGGGTGGGGGTAGGGGTAGGGCAGGGCTGGATGGGAAAGGGGGTGGGTAGGAAAAAAAAAAAAAAAAAAAATCTTGGGGGTGGGGGGTAGGGCATGGTCTCATTTAGTGTCCAAGGACAATCTTGAGAAAGTGCATTAACTTTCCAACAAATGGTTGGTTAGGAGCTTCTCACTCCTTTAGTGTCCAAGGACAATCCTGAGAAGACGAAAATGGGTGCAATGGTTGAAAAATATAATTCTCCTTCATTTCTTCTTCTTCTTCCTCTTCTTGTTCTTGTTTCGGTTGGCCAAATTTGTTTACAGCATACAAATGCAGGGTCGATTATTGAGTTTCTTCCAGGTTTTGAAGGACCCCTTCCATTTGAAAGTGAAACCGGGTGAGTCCTATTAATTCTTAATTAATTTTACTACTATAAGTATATAGTAATTATTTCTCTTTGTAGAAATTGTTGGTTAAAGCTAGTTAAGGGATTTATAGGTATGTGGGAGTGGACCAAGGAGATGATTTACAGGTATTTTACTACCTTGTTAAATCGGAGTCTAAACCGAAGGAGGACCCTCTCCTGTTTTGGATCACCGGAGGTCCTGGCTGCTCTTCCTTGTCCGCCCTCTTCTATGAAATAGGTTTATTCCCCTCTCTCTCTCTCTCTCTCTCTCTCACACACACACACACACTTAATTCTGTTTTAATTGACCTTATTTTTTATTCTTGTTTGACATTATGTGTACTGGGTTTCGAATTTGCTTCTTTGTTGGTCCTTTCCCAGTTTCCCTTTATCTTCTTAGCTCTTGAACAAGACAAGGAAGGGCCCTATTTCTTTTCTTTTTTTTTTGGGTTAATTACAATTTAGGGCCTGAAGTCTTGTATTAGGTCCCCAAAAGGGGCCTGACTTTTTTTTTTTGGCGATTTAGGGCCTATACTTACAATTTCTTATTAAATAAGGGCTTATTGACGATTTCCGTTAACACTTAACGTCAATAAGCCCTTATTTGATAAGAAATTGTAAGTATAGGCCCCAAATCGCTAAAAAAAAAAGTCAGGCCCCATTTGGAAACCTCATACAAGACTTCAGGCCCTAAATTGTAATTAACCCATAAATTTAACTTTCTACCTTTTTTAAATTTTCATTAAATCCCTTAAAAGAAATATTAAATTCAATAAAATAAATAAAAACATAAAATTATATATAACTTCAATATTTTATTTAAAAAAGGGTTCTAAATTGCAATTTGCCCTTTAAAAAATTAACACAATAATCTGTTTTATATATACTCCCTCCGTCCCACCCGAATTTGGACAAATTTCCTTTTTGGGCGTCCCATCCGAATTTGGACAACCCAAAAAGGAAAGTTTATAATAATAAAAAATGGGCATACCCCACTCACTCATTAACTCCACTCATTCTCCACCATACAATTTATTCAACCAACCACTATTAACTCTACTCATTCTCTCTCTTCATTTTCTACCACACATTTTTATTATCTTATTGTTATTTCTTAATCTCCGTGTAAGGTAACTTTGTCCAAATTCGGGTGGGACGGAGGGAGTATATATTTAATGGGCATATATATTTAACACATCACCAAAATCAATCAAAACAGCAAGAAATGTGATTTCAATTTTGACCAAGATTTTGATAGCTACCGACGAGGAGTTTGTTTCGCCCGATTTTATCTATGCCCATTAAATATATATATATATATATATATATATATATATATATAACATATTATTGTGTTAATTTTTAAAGGGCAAATTGCAATTTAGAACCCTTTTTTAAATAAAATATTGAAGTTACTGTTAGGACCTAACTATGTAAGCCACATAGTTATAATAGGTTTTGACAAAGAAATATATCATATGTTATCTGACAGCCAAGATAACATATGACCTTGGACAGCTAAGCCATCAACTTCAATCTGCACTTCTATATATATCATCTGGGCGGTATGATTCAAACATCCCTCAAAAGATATCACTCAAATCCTCTCATATACATTAATGTATCTAAATTACATGTGTAGTATGATGTATTACATAATGCCTAAACCTTCTAGATCAGAACTTAGCTCGACGGCTAAGGTTCTCTCACAAAGAAAGGTTTCACCCTCAACAGCCTATGATCTTGAACATCAACGGCTATGAAGAAATCTGTGATGACCAAGATGTGCCTTGTCCAAATCTCTCCATACGGATGTTGCCGGCTAAATCTCCATAAAGATCAGCGTGCACGGTTGCAGATTCCAGCTAATTTATTCTCCAGTCAACAAAGGCTCTAAATGCAACTTCAACATGCATTTACTCCCTTGTCTCCTTGTCTCCTCCAACGGCTATTTCCAAGCTTATAAAAGGAACTCTCCAAGACTGAAGACACTACCCCTTTTACACACAACTTCTACATACCTTGCATCCAAACCTTCTCAACCTGCAACCAATAATCAAAACAATATTAAGACACTTCAGAATCGATCTCAGGTGTATAAACTGATTTGTAAGAACCCCTTAAGACTGACTTTAAGTGGGTAGTGTGAATAGCTCAGTGTAGAGCTTGATCCCTATTAGACTGTACTTATTAGGAAGAGGAAGTTCAAGGAACTTGCCTATCCAATCCTTTGTAAATCTTAACGGGAACTAGATTTAAGTGGATTGATCTCACTTGTCAAGGTTGACAGTGAGGGTGGACGTAGGAGGAGTGAACTCTGAACCACCTTAAAATTCCTTGTGTTCAATTGGTATTATCACACAACACACACACACATATACACACACATACACTATTCACTTGTCTTTACATTATTTCAAACACTTTTATTCCGCTGCACATTTAACTCCAATCTTTAAAACCAGTTAACCTCTGACAGCTAAGATTTCACCTCAGCTGTCAAACCTTAACTGCCTAACCTTTAATTTGATCTAAGCAAACAGGACCTTTCAGTTACATATAATTTTATGTTAATTTTCTAAATATTAAGGACCACATATTCTCATTTCGCACAAGGCCTCTGTACTTAATGAGACGGGCCGGTGACTTTATGTTGATGGTAAAAAATAATTTTAAATTTTATGTTAATTTTCTAAATTATTATATTTAGTTAAATTAGGTAAAAAATAATTTACATATGCCTTTTTAAATATAGTTAAATTGGGATGTTAAATTTCTTTTTATTATTATTGAGTAAAAATATTTTTATTTATTTTATTGAATTTAATATTTTTTTAAGGGATTTAATGAAATTTTAAAAAAGGTAGAAAGTTAAATTTATGGGTTAATTACAATTTAGGGCCTAAAGTCTTGTATGAGGTTCCCAAATGGGGCCTGACTTTTTTTTTTTTAGCGATTTAGGGCCTATACTTACAATTTCTTATCAAATAAGGGCTTATTGACGTTAAGTGTTAACGGAAATCGTCAATAAGCCCTTATTTGATAAGAAATTGTAAGTATAGGCCCTAAATCGCCAAAAAAAAAAAGTCAGGCCCCTTTTGGGGACCTCATACAAGACTTCAGGCCCTAAATTGCAATTAACCCTTTTTTTTGGCCCACATCTTTTATATTAACGTTTTTGATACTTTTTCATGCAATAATTATAAAATTACTTCAAATATACTGTATAAAAAAGCACTGGTAATTTTTTCTTACTTTTTGTTCTTAAACTAACTAAAATATACTTTTTGATACTTTTCTTTGATTCTAACAGAAAACTGTTACTTTTTTAACAGATCGTGTTAGAAATCTAACAGAATCAGTTAAAATTTTAACAATTTCTGTTAGTTTGTTTTTTCTCAAAAAAAAAAAAAAACTGTATGAACCGGTGAAACCGGAACCGTGAACCGGTATTACTTGGTTCGGTTCCGGTTTGCCTATTTCCGGAACCGGCGATTTTGAACCTGAACCAGAACCGGAACTGGATTTGGCCATCCCTACTTACCATGGTCTTGCACATTGATGTTTGCCACGAAAAATGGCTAGCCAAAAGAGAGAGAGAGAGAGGAAAAGGATATCATGGAACACTTGTGCATAACTTTGAATAGGTCCATTAATTGAATGGACATTTCCCAGTCTGTCAAACTCATTTCCTTGGTGTCCTTGAATAGGTCCATTAATGTTCAAGATGGTGGAGTATAATGGTAGCTTGCCAACTTTATTATCCAATCCAAGCTCATGGACTAAGGTAAGCTCATGGTACCTTGCAGGCTTGCAGTAAAGAAACTAATGCAGTTGATAAAATGTTTCTGTTAATTAAAATAAGTAACTGATCTTTCTTGCTAAACCAATAATCTTCATTTTATTGCAGACGGCAAGCATAGTTTTTATAGATTTGCCTATTGGTACTGGATTTACCTATACGAAGAGTGGTCGTGATCCTCACTCCACCGATCTTCAGTTCTTTGACCATGCTTATGAATTCACGAGAAAGGTAAGAAGCTTAAGGAAAGTTACAACTCCCTCTGTCCCAAAATGAATGTCCAAAACATAGTTATTACCCTATGAATGACTTTCATGCAGAGAAGAGGCTTATATATTGAGCAGTCTAGATGGAATAACTATTATGTTAAACATTTTGCAGTGGCTATGGGCTCATCCAGAGTTCATTTCAAATCCATTCTACTTCGGAGGAGATTCTTATTCAGGAATTCCTGTTCCAATTATTGCCCAACTCATTTCTAATGGTAAAAAGTTAGCTGTAGTTTCTCAGATTGCAACCAAGAATTTGCACCAACATAACACACACACACATATATACTCCTCACTCAGACCCCCAACATTGTTTAGATATTTTTGGAAAACTAGTTTTTTGTTTTATTGAAAGATGGAAAACTAATTTTATTAGATCACACAATTAGACCCTTCTTTTCGAAGTGATATATAGATAAGGTTTAATTTCATTTTCAACCATTGTACTTTACTCCAACATTCACTTCAACTACTATACTTTGTTTTTAGCACGAAAACCACAAAAGTTTCGGAAAACTATCACTTTAGCCACAAATTTGTGCATAATTTGTGGCTAATTGCCTAATTCGTGCCTTAGTTCGCGAATTTGTGGCTAAAATGATAGTTTTCCAAAATTTTCGTACTTTTCGTGCTAACAACAAAGTATAGTGGTTGAAGTGAAAGTCGAGGTAAAGTACGGTGGTTGAAAATAAAATTAAACCTATAGATAATATATCATCAGCATAAGTCCCTATGTTCTTTATGCAAAACAAGCAAAGTGTTAACGCATCCCATAAAATACTTTTCGGTCCAAGTAAACAGATGTCTTTCTTTTTGAGAATATGCCTGTTAATAATTAGTTAATTTAATTTTCCAAAATTGTGGGGGAAATGCAGGGAATGAAGCTGGCCTTGGTCAATCTATTAATCTCAAGGTTTGCACTTCTTTGTTTTCTTTTTCGTAAATAACATAATTTATTTTGTAGACTAAGTAGTACATACTGTATTTGATTTGGTTTTAGGGATATATACTTGGGAATCCTTCAACAAATCCAATTATTGAACGCAACTATCAAGTCCTATTTGCCCATGGCATGGGACTTATTCCGGATGAACTTTATGAAGTAAGATCCCGTCAAAGCATTCCAGTATCTATATAAATCCATAATATGGATTTCAAAGTTGTCACACATGAGATTTAAAGAATAGGTTCTTTGATTTCAGTCAATGAAAATGATTTGCAAGGGAGAGTACCGTGAGGATCATGTAGATCCCAATAATTTTCACTGCTTGCGAAATCTCAAAGCATTTGATGAGGTTCTCTCTCTCTCTCTCTCTCTCTCTCTCTCTCTCTCTCTCTCTCTCTCTCTCTCTCTCTTTTGTGTTTGGGAATCTTTAAGATTGCTTCTGGCTGTGACATTCAATGATATTGCATTACCATAATGTTTGCAGTGTATTGATGGAATTCACAAAGGTAATATTTTGGAAGCTGATTGTGGTTTTGTTCACCTGAGGCCTAGCAAATCCATCAGAAGAAAGAGAGCTCTTGATGAGAGAATCAATGAGCTATATAATGCTAAACAGTCACTTTCTGCAATGCGTTGTCGCGTAAGTGAAATTTTCCATTCTGACCGTATATTTCATAGAAGTAGAATATCTAACTTCGTAACATAATAATCATCACGGGCGTTTCTCGTGGGAATGAGTATATTGTCTCATGTTAATATGCGTAGTATAAATTACTTTAATGAATTCAGAATGAAGGATATGAGCTTTTGTATTACTGGGCTAATGACAACAGTGTTCGGGATGCCCTTCATGTCCAAAAGGTATCTACTTAATTATGCATAAAAATGTGAATAAAAGTTGTTCTAGAGTTTGTATACTGAGTAAGAAATTGTACTCTAATTCTTGACTTAGGGGAGCATTGGAACATGGGAACGTTGCAACAGAGTAACTTTGGCGCAAACCATCCTGGACGTTAGGTCTTACCATCTAAACCTGAGCAATAAGGGTTACCGAGCACTGGTTTATAGGTAAAAGCTTATAGTATAAATATTGTGTTTTCTTACAAAAATACAGAATAGAATGCTCATCACATTAAATTTCATGTATTACAAATTTTCAGTTTTGTTTTTTTTTTTTTCCTTTTTGAGCAGTGGTGACCACGACATGATTGTGACGCACCAATCAACTCAAGCATGGATAAAAGAACTCAACTTCCCCATTGTTGATCAATGGCGATCCTGGAAAGTCAATGACCAAATTGCTGGGTATGTTTCTAGAACATAGTTATTCTAGTTGATGTAGATAAATATTACTCCCTCTGTCCCTAAATGAATGATGAAAAAAGTTTCAAATTTGCTCCAGATCAAAAGCAAATTTGAATTTTTTTTTTGTCATTCATTTAGGGACGAAGGGAGTACTAATAAAACAAAACCGTAATGCTTCAATTTCTTTGTCAATGGGCAGTTACACGAGAACTTATGCAAATAATATGACATTTGCAACGGTCAAGGCAAGAAATCTCGATCGATTCACTCTTGCTTGCTTTATTCGTTGACCAGTAGTCTTATTTCTGTTACCCTTTTCAAATTTCAGGGAGGAGGTCACACGGCTCCAGATAGTAGACCTGAAGAATGTTTTGGTATGTTCAAAAGGTGGATTTCTCATCAACCTCTGTGATCAAATGGCGTGCTTAAAAAAAATCCGTACCATTGTTATCGGATAGGTGAAATGTTGGAATGCTTCATGAATAAATGTTGTACCTGCCATGGTTGTATCGTAATAATAGAGACAGATGACCATGTTACTCTATGAATAAATGGATGAATCGAAGGTTATTTAGTAAATGTGTAAAAGAGAGTAGGTGCTTATTTGGGTTTATGATTCTTTTGCCATATGAAAGACTACTGCAGCTTGCCCCAGGTGCATGGTGCAGTGGTAAAGTTGAGGATTTCATAGAAGTAAAAATTGGTACCCTTTGTTTACCCTTTGTTTGCGTTTTCGAAAGTCCACCCTCACTTGAGGTAGGTTCAAACGGAGGAAGGCCGCTATATGTTGAATGCCTAATTCATTCCATTCCAATGAATGTTGAAAGTTTGGTCGACTTATCGCATCTGAAAAATACGAAAGTTGCTCGATCATGTACAACAATATCGAGTTTACTACGAGTATAATATAACAAGGAAGGTACATCAGCATTACTGTGTGTGAAAAATCCTCGATATTGTCAGCAAGGCCATATCTTTCCATATGTTGGCTACAACAGTTCTACATGCCTCAGTCAACTATTTAAGATACAAAAATCTTAATTTAAGTACATCTCGAAATAGACGCCTTCTGCTGCGCCCTCACTGCAGTTGAAGATGAGAAGACATGGCAAATCCGCTCATCATTTGTAGTCTATTCTGGATCATGTATTGGGGCATGATACAGCTGTGGATTAAAAAATATGATGCAAGCTTCTGTTTTGCAGTCACTTATCACGTATTTCTCGCTTCGGAAGTAAGTCAGATCTCCAGAATCTGAATCTGAGTCTCAACCCTAAAATTAAGACATTCAAATCATCAGGTTTATGCAGTAAAATATGCCTGTTAAAATGGAAAGTACCATAAAAGTCTCATTTTTAAGAGAAATCTGACAATTCTTCCACATGAAACAACATTTACAAGTACTCCCTCAAGTGTTGTTTTTCGCCAAAATAAGTGTTGCGTTTCTAAAAAATGAAATGGTTCTAGTGCAATTTTGTTACTGAAAAACAAAGTACAAACAAGTAAAGCATAAAACTTTGATAGTTTGACACGAATGATACTTGTTTTCTTCTAATTTTATATTCTCGTGGATTTTCAAAAAGCTAAAGATACCATAATAGTTAATAGAGGAACATTATCAGTTATGCTTGGGAAAAGAACATTACCAGAGTTTCTTGACAGAAACTTCAGTATCTCGTCAATTATAATTACCTACACCAGATAATTAAGCAGGAATATAGTGAGATGGACTGAATCTCAAAAGTATGTGAGATCAATTATTTATGCAATGGAAAATCGAAATAACATTAAACATTACTTTTATTAATTTTAACAAAGCCAAAAAAATTAAAATATTAAAATAAATAGCATGGATCCATTTTGCAACAATTTTAAATGATATTGTCTGTATCAGTTAGAAAATAGTCGGCTTTTAAGAGAAAAAGTAACAAGATAGACCGAGAAGGCCTTAGTAGATGACTTACAAAAAGAAAAAGAAAACCTACCAAATCCTTAAGAATGTTACAACAGTGTGACATGTCAACTATAGTTTCTCAAAGGCCCAATACTAAAGAAGAACACAAGTGAAAGGAGTGTAAACTCGCCCTAAAGTTATAGGTAGGCACGGGTTCATTCTTCTGGTCACCTAGTATGGTGGAATGGCCATTTTAATGCAAATTCCTCTCAACAAGATTAATTATGCTACCTTCATCCCAAGAAGATAATCTCACTTCCTTTTTGGTTCGTCCCAAAACTTTAGTCCCATTTCTATGAAAGGAAAGAAATATAGTTCAATTTTAAAGCGGTACAGCCAAGTAAAGCATCATCCACAAAGAGTATGACTTATCAAATGTGACTATCTTTTCGGGGCAGAGGGAGTAGAAGATTTTCGAGGAGAAAAAAAAGAAAAGATAGCTGCAAGCGACTGCACTCTATTCTTAAATCTTTGTTTATGAAACAAAGCAAAGGAAAAAGGTAGATGTCCCTCGGGTTTGACAGTAGAAGAACACTAAAAGCTCTGCAGTTGTGCTTTACCATTTTTAGAGTAAGAGATGATCCAAAACATAAGCTGGGATGACTGGAGCCCACACTAGAAACTTTTCCGCCAACGCCAGTTTAAAGAATGGGTATTTCGGAAATTATCTTCAAAAGGCACTTTCTAGAAATGAAATATTCTTCATTCTGGTGTTTGGTTAAGCTCTTGAAAAGTGTGTCCTTAATCACTTTATGTATTTTGGCATAACGAGGATAAATAATGATTGAATGAGATTCTTCAGTGGTTGTGCCGTTGATCTGATCAACTCCAACCACCCTACCACTCTTGGATTCTTTATTTGATACTGTTAAAATTCGATAGCCACAAATAAGAACCTGAGAATTCAAATTCTAGAAACAATGTTGGCACCTAGTTCTTTCAAACATGAAATCATATAGGTTGCCAAAATGTCTTTTTTATTAGGAGTTCTGAGGTGCCTATTAAAAAATTATTCCAAAACAGAGCATGATTACTCCCAAGTACAATGCATTTGCAAACCAAAAAAATGAAAGAAAAGGGGTAGAAGTGTTGTATTGATCGAGTATCAAGATGGAGAGGATAGTTGTTGCACAAGGAGCAAGCTGACAGTAACAAGAAAGAATATATGATTTGTATTGAAGGAATAAATTAAACATTGAATAAACCCATTTGAAAGAGAAAGTTATATGAGTGTAAAAACAATGCTTGCAAAAAGTATGATTGAGCTGTTTGAATGTCGTGCCTTATAATTCTCATGCCTCTCCTTCAGATAATGGCTCAAGGTGGAAGGCTTAGTAAGGTGATTTACGGGAAAGAGCTTATTTCTCGTGGACCTTATGAATATTTTACATCCAGCGTACTCTTCTAATACTACCAATAACCGGAAAATGACGAAAAGGTTTTCTGGAATAGGTTTTCCATGAAAGAAAAGGACACTAATATTCAAACGAGATGAAAAGATCAGCAATGCAAGATCAAACAACTCACCGGAAATGAAAGATACAATACCACTGTCCATTCAGCCCAAGTTAATGGTGTTACCTGTCATGGGAAATCCATACAGAGTTCAAATAGAAAAGGCGAAAAACTCATCGGATTGGGAGGCATGAATAAAAGATACAAAATTTACTTACAGAGAACAGAATCGAAAGTGGTTGCACGTACAAAATGAGTAAATGAAGGAGCATAGTCACGCCAATAGAAGCAACAAGCCACAAATTGCTCCAAGGACGGATGACGCTGAACATTGAATCAGGTAAAACTTAGTTAATCTTCCATCTCACAGACACACACACACACACAAGCAGAAGAAATATATAAAGCATATCACGTACGAAAAAAAGGAGGATATAGCTATTATAGTAGCAAAAGGTAAACATATTGACAAACAAATGATACTCCCCCCCCCCCGGAATGATCTTCCTACTTTTTTTGTTTTTACTACGAATGAACTTTGACAAATAATTTTATGTTAATATAATCATCCTAATAAAAATTTAATTTAAAAATTGTCATTGATAGTAAGTGGTGTATCAATAACAAGTTTTAGATTTCATGTCCCCCACCATACTTGTGATTTTTTTCATCATAACATCTAGGGAGGTACCCGTCCTCCTTTCGCCAAAAAAAAAAAAAATAGATTTCATTAGGACAATTAAATTAACCTGAAAAATATTGTTCAAAGTTCATTTGTAGTAACAGCAAAAAAAAAAAAATTAAAAAAAAAATAGGAAGATCATTCCGGGATGACACAAAATGATAGGATAGCTAATAACTAAGGAAAAGTAAAACTAAAGATGGTAATAATTGACACACAAATTGTGAAAAAATACTCAGCTTTGTCCCATTCGAAGAGGTACCTGTTCCCTTCTAGTTTTTCGCGATCGAAGAGGCACGTGTTTCCTTTTAGTTTTTCGCAACTGAAAACGTACACTTCCTATATGTATTTAAGATAATACCTAGGTAGCAACGTTGACAGAGTAATATTTTCAGAAAAGAAAATAAAATCAAAGATGTTGTTTCTCAAATAGGTCAAATTCCTCGCAACTGCCTATAATTTGCAGCTTCGCCCAGGCCAACATCTACCATAGGACAAATCTTTTGCTACTTCAAGATCCATGAAATTGACATGTCATTTGGCTCCTCTATAATGAATTATGTGTCTTGGTCACGCATCTTCAAAACATCTTCAGTTTCAAAAAGCCAAAGAAAGATAATAAAATTTAGCATTATACAGAGTACAGATTCATCCCGCTCAAAATCTTCAAGACTACGCAACTAAATGCAACTTGGCAGAGATAGGAAATATACATTATTTAATCATCCTCAAGTAGACATTACATACCGCACCAATCCAGACTAAGCAAAAGGAACATACATTATTTATCAAACTAAATTACACTCTATTTCATCACTTGAAAGAGCATCACAGTTGAAACTAAATGCAGCTTGGCAGAGATTGGAAATATCAATGGAAGAGTTAACAGATAAGAAAGAGTGCTTACAGAAGGGATTGATTTTCACTGAGATTGTTCAATGCATTAAACATCTCCACAACAACAAGCACTGTCATTGCCACAGTTGATGGGTGGCGATCACTGAATATACTGCAAGGATATGTAGTTTCCCTCTTTAAACAACTGTCAAAATTTGTCTGCAATAGAGAGGGATGAAGAGTTAGTGTCTGGTGAAATCGGATATATTCACTACTATAACCGTGTAAAATGTCTAGATAGACCAAAAAAAATGCTTGATTATGCAGGAATCTAAGCAAGGGCACCCAGTGGACAAGGTTCCTGAGGGATTTCGGGAAGGCCTGCAGTATTAGTTGCATATAATAAAGCTACTTTCACAGACTAAACCCACAGCACAATATTCATGATTGATAAACCAGCATTTCCCTCCTTGCACAAGCCCTCATGCAAGTCAAATCGACAAGAAAATCTGGCGACGAAGCAAGAAAAATATTTACTCCTTACGTAAGATTGACCCATTTGACAAGTCATACTTTTCAAGGATAGCGTTTTACTTGCTTGTGTCTTCTTGGAATTACACTAACTATTGTCTTCTTTAGAAATGGAACTACTTTTTCAACCAGGCATAAAAGAGGGACGATTTTTGTAAGGGAGTATATCATACAAGAAGGAATCTTAAGTCATTTGAAGATGTATGAACTACCATCAACACAGAGAGATTACCAGTTCAGTATATGGTAGCTTCGGCCCGGTATCTGAGTAAATAAACCACCATATGAACCCCGCAACAGTTGCAAGTCCAACGTAAGCTGTGCCACAAAACAAAGTTATCACAGACCTTAACCACAACAAGCACACTACATAAGTTCAGAAGATAACACAATAAAGATCTTATAGATTGACCATTAGAACTCCTTACAGTGTCTTGACAAATTTCTAAGCAATAATAATATTTATAATAATAATTAAAATTAAAATTTAACTTAAATAATACAATAAAACTGGATAGGAAACTGTTAAATTACTTTTGGACATGTGTATCACATCAATGAATCACGGGGTAACTCCATGCTTGAAAACAACATTTCAAGAAATTTAGCCTAAACTATCCAAAGTCATATTAAACACTATAATATCTGTTTCTTAGTGTATATGTAATGTGCAAACATAAATAAAAAATTGAACCAGGCATGAGTGTTAACTGAAGAAAATAAGTATGAGCATTAACTGAACGAAAATAAGTAGGCGATAAGAAGATGATTGCCATGGGCTGGGTTCTCATTTAATCTTTTCTATCCACTAACCATTTCGTAGATCAAGCTTTCAATTTCACAAAGATAAAGAGATATTACACCCCCTCCCCTTCCCCCCTGAAGCTTGTAATGAAGAGTTCCTTTCACTTGATACTATAAGACCATTACATTGTTTTTTAGACAAATCGACAAGTATTTCCAAATATGGAAGGTGTAATAACAATCAGAATGTATGTGAAATCCCAAATAATACATTAGGGCGCCAGTTTACCTCCAATGACTAAATAACGAAAGAACAACCACCCTGAAACAACAGCTTCATTGACCTGCAACTCCAATAGAGATAAAGGTCAGCTCAAGAGATTAGTAATGATTCTTGTACATTATTCTCTTTAATTAAATATACTTATTTTCTTTTTAAGAAAAAATGAGATTAGTACCTTTCGAGGTTTGGCTTTCATAACAGATGATGCAAAAATAAAGACCACAATAGCAAATCTTTCAAAAAAAATTTATCATCATGAGGTTGAGAAATTCAGATGATGAAAAACAATATACACAATACCAAACCCGCTTTACATTCAGCAAGCAACCAGATGAAAATTGAAGTCAATATCACCTAAAAATATACTCCCTCAGTCCCACCTCAAACCGGACTTATTTCCCTTTTGGTCCGTCCCACCTCACACCGGACTACCCAAAATGGCAAAGATCTTCACTATTCCTCCCACTCATTCTCTCTCCTACTTTACTTTTATACCCACAACACCAATCAACTTACTACTCATTCTCTCTCCTACTTTAATTTTTATACTCACAACACCTCTCTCCTACCTCACTTTTCCTTAATAACCATGCCCAAAAAGCTAGTCCGGTTTGAGGTGGGACGGAGGGAGTATATTCTAACTTCAAAGGTTTTCTCTCGTAGAAACAGAGATATACAAGTATGCCAGGTCATTTAGCTAAGAATAAACTGCAAAATTAGTGCAGTGACAAAAGTTACAAATGAAAAGATAAAATACAGACAAAAGACGATTCCAACTAACTACAAAAGTAGTACCTTTCGAGGTTTAGCTTTCATTACATCCGAGTCTTGCTTATTGAATCCAATAGCAGTAGCAGGCAGACCATCAGTTACCAAATTTACCCAGAGAAGCTGGACCTGGAGGAGGACGAGAAACATGATCACTACAACTAAATGAGCTTAAAGCAGAATGAGCAGCAATAATCACTGGTATGGCATCACATCTAGTTTTAGTAAAAGTTTATCATTTCATCTGATAGCTTTTTCTTATAAAATAATCAAAGGACAGCAGTTTGTAATGGGTTATTAGATTCAATAGTCATTCATTAGATTTAAGACCCTAACGACTTTGCATTTTGGTTCCGTAGGAAGCCAAATCATAATAAGAGATTCAACATAAAATTCCCCGTAGGATAAAGATGGATAGAGTTTCCATCCTTTCTTTAACATGAAGATATGTTAGAATATAATAAAATGAGCTTGGATGATATATATATATATATACACACACACACAGATACAAATAAAAGAAAGATAAGTTTTCAACAAAAATTAGTTTTATACAGTTAAACCTCTTTAAATAATACTCTTGAGACCGGAAAAAAATATTACTTTATAGAGTTTATTATGTTATCGATAAATGAATATTTTATTACTTTATCGATAAAGTAATATTTACTATTTTGGATATTTATATATATATATTTATGATTTATAGTATATTGTAAATTTGGTAGAGATTTTTTTGTGTACATTGTACATATATAAAGAAACTCAATCATTTATAGATAGAGAAACCCATTCATTTATAGTATATGTACCTTGCTACAACACGAGCAAGACATACCGGAAGTTGTGTATGCTCTACAAAAAGTTAAGGATGAGATTTATTTTGGTTTTGGTGGAAAAGAGAAACAAGTGACTATAGATTCATAATTTTTTTAAAAAAAATATAGTAGAGTGAATAAAAAAAATATTCTTTTATTATCACTATTTTTATTTTTTCTTCTTCTCTTTTCATTTTCTAATTTTATTTCTTTTTTCCACCTATTTCTTCTTCTAACTTATTTTTTTTCTTACATCTTTTCTTTCCGATGATGACACGAGGATTCATGTTAGACGACCCCAGAATTTTGGGACTAAGGCTTTGCTGTTGTTGTTGTTGTTGTTGTTGTTGTTGTTGTTTATATATATGAAATTCGAGAATTATTACTTTATATTTTTGTTAGGCCCTTAATAATATCATTTTTTTTATTATCTAATGCATTTAGCGAAAATATTACTTTATAATATGGCCCAAGTCGGGACCGGATAAATTTATTATTTAATCAAGGTTATTGCTTTATCGAGGTTTAACTGTAATACATCATTTAAGGACAATTAAACTCACAGGTATAAGAGTATCAGGAATTCCAAGAACGGCCGCCACAAAGATGCAAACTACTTCACCAATGTTTGAGGATATCATGTATCTGATGAACTGCTTGGTATTATTGTATATAGCCCTTCCCTCCGCAACAGCCTGCTCAAAGCAGAACCCACTAGTGAGATGATTGAGATCATAAATGCAGATATTCTTCTGTCCAACACTAACTGTTTATATAATGAATTCTTTGATCAAACAGATAAAGGCCATGAAGCTTACCGCAACAATTGAAGCAAAATTGTCATCAGCCAAAACCATATCTGATGCACTCTGATAAATCAAGTGCAAAAATGAAAGCATTGATTAGAGAATATTCTTTAGGAATCTTAAAACAGAAACAGATAAGGTTGCAATTGTTGAATATCTTCCACATTTTAGTTAGGTTTTAGGCTACATGCAGCATCATGATTTTAATATTTAGAAAGAAAACAAACTAACATGCAAAAAACTAATCCAATCAAAATCACGGTCTCCAAGTCAAAGCCCAATCAGACCCCAACAAATGAAGCAATACACACTCAGATCAAATGTGTATCTGTAACTAGCATAGACTAGAGACAAAGCTCTACAATAGAATGAAAAAATTTTAGCACGTCTGCATCAATGTCTTCTAGAATCGGAGAACTCATACACAAGGAAAAACTCAAAAGTTGGTCAAGATTTAAGAAAAGACATCGGCAGATGATCTGTCAAGGACGTCAAATTTTCTGCCTTACAGCATCATAACAGTCAATCGGTCATTACATTATGAATTCTTGCAGCATTAATCAACTCTGAGAAAATCTCAACCCAACAAAAGTTTCCAATTAATTTGACACACACTTAATAGAATAACAAAAATTCAAGGATTTGAACTAAGGAATGGGGTGGAAGTATAACTGTGCTTAAGTCCTACTCCATGGCCAACTAATTTTGTGAAGGGTCTCTCGTACTCGGTTATGTCCAATTATATTCTTCTTACACATTTGACAGGTCTTACTTTGTCAATTGGTAGGTCATATCACGAGCGAGCGCACCATTTCCAACAGCGATGCCCAAAGAAAAATTGATGATAGAAGAAATCTTCAGACTTGGATCTATGGTCCATATCCAACTGTTGGACGAGTCTAACTGTTCTGAAGATCACATAAGAGGATTAGATAATTATGTACCACAAGACTCTGAAAGTATCTCACTGCCTCTCAGTACTTAAGCAACTTGTTACCTGTTAAAAATTCTACTCTCTGAGTCCAAGACTAGAAGATGAACATGCAAAGGAACCTGGTGGAGGAATATTAGAATTCGAAAGACAACTACGATCAAGATGCCTCTGATAGGAAAAGACAACTCACACAGAAGAAAATAATTAGAAGGTCCTCGAAGAAGTCATGATCAATGAAAGGGGAAAAGGAAAAATGAAGTGTCGATATGAGCTTCATAACTTCAAAAGTATAACCTTGTTGTGGAATAAGGCTGTAACTTGGTAGTATCACTCTTACCTCGTCAACATTGAAGTCAAGCTTGTGTTCAAAAAAGAATCTCACATTGAGCTTAGGCTCTCTTTTGTTGAGTCTTTCAGCTGAGAGAGATGCGGGTATTGCAGCTAGACTAAAGGCTAAGTTTAAAACGGGGATGCATGAGAGGACCTACCAGGATACCACCCCCAACTTTAAAGCTCTTTATGACCCCTTATGCACGAGCAAGAAAAGAGGTGATTCAAGCAGAACCTTATTCACTCCATATCAGTGCTCAACCCAGCCCAGTGCAAAGATGCTCCCTCAATTTTGGGTTCCAGATTTTATTCAATTTTTTGTAGAATAAATGAAGTATTCAAATGAAGGTATGTAAAGAGTACGGATAATCTACCAACAGTAAACATAAGCAAGTTTGATCACACATTTTGGCGGGGTTGAGTAAGTTGTTCAATTAAATTAAAGAACCCCAATATTGTTGTTAATGGAGGCAAAGCTTGATATACATTGTTGCACCCCCTTTAACAATTGAAGTTCTTAATCTTAAATAAGAGAGTAATTTAATAAATTAAATTCAAGAAAAAATTGTGAGCTTATACCGCCACAGTTTTTTCACCAGTATGCTGTTGAACCATAAATTGTCCAGAAACTACTGTTATGCTTCTTTGAGGGACATAACAAGTAAAATTGTTGTGAGCTCCTCCAAATGACTGCAAATACCTTGGCAACTGCTGTTCCTGATCCCATGGCGATTCCAATGTCAGCTTTTTTGAGTGCAGGCGCATCATTCACCCCATCTCCAGTCATTGCAACCTTATAAAGAAGATGAGCATAAATGCAACATCAATGTTTGAAGCAAGATGATGAGCCAAAACAAGAGATTATGCATAATCAGCTTCATTTTTATCAGGCGAAAAAAACAATATGAAAGAGAATTATTATGTGTCCTCATTTTTCACAAGCATGGACAAGAACATTTTGATGTTCACTGCTTTGGCTGTTTTAACCAATGTAAAAAAAGGGAGCAAATGAGATCAGTTCGCCTGACAGAACTACCAACTGGCCAAATTGAGATCAACAATTCATTTTTGCAAAGAAGGGGTAGCTTAGCTTACTCCTGTCAAGGTGGTCCAAACAAACAGCATGCAAATGATGGCAATAACATGAAGCTTCGATGCAATATAGCTTCAAGTCTTTCTGACTAGTAGACAAAGAAAGAGAACAATGGATATTACAGAAAATGAGGGCATAAGCCCAATCGTGCATTACTTTTGAGATGACAGAAAAGCTTCAATCACAGAGACACTTGTAAGCCTGGACGTGTTAATCCAATTCTTAAGAAATAGATAATCACCAGTAGTTCCAACAATTATGCTGAACCGATCAATGAAGCTACTCCGATTGTCCATAGCAATCATGAGCACCTTGACATTTGAACACACCAGTGCAGTCATTGAAGTATATCCCTCCGGTCCAAAATAGTGTTCACTTTAGGAGCTTTCACCACTTTTAAGAAATGTAATCCTACCATTTTATAAGAAAAGTACCAAATCTACCCCTACTAAATTGTCTATCTTTCATCCGTTACTTCACTCATCAAGTACAAAGTACAAACACAACTTCCGATGCAAGGGTAAAATTGAGATTTTAACCCAAAAGCGACAACTATTTTATTTGGAGTCCTAAAGCGATAACTATTTTGGACCAGAGGGAGTAGATATATAAGAGGCGTACCACTTCATTTTGGTGCTGCAACGCTTCAACCAGCATCCTTTTATGAGATGGTTCAACCCTGATAGAGGTAGAAATTTAGAGTATAAGGACCAATTACTTGTCACAGGATTGAAGGAACTGTTAAGAACATAGATTGCAGTATTGCATCTTCTAGGGACATGAACAAATAAGACAACAACAACAAAACAAAAAAATAAAAAATACAACAGCTTAACATTATATGAATAGAGTAGAGATATATTTGGGATCCACAACAAATGAATATGAGACTACTCCCTCCGTCCCGGCCGAAAAGCCACAAATTTCCTTTTTGGGTGTCCCATTTAAAATGGCACTTTCCCAAAAAGGAAAGTTTTTATTACTATTCCACCCACTCATTCTCTCTCCTACTTTACTTTTACACTCACAACATTCTCTCTCCTAACTATTCCTCCCACTCATTCTCTCTCCTATTTAATTTTTCATACTCACAACATTTACACTTTTTCTCTTTCCTACATCACTTTCCTTAATTTGCGTGCAAGGCACAAACTTTGCCTTTTGGGCCGGGACGGAGGGAGTATATGTTATTAGAAACACCACAAGCATTGTTCTAATAAGATTTTTCATATCATTGACATAAGTCTTTCTTGAGGGTGATGGAACTATGCACGCACATTAGCTACCTCAATGATCTCACTCCTGCAGAAACTATGAGCCCAAGTTGGATTGCAAGAAGAAGTAAGGTAGATCATAGTTGGAGAAACCCCATTAGCTAGAATTGTGGTACCAGCTTGAAATCAGCGATGTTCACAGTATGATCACAATAGTTTTAGCTAGCCAAACCAATTTCCCTTTTGTCCATTACACTGGGGTTGAGTTAAAGGTGCTTAAGCTAATATTTTGTAGCTTATTTCATACAACTCGTAGTCATTGGTTGCACGGAAATACTTTGTTATTAAAAAATGTAAGGATAAGCAGGCTATACCTAGTGAAGAGTGCCATGTGTTGCAATGCCACTGTCTTCTGCAAAGCTGGAAGGTCATCAAATTCAGAAGCAGTGTAAGAGCGTCCCACAAAATCTTCCAAGTGATCAAAAGCACCTATCTTTCGGCAAAGTGATTCTGCAGTGATCTACATTTGTTATCTTCGGTTAGAAACACAATCTTCACAATAAGGCGTAAATTAGGATAACCCGAAATAAATAAAATTCCAAAAACATACACTACCTTGTTATCCCCGGTGACAACTATAACACGTATGCCCGCAGTCATGCATGAAAGTATAGCTTTTCTTACTTCCTCTCGTGGCGGATCAAGCATGCCAACCTTTAGTTTTGGAACAACAAAATAGAAAAAGGTTGGTGCAAGAAGATGTGATGTTGACATGAGTAATGATTCAGTTAGTCCAAGAGCAACAAGGTACTTTGTCTGTTCCTAAAAAAGAGTCCCCTTTTGATTTGGCTTACAGATTAAAAAGGCAATTGACTCTATTATCAACAATTGTATATAGCTTATTTTCTTTCAGTTTTAAGTACTGAGATATTTTACAAGTCCCTTTATCTAGGTTTAATCAAAGGGTACAATGGTATAAAAATAGCAGTCACGAAAAGAAAAGATGCTTCATGGACATTCTCTTGGAGAACTTTCAAAGGGAAAGGGGGTTCGTTTCTAGGAACAAAGGGAGTGAATCAAAACAGAATGAAATATCTTAAATATAAAGGGAAATTATGTAACTGAAATATCCAATCATTTATTTATGTTTTGCAGATTTTTCCCAGAAGCAACAGTCTCTTAATTCAGTAAATAAATAAAGAATGCGTAAATTCCCAAACTAAAGATCGTTTGTTAGCATCAGCCGTAGGGGAGAGAAATCCATGGGTGGCGGTGGTTGCCAGAGAAAGTTTTAAAAAGTTGCTAGCTGACATACTGGTGCCAATGCAAATATATTACAAACACAAGTAGGATCTTAACTAGACTCAGAAGGGTCATCTTTTTGCTTCCAGAGCTAAAGCTTTGCACATTAAATCCTTAATAGACTCCGTAATTGGGAAGGAGTTGTAATGGGGAAAGGCACTGAGCGGTTTGCTAGAGCCATTTAATCCACCATGTTGGACCTCCAAGCTTGTCATGTGACTCAATAACAGATCCAGTAGTTGAATTCAAATCAACCTTCCGGCCTTCTTTTAGTTTAATGATGTACATATGCTTAAAGATACTGTACTTTTGTTTGAAGTACATATACAAATTGGTCCTTCAACTGGTTGGACAAAACTGGACCAGTGTTGGAACCAACCTAATGTACTTGTCACCACTTGGATGTTGCAGTCTGTTGCGTTCTCTTTTTATTACGTATAGAATATGTCCATTACTTAATCAAATACTATTTGGGTTTGTTCAGCTAGTGATCAAGAAATCAACTATGAACCGCAACCTCCAAACAAGGAAGACCAGAGGAAACAGTAACTAAGTGGAGGGCTGCTTGCCACTGGCATCTGATAACCAAACCATTTGCACAGTTTTAACCTTATTATCTCATTTTTGCAATGAACTTCAAGTTTTAGCTCTTGGTACTGTTTTGAAATCAGTCACTGACATCTTTATTCTTTTCACAGGAAACAAGGAAGTCAGAGTAAACCTTATTATTTCAGTTTTTGTGCAATGAACTTCAAGTTTTAGTTTTTCGCACTGTTTAAAATAGTCACTGACATCTTAATTACTTTTACAGGAAACAAGGAAGACAGAGCAAGCCTTATTTTTTCAGTTTTTCTGCAATGAACTTCAAGTTTTAGTTTTTGGCACTGTTTGAAATCAGTCACTGGCCTTATTCCTTCCACAGGTAAGATCCAGTTCACTGCACAACAATCTAGTTTTTCAGTAACTACTCTTCAAGACTTAAATTAAATAGAAAATCAAAAGAAACTATGAAAAAGAAAGCATACCAACCCAATAAATGTAAGGTCTTTCTCATCAGCAAAGGAAAGATTCTGCTGGCCTGAGGGCATCCTTTTCAAGGCAAGTGCCAGACATCTTAAAGTCTCTTTTCCTGCAAAACTGAACAACCAACGTACATCCTTAAATAAGGTCATAGCTCTGCAGCCACAACAGTGAAGATATCAAAATCAAACCAAAAGGGAACAAAATGAGAAACCAATTTTAGATCTACAAAAATTGATCAGCAAGATATGTTTACTATCGACAAGCTCCATAATACTGTAACCAAAAGTTTGTTAAGCAGCAGTCTTCTGCTTCCAGTAAAATTGAATTTACCAAGTTAAATGTGCTTAAATTGTAAGATTTAGATTCTCCACAAAACTCTACTTCTCAAGTAAGTACTTTTAAAGTCAAATGAGTAAAATCATCCAGTAGAACCAAGAGCACTTTCTGCCAATCTCAATTCACTTATCTCAACTAACCTTGTCCAAATTACTTGGATCAGTAACATTACTCGGCTGCAAATTCATCTCTGCCTATAGTTATTTGAACCTTCATTTTTAGAAAAAAGTACCCTAATTTTTTGAGGACAACATGGCACATACTTCAAGCACAGAAGATGCATACCCAAGATATATGTTTACAATATCTTGATGTTGAGAATCATAGAGAGGGAGAAGATGCATTGGCTCGTCTCAAATGCATGCCAGATTGGTTGAAAAAATATGTGGATAATTATCTAAAAACAAAGGGAGTCAAACCATATTAATGTGAAAATGCTTGCTCGCCTCCTATATTTGGGCTAATGACTTTACGCAAAGCAGTGGGGCTTAACTAAGAAGCCGCTTCAGTTTTAAATTAACGCCACACTAGCACCATCATATTTCGTTAAAAAAAATTACTTTGTTTCTATTTAATTATCAGGTTCATAAACTTTGGCCACTTATTTTGTAGGAAAAATTGCAGTACATTACAAACTTGACCGCCAGTTGACCAAATTCAAATAGAGCAAAATAATTTCAGCCCCTAAAATTATATCGACGCCTTTTTCAAAACAAATTGGTTCCAGTTCTGATGTAAAAGGAAACAATCTTAACACGGCACAATTAGAGTTAACAACTATCTAAATGATGATCTTTTAATGGTATTTACAAATTACCATGCTCCCTCATAGGTACATTAAGCCCAAACTTTAACAAAACAGATAATATAAATGATACAGTCAAAGTCATAATAATGAAACCAGAATAGCATAGTATTATACAGCTACCATATAAACAGCAGAGTTCAACTGGGGGTCACGACAAAAAATATCCTACATCTGAAGGTTAAGAAAATGGAGATGCATATACTTTTGCCTACTCTTTTAAATCCGACAAAGCAAAAGAGCTGGCATAACTTAATGAACAAACTCATGAACAAAGGGAGATCGTCATATATTACTCCCTCCGCCCAAGAAAAATGTTGCGCTGTACAATGGCCCACAATTTAAGGATGTCGCTTAATCGCTTGAAGCTTCATGAAATTCCACTAAAAGTTTTACCTCTTTTAGAAATGACTCGTTCTATGGGGAACAGATGAAATGGCAAGTGCACCTCTTTTTTTTTTTTTTTTTTTGGGGGGGAGAGGGAGTATCATTGTCAGCAATGGAGCACCTACAGCACACAGACAGTGAAAATTCGTATTGAGAATCTGACACACCTATAGTGATGTGTGCCAAAGATTAAAATGACATTTCAAGGGATAATTAAACTTGCCAAATACATAGGCCCACATATAAAAGGGGAAAATTACAACTTCGAAGGTGAATTATCAATGAAGCTAGACAAGGCCAACAAATTATCTCAATCAACGGGAAATGCAGAAAGATGGATAAATAGTCATTGAGAGTTACACATTAACAACTTTTAAACAAGAAGAACCTGAAATATACAAAGGCTGATACATCTAATGGATGCACCATAAAGTTTATAATACTAGTTTGATATGAACAAAAATAATATAACAGAAGAGAAATGTGCAAGGCAAGGTGCACCTATGAGTATACGCTTACTAATGTGAACTAAATATGTGAGTTGCTTCCATGAATGAAATAACACATACCTGGCAAATCTAGATTCCAGCTCAGCTCTAATATTTGCAGTAAGAGGAACCGTGGAACCATCATCATTGCACAAAACGCTCGTACATCTAGAAAGTATACTCTCAGGAGCACCTTTAGAGAACATAATCTCAATCTGCTTTCGGCTACAAAGCACACTCATCATCTTGCGATCACGAGAAAACTCCAAAAGAGAAACCTGATACAACAGAAGAAAAAAAAAACATTATCACATCAAACTGCTGATTAACATGCATATATTAGTCATCACATAATTGAGCAGCTTCAGGTATCAACCTCCAACATTGCAACAGCAAAAAAGATTTGGGACTAGGGAAACAACCAAAATCTGAGTACTTACATTACAGCAACAATGTTGGGATGAAAGTTCAAATTCACAAATGATGGTCCATACCCTTCAGACATTTCTTACTCCCTCCGTCCCGAAATGATCTTTCCACTTTTTAGTTGTCAATACGAAGGTATTTTGAGCAACAAATTTAAATTAATTTAATAATTCTAATAAAAAAATTAAAACTTGTTAGAGATAATCCATTATAAATACTCTCAATAACAATTCTATTTTCCTATCAAGAAAAATACTACCAATAACAATTTTTAGATGTTCATTAGGATAATTAAATTAACCTAAAATTATTGCTCATACCTTCATGTTGACAACAAAAGAAATCGGAAGATCATTTTGGGACAGAGGTAGTATATCATTTAGTCTAAATTTGATCAATAAGGACAGCTTCAGTTTTCTACATGTCTTGAGATCTTAACTGCCTCAATTATGATGGTCCCCAGAATACAGATTTAAGGCCTAAAAACAATCATCTACCTTATAATCACATAATATATGATAGGAAACATCGTAGAGAACCTACTAATGAGTTTCCTAAGTTATAAAACGCAATGTGGGAATAACGATTGACTTCGCTAAGTGGGGCCAAGACTTGAAAAATTCTGCTCCTCATCCAGTTTAACTCAATGAATAGACAATATTCAGATAGCTTTAGCTTTTTACAGGTATAGAGATGTTAATCAGCCACTAGGATTCAAGGCACCGAAAAGAGTCAACTATACCGTCACATAGTATAAGTTAGATGGTACAAGTGTCAAAACCAAACAAGCAAGATTATACTATCAACTAATAAGATGTGGTTGATCCATTAGAGATCACAACATATCTCAATTTTTTCTTCTGGATTAAAAAAATTGAGTATTGTATATGGTATTGTTGGAAGAAGGAAACTAGCAATCCGGTATTTTTCAAGCTATTCAAGGATGATAGCATGAACCACGTGATACATAGATTGTTTAGTAATGAAGAAGATGCTGCAAACCAAGAGGTGCATGACGACTTTCTGTTACATGCTCATTACAGCATCCACTGGTATAGGTTGAGTAATCTTACAAGCGCGAAACATATACTCCCTCCGTCCCACTTCAATGGATACCAAAAAAAAGGGCACACATATTAAGAAAAGGTAAGAGAGAGAAAAAGTGGAGAGAGAATGTTGTGAGTGTAAAAGTAAAATAGGAGAGAGAAAGAGTGGGAGGAATAGTTAGGAGAGAGAATGTTGTGAGTGAAAAAGTAAAATAGGAGAGAGAAAGAGTGGGGTAAATAGTGAAGATTCCTTTCCATTTTGGGTAAGTATCAATTGATGTGGGACGGACCAAAAAGGAAATAAGTATCAATTGAAGTGGGACGGAGGGAGTATATTTTTCTTGAGCCTTAGCCGGATAATTTGGAACTAAAAAGATTTGCCAAACAAGCAATCTAGTTGTTGCCAACATATTTGGAGCACAATAGTGGTAGCCAAAGAAATTTTAGAACTGACATACAGAAATTCTAGTATTAATGGCATGCTTGTCAATGGTAAGTCCAAGTCAAAAGCCCATGAGAACATGAAAAATAATGAGGCAAAATCGTTAAGATCATTCTCAACTGTTACTAACAAGAGACATTGGTGATAGTCTCTATATATACATATATACACACATATATAAGCACCAATAAATGCGAACCTTCTTGAATTGGTTCTCCCAGTACCGATTACAATAAGATGCTCGTTCGTGTTTGCTCAGCATATTTAGAGCAGACGGCATAGAGTCAAAACCAGGAAGGCCAACCTGGCAAAAAAAGTGAATATTATACTATAAGTCTACTTGAAGCCCTAATTGTAATGAATGAGAATGAAATTAAATGATACTGCCAACCAATTATGTAGTGCATAGAAAGTAAAAACAACCTTTTCTGCCAATACACGAAGAGCAACTTCAGTTGACTCGCCAATCTTTTCATAACTCCTTTTGTCGGGATTATATTGTATAATGGACTCATTGCAAAGAGCTGAACACATTGCTATGTGGAGAAGACAAGGGAATTGTGCAGGGAAGTCAAGCTGCAAAAATGAGAACAAGGGATATTATAGCCGACCTGGACAGGAGGCAGAAGATATCAAACAGGATGCAGCAAATAGTTGTACTTATGGTAAGCATTGAATTTGTTGTGAGTTTGGATAAAATAATAATAAAATCCTAAATCACAGGCCTAGCAACGGGGACAATCCCATCCACATTGACTAGGTGTGGGAGTTTAGTATGCTATTTAAAGGTCCACAACGCTACAACTGGGCACAAACAGCATCCATGGACTTTTGGGTGGGCCTGTGGTAAGCCCAGTCGACCAAAGGTGCTTATTCTTAGTGGGTTAGTTCGTGGTGCTTGTGTAGTGGACCGGCTTTTGGGCTTGGCTCGTTACATTTGAAGATTGACTAAGATTATTTTTACCTGAACACAACTCATCCCGCCACCCAAACACAAACCCCTGCAAGTCCATTTATCAATGTTGTCACCTACATCCTGATTTAGAGCCAGCTCCACTAGCGTGCAACACCAGAAACCGACTGCAATTATTCAGACTATGTGGGTCCATGTAGCCGCCTACCAAACCTTCATTAAATCATAGAAGCAGACAAAGATCTCAAAAAAATTACCCCACACACCACTCCCTTTACCAATTTTAAATCAATGATCCATCATCTTGTCTAGAAAAAAGTCAGACCAGTAAACTCTATTAATTCTATGGAATCAAGGATACAGAGTTACGCTCCTATAGAACAGATCCTGTTCGAGTAAGGTCAATTAAACAGATTAGTGACCAGCGAGAACCAAAATGAGAGTACCAATTCTATCAACAAACAGGACGCTTGCTTCCCATAACAGATCTGCTCGAATGAAGAACAACCATTTTCATATCACCAATGTGCTTTACTTCATTGATATTTTATGCCAATAGTATGGCACTTTTCTCGAGGGTACGAACTACAAAGGAGCTCACATGTTAAGACAGCCGAAGTATTTCCAAACAAGCCATGAAACATATCTTCCAGAAAGTACTAGCAATGATAACAGTAACACTAGGAATAACAATTGTCAGAAGCATATATTGAAGATCTACTCCGAATATAAATAATGAGCAGTTCTGAGCATTAAGTGTAAATTTAAGAAGCAATAAAAATATATGAATCTAGGAAAACGCCCAAACCGAAATGCAGCACTGAGACAAAGCAGGATATTTATATTATTATGTGAACTGCCAGGAACATGTGCTATCAGAAAAGTTAAATGAAAGCATTAAGTGCTCAATTAAACACACTGATATTAGTATATCAAACAATATCATCAAACAAAAAAAAATCAGAAACTACACAAGAAAAAAAAATGGCATATTCTAATTGTGAGATTCCAGCAAATCTTACCTGAATTCCTGTGCTATCAGATATAAAGCCTTCTGGGGCATAAGTCGACCCACTGATGTCATACTCAGCAGCAGTAAGACCATGGTTTACAGACCGAAGCACACAGATCTGGAAAAAGAAAACACAATAAGCCAACAACACAACTGAGATATTGAACCCCAAACATGATGTAAGTAATGGCATGAATTGAGCCGTATTACATAACATAAAACAATGGTTTTTCCCTTGTTTGATATCATAAGCTAGAACGAATGGAGAGCATGTCAGGGCAAAGAAATAGCAACAATACTGGATATAATCACTCAGAATGGTGAATCGGTCTGGTGAAGGGAAGAATGAAAGAAAGTAAAGAATATAGATGATTAACCAACTTTGTCATGCCAGTTTTTCTCGACGAGAGATAATTATTTTACAATTATAGAATGATTTACTTCAAGAGCACATACAATGTAGAGCAGTTACATAAACAAATCCTGCTTGGAATCGAATTCAGTACTCATATCCCTTGCTATTAAATACTCCCTCCGTCCCATTACAATTCGGACAGTTACTGTTCACGCGTAGATTAAGGAAAAAAATAATGATATAAATGTTGTGAGTGTAAAAGTAAAATAGGAGAGAGAATGAGTGGAGGGAATAGTAAATTATAATGGTGTTGTGAGTATTAAAATAATGTAGGAGAGAGAATGAGTGGAGGGAATAGTGATAAAAACTTTCCATTTTAGGAAGTGTGTGATTTGTAGTGGGACGCCCAAAAAGGAAAGTGTGTGATTTGTAATGGGACGGAGGGAGTATACAATAATGAAACGTTGAAGCAGCATATTTCTGGTTTAACAAATGATCCAAAGAAACTCCTATCTAACGTAAGATCTGTACCTTGATTTGCTGTTGTATTCTTCAAATCACCCAAGTCAATTAACTTGATAATCTTCTATCAATTTGCCATAGATATCAAATTAAAAGGCTAAATTCCATTAAACAAGCTAGATTTGTATCTTCATTTCCATAATTTCTCTTAAATCATGTTTCCATTCACTAAAGACGGCTTGGCTCATGATGAAAAGGAGAGCATCATTTTCACCAATAAGACAGACTTTTCGTGGAAATGATAATGTCCACAGAGATGGAATAACTACTGCCCCAGGGTCGTTTAGTTCCCATCCCGATGCCCTATAAAAACTTTCTTTTGTTCAAACTTCATTATCCACAAGAAATTACCTGGTGCAGCTACCTCTGTTCATGTGCAATACGCTAGTCGTAGTTATTGAGTGGTTGCACTTGTAGAAAGTTTTAACCAAGATGATAGTGGTGGTGATGGCAATGGGTTGATAGTAGTAAAAGCGAGGTAACACAGGTTCAAGCTAGTAACTCAATATTAATATTACTGACAACTGAAGCATTTAAAATTAGCAAACTTCTATTTTGAAATTTGAAGGGGCATTCGAAAGGTTTACAGGGCTGTTAAAAAGAAAATCTTTCAAATTTTGGATCCCAAGTTCCTGTCCCTTGCTAGCATTTTCCCATTTTAGAATTGCAATATGTTTCTAGGAAAATTTAAAGCAAAACAAAAAAGGTAAGATAAATTTTGCACAATTAGAGCTCTGCAATTGAAGATGATCACCTTTGAAACAGACATCATATTTGTAGTCAGAGTGCCAGTCTTGTCGCTGCAAATTACTGTTGTACAACCTAAAGTCTCTACTGATGGCAACGACCTAACAATAGCATTCAACCGAGCCATTCTTTTTGTGCCAAGAGCCAAGCACCTGTTTGATTCAGGAAAACAATAGTTTTAATTGAATAGCATTCATCACGATCTCAATACCAATAATCTGCCAGGTGAGGCAGACATGCAGATGTCAAATACAAAACAATGAATCTTACCATAGATGTATGACACCAAGTTAAATTCCAATCAAGAGTTAAGCATATTCTCACAAAAAACGAATGCAATAAAACTTGCTAATGCAAGAAAATAATTGTTTTCCAACAAATTATCATGAACAACAGAAAAAATGATTTTTTTCATAGAATACTCACACCATCTGCTTGAAAAGTACGTTTATTAAAGCCAAACTCCTGAAGCACAAATGAATTGCTATCGATAGTGTTGGGTCTATTGGGCGATCCTGGTAGCTCGAGGACCATGGAATTATTTGAGTGACTAGTTACTCTATTCGAGTCGAGTTCGATAGAAAAGGGTTGCTCGTTTAGCTATTCGGTTATAGTCGAGCTACTCGCCAGACTCAAAGAACATGTTCGCATACATACTCGACTCAAGTATACTTATGCATTTAATGCAATTATTTCTCTTTTCTATTTTATATATCCATAGTTATAATGTTTCATACATTATATTGGAAACTTGTTCAGCTAAAATAAATGGAATATATACACTCACAAATATATGCATACAAATAAATAGATATATATATATATATATGTGTGTGTGTGTGTATATATAAAGCTACATTTTCTCTCTATTTGGATTTCTTAGGTCTCACAGATTGAATTTAGAATCAAAACTCGATTTACTTGACACGACTTGACCCGTGAAACTCAACTAGAATCACAATCAAATTGTTGAGTTGAGTTCAACAGAGGTATAAGCTAACCGACTCGAATAATTTTCTTTAAATACTCTAATCAAATTCAACAAAACTCAAACGGATAGGTTTGTTTACAGCACTAGATAATAAGTATATATTTGGAAACTCAACAATAGATAAGCTTAGCTTTTCATGTAGAACTCTTCAAGTGGAATGTTGCAAACAGAGAAATTTGATTCCTTTGGGAGAATTGAAAAGACTACTGACAGAGGCTTATATCATAATTCAGGCTCTGAAAATGATACTTCTTTCGTCCCAAAATAAGAGTCCCAAAAGTGCCCCCTCATGAAACTTTAACATATTTGGCATACAAAGCTTACTTTTTTAAGATACTATCCTTCATAGTGGACCCAACCTTTTAAGCATAGAAAGTTTACATATATGCCCTTGTGAATACTCCTCTATAGTGGGACCAAACATTATAAAAAATGATAAATGCTTTATCTGTGTCGCCTGTCAAAGGGGACTATTATTTTGGGATGGAGGGACAGTAACTTATCCCAGAGAGAAGGTCAAAATGGAAATGAAAACAAACTCAATGTCAATATGAATCCCGACCCTGAAAATACTAACCAAATCAATTTCATTAACAAGTAAATAGAATGCACATGCAAACAGACCAAGGGATATAGGACCAGAGAGACAGCACAGCTGCTTCCATTTCCATACGACTCCATGCCACGTTGGCAACAAACCTTTTCCTCGCAGCTCAAAAGTCACTTGATAGAAGTTTGATTCTCCACCCTGCTTCTATCTCAACTACTTATTGTCTACATGGTTTAGGACACATTTAGTAAACCCTCCGTATCAAAATGAGTGTTCTCTTTGTTTCATGATCATGAACCAAAATGGACACTTATTTTGGGGTGGGGAAAGAATTTTTAGACCATTATCCTTGCCTAAACATGATGTATTAAATAAATAAAGTAGGAACGAATTAACAATTGAACTTATGGTGATTCAAAGAGTTGCACAATCAATCTCAGCTGATATTTCTTGCCACATCACCATAACATGCAAAACATGTAGCGTACTATATGCACCATAACTTGTAAGCTAAACGTAAGATAATCCAAGCAGGAAGTTTATCCAAATTCTTGCTTCGTACATGTAACATACTCCCTCCGTCCCACCTCACTTGACACCCTTGAGGTGGGCACGGAAACTAAGAAAAAAGAATAAAATAAAAAAAATGTGTGGTAGAAAATGAAGAGAGAGAATGAGTGGGGTAAATAGTAGTGTTGGTTGAATAAATTGAGTGGTGGAAAATGAAGAGAGAGAATGAGTGGTGGGGTAGAGTGAATATAAAATTATAAAAAGTAGGCTATTTTGGGAAGTGTCAAGTGAGCTGGGACGGCCCAAAATGGAAATAAGTGTCAAGTGAGGTGGGACGGAGGGAGTATTGTGCTTTAGCATGGCAATACAATTAAGGGAGGATCTCTTTCAAAAGTATGCAACACCTATTAACTATCACAGTCTTATCATAGTATCAGTTCTCTCTCGTAGTCATGAATAACCAAAGAGTGAAGACTCAATTCAGATCATGATACATATTTATCCTAAGGTACTAATAAGGTAGAATGTATAAAATAGTAAAAACACTCACGTTGTAACAACTGCAGGAAGACCTTCGGGAATAGCAGCAACGGCAAGAGCAACTGCAATCTAGTCAGGCAAGATAAATTATATAGGGGTTTCACAGCAATTGAATATTAAATAGTAATTTTAAAGACTTTGCACATATGAATGTAAGACTTTAATTAATACAGTCTCGTCATATATTCTGAACAAAAAAATAACCAAATCTATATGTCTGCCCTTGATAAGGTTTCTCGCCGAGAGTACATGTATATATTATTTTCGATTGTGAAAGATGCCTTCAGCTCCCAACTTCTTATATCTGCCAGCCAAATAAGGTTCACTGACGTAGATATGTTTGACAGCCTGACAGGAGTCTAGTTGATCCACATCTACTAGATCCCTTCAGTAGGGCTAGTATTTCCGGCAATCGAATTCAACTCCGCATTCTTCAAAAAATTGTGCCGAGAAGTATAAAAGTAAGTACAAATTTCATATCTTAACCCTGTCGAAGCAAGGGCCCACGGCAGGACTTGCAGTTCTAGAACCATCAATGCCCCAATAGTATGCTTCGGGTTTGTTTCCATATATATACACTTCACATTGTAATTGCTCGTATGATTTGGATATATACAGCATAGAACATTAGGTGTGTCGGTCAGATACGTGTGGTTTAATAGAGATCTTATCTAAGCAGAACAAATGCCAGACCCAGATCAAGAGGCTAAACCCGAGTAGCTGGGACAAAAGCTAAGTTGAGTTGCCACTTCAATTTGCTTGTGTGTTTTGTGGCTCCAATGATCCTTAACCTGTATGGAGTGAATCTTATGTGGATGTACTAACCTGACTAACAAATTTGTTAATGCACAATAGAATTCTACTTCCTTTCCACTCTGAGAAATAGTTTTAGATATGGGCAGCATCATTGTCAATTGGATAATGGCTTGTAGAGGGCCCAAAGCAATGAAATTGTGTGCACGAGGCCAAGTGAAGGTGTATTTAGCACACCACTCAAGTGATGTTTTCCATGACAAATTAACAATATAAAAATATGATATTCCTATCAGGAAAACAGTAATTAAGAAAGTGGCACAAGGATTGGGGTACTTTGTAACTCATAATGAAAATAATTTAGGCTTAAATCACATTGTCCAAATTGTAGCAACCCCAAATTGATAACTTACAGATCAAAGTGTATCAGAAACTAGTGGACTTAAATGAACAGCATTAACTGTGAGAGTACATATGTGAAGTAGAAATATATGTGCCAATGAAAAATTACCTTAAAGTAATGAATTGCACCCTGCAAGAAGCCTCCATGGACAGGATCACGGAAATGGCCAATATTTACTATCCATACCAACACACAGATACCTGCTATTACCTGAAAACAACCGAGAAATTTTAGGAATGAATTCTCACTCCAAATCAAGTTTCAAAGAATATATACAGAAACCCAGGATGAAAAATGTTGACTGGTTTTTTTATGGTCCCATTTCTATATCACCATTTGAATAATAAGTAACTAAACTGTGCTTAACATTAATCAAAAAAAAAAATCTAAGCATTTTGCTTAATAGATCTTCAGTACAAGTTTCAAATGTAAAATAATAATTGTGATCTTAAAAATATAGAAGATTGAATGGAAAGCAAATTGATTTCAGTTAGATTAGGGAGGGAAGACATGTAATAAATTACAAGTGTAATAAAACTGCTTCAAAGCTTATTAAATGATGTCAAAGGAAAATACAATTGAGAGTGAAGGCAAATTATGTAATCACCTTGGCCAAAAAAGTACCAAACTCATCTAGCTTCCTTTTCAATGGTGTCACTTCCTGCATCAAATTGTATTTTGAGATAAACAAGGATCAAATGAAGTTAAAAGCTGATTAACTGGTCTTTCGTTTATATTTTTTGCTTACATCCTCAGTTGTCAACATAGAATCACGTATGTTTCCCATTGCAGTATTTGAGCCAACTCCAACAACAACTGCTCTTGCTCTGCCAGCAACCACAACTGTTCCCTGGCAATGACAAGTTCAGAACTTGTTTATTCATTCAGGAAAAAGAGCATACTTTATTCCAGATCTATCCATTTAACTTATCCCATGAACCAAAGAAGGCAAAGACACCACCTTTCAAAATTATAAAAATTCATAGAAGAGACTGACTAGAGGACAGGAAATTCAAAAGAAACGCAAGGTCAAGTTAATTCTTAAGGCAAATAATCCACTAAGAAACAGAAAAATGCATGATGGGAGGACAAAGAGTATTCTGTATAAAGGGGGGAAAACGAAGGAAACCTTAAATCCCAGAGTAAATATAAGGCAAACAGATACTCCAACAGGCTTGAGAAACCAAAACATAATTAGGTTTAGCTCACTAGCATCCACCATGATGCAGGCATATTCCTACGGTAGCGCCAAGAGACTATAGAAAGCAAACATATAAATCAGATTTTAATCCCTACTAAACCACTAGCCAGCCAATCACATTAATCCCACATCTTTTAAATATATTTATGCTGGTCAAACAGAAATCCAGTTTTTAAGCACACAAGAAACACAAGTGAGCACATATGAATTATGCATTCACAATATGTGATTAATATGCAAGCATCAAGCATGCACATTTTTATACATAGGTAGAAATAAAATGTTCATAAAGCCTGAGAAATATCGATTATCTTAAATAGCACGATCAGATCAATATAAAGACTGAGTGCCCAATAAATAAGAGGAAAGAGGATCTGCTGATTTCAGACTTAGTCAAGTAGTCGGATTCAGAAATGCATCTTCCAATCACAAAGAAGAATAACTCAGGCTGGATGAACCTAAATGAAGATGGCTCTATCAACACAAATTCTGAACAAATCAGTTTTAGGAGTTGTAAATTAATACATCAAGCACCCAATATCTTTGTCATCGTAAATAACAGTAAATTATACTAAGGTGTGACTGACAAAGTTGTCTGTTGGGGACTGCTATAAACAGATTCATGAATTTCTTCCGTGACATTGTAGGAACAAAATTTATCATGCTTAAATCTGTTGAGCTTAAGAAGCACGTAAGATTGCAACAAAAGAGAAACAGACATTGCAATAGGGCACCCTGCACCTAAAATCAAGAAAAAATGAGAGGGAATGTTATCCTAAGCAAGATATAATATCCTAATACGCTGTGAAGTAAATCAAATAAGGTGATTCCAAGATCATCAGTATTTGATTCAAACAGTAGCTTATAGAAATAGTTTTTTGAAAATCAAAAGCTTTCAGAACTTAACTAGTTCTTAACTATGGTATTATTTGCCTGAACTATACAGAACAGCTGAGAGTGTTGCATGATAATTGCAAACAGCTAACCAGATGAAAGAACAGACAGTTAATCTTCTTAACATATATTTCATGTCTGTTTTATCCAGCATATTAACATGTAATCTGCACGAAATTGGCTGACTTCATGATCATCTTTGTTTCAATCTCTCATCAACAATTGCATACAACAACAACAACAAAAAATTCAACGCGCCCTTAAGTCTTTACCGAGAAGAGGATGTTAGTTTTGTCCTGGTACACAGCATTTGTTGTTACCCTCGAATCCAACTCTTTCTCCACAGAACTGCTCTCCCCTGTTTTCAGCCAACAAAAAGTGTTTTAAATTTACCGAGTATAAAGTATTGGTATCATAAGTGAGAGAATAACACCACCAATACATGAAGACAGTGGTATTTTGCATGCTCATTTCATTCAAAGGAAGCAGTATGCTGCAAACTTTGTATACACCAGAAAGCACAAGACAAAGGTAATATGCAGCCATCATTGAATCTCGTCACTGATTTCTTTATCATTCTTAATTAATTAAAAAAAGAATGTTTAAGTCGGACTGAAAGAATAGAGGATCCAGTTGTGAGTGCACAAGGTGTCACGGTTGAAAACAAATCTACATCAAATCCAAAGATATGAGGATAATAAAGTGGTCAGACCCATAAAAATGTGCTAAACAAGACCCTAGATCTTGCAATGGACTTTGTTACCAAGGGAACTCTGAATATTAATCAAAATTTATTACAACACTATCAAAAGATGATTCTATTAGAATGATAAAGGTTGCATAAACCTATGAACTTGAATTGCAGAGCTAAAATTCATACAGCATAAATAGTAACGCATAACTAGTAATAAGTGAATGGTGATGCATGCCTGGTGAGGGCTCTTACGTTGCAGTAGCATAAAGTATTTGACCGTGTCGGATTAGCAAATTGTTTTTTAGTAAGAAAATACGCGCACAATGTATGGATTCAAATGTTTCTATGTTCGATTTGGAGCTGCATTATAGGTAGTTATGAAAGTCCGTAAATAGAAGCAGCATGACAAGGAAATCATGTGTTCAGATGGTGAGTTGAAAGCATTGCAGAATCGAAACGTAATCAGCCGCATACATATAGCACTGAATCAAGAATGTCACTTGAGGCATAAGCACAAGGGTAGCCTCAAGGCCCTAAAATGCATTAAGCATTTAACTGTTCAGCACATCTATAGGTCCATAACTCTAGAATGAGATCCAAAAGCAATACAAAGATTTCAAAACCCATGCACCTATTACATCATAATCAAAGACCACATCACCAAAAGCAACAAAGTTAAAATGATTCTTTTAGACCATTTTACTCTAATGCATTCATCCTTTAATGATAAACCAGACATATGGATCAGTAAATCCAATAATAAAGAAATGTAACAACTAATATACCTGTAAGTATCGCCTGATCAACACGTAAATGGTCACTTGATATCTCAATCATTCTCATATCTGCTGGAATTTTGCAACCCACTACATATAATACATAATTTAAAAAGGTAAACTCTCAATCAATCCTGTTTTCATACTGAGAGCTCAAATTTCATAAATATAAATCTTTAAGCCTACCACTAACTTCAACGATATCCCCAGGGACTAGGCCGGTTGCAGGTAAAATAGAGAAGCAACCTGAAAGAAGCAACCAATGTGATATGATAATATTTCAAATGAACAACAATTTGGAATCATGTTAAATGTAAAACACCTTTAATAAGCAATGCTGTCCAATCTAAGCTTGAAAAATGCAATCGTCTCTAAAGTTGACAAACAGCATAATGATGACAATAGTAATAAAGCAATTGCCAGTGAATAGAATAATCCAAATCGATTAACTCAAGACTTCACAGCAGAATCAGAAAAAAGCATACTCCGTAAAGTCCTAACTGATTGTCAATTATGCTTTTCCATTAAATCCATCAAAGAATGCCAGATTCTCCTTCACTTTCTCAACATTATGATTTCCAAATATACTCCCTCTACAACAATTACAAAAAGAAGAAACTGTGTAAATAAAAATAATAGAGAGAATGTGTATACCAGCATACTCCCTAAAGTTTAACTGATTATCACTTATGCTTATCCATTGAATCCATCAATGAAGTCAGTCTTTCATTCATTCAACAGTATAATTTTCAATAATATACCCCCTCTTCAACAATTACACAAAAAAAGAGTAAACAAAATAATAAAGACAAGTTAAATACCAAGAGGCAGTTTACTTATTGACTGAGCAGAATTCTATCTCCGTCCGTCCCAAAATAAAAGTCCCTTGTTCTTTATTCGGATATCCGGAAAGAAAAAAAAGTTATCACCTTACAACACTTTACATTTTATGCATAGAAAATTTACATTTTTATCCTTTGTTGGACACTCTCGTTCATAGTGGGACCTATCTTTTAGCCATAAAAAGTTCACATTTTACCATTGATAATTACTCCTACATAGGGCCCATACTTCAAATAATAGAGTCAAATGCTTCATCTAAAACTGTGAGCACGGTCAAAGGGGACTCTTATTTTAGGACGGATCGAATAGTAGTCAAAATGGTGCAGCAGTGGAGCACGTCCACCTTAAAGGACCAAAACAAGAGAGAAAAATCTTGAAAACCAAAAAATAAAAAGAATGTGTTGCTAGTAAATACTCGTGCAATTGGAAAAGGTGATTTAAGGATGGAGTATACAATGCAATAACTAGTATTCACGCTTATTTTAGCGCTTTCCTCTAAAGTTGCTTTACCATTTCGTAGGACAGTCGCCACATCAGCTTGGTAGGCCCGTAGCTCCTGCAATGTGACAAGAAAAAAGGGCACCAAACACGCTACATCAAAGAAATTCAGTTAAGGATTTAAGAAGCAAAGAAACTAACCATTCAAATAAATAAATAATTTTCGCAGAAGAAAAAGAAAATCTTGAACACGTAAAAAATGGACAAAGTGCAAGAGCAATCTTGGTATAGTTTGATCTTAACAAGATCACATAAGATGTTTTTTATTTTAATAACCATTACACACAGAAGTATGCAGACAAGTAATGTTATATGTAGCCTAAGTAAATTGAGTTATGTGACTTCTCTCATTCCTGGCTTTTCATCACTAAACACAGAGTGAAAAAAACACAAAGTTAAATAATCCATCTATCCCTAAACGAGTCACTTTTTGGTTTTTCAAGGAAACAAGGGAAGTTGACTTTTAAGTCATTTTGGTAGCACACATAAAAAAATCACGGAGAGGATTAAACTGAAGTCAATATATCCTTTTTAGTTAAACCTAGCACACCTTGGTAGAGCATAACAACAGTAAATTAGAAGGAAAAGCTCCAACACCTAGAAGCTACCAACAAAATAGTGTTGGTATCATCATCTGCAACAATAGTACACAAGCAGCTACAAGACATTACACGAAACTTACGAATTGGAATCACTGTACTCCAAGCGGACTTCTCAGACTAGCACCAACCATTCTAGTTCCATGTTCTTAATAAAATAATTTCCAATACCAAATTCTCTAAAATGGTCTGGAAGTCTTTTTTCTCTTTCCAGAAGGTTATTTCTATCAATGCACAACTCAAGTCAACTGATCCTTTATCCCAACTGGAATAAATGTCACAGTTGACAACTCATCATTTTTAAGCTCTTTTTGATGTTTCTTAGTTTGCCCCCAGTTTTTCCATATATTATACATTAGTGCTTCATTTCCCCTATATATTACATATTTATTCTTTTTATTATCACTATTTATTTATTTCTTCTTCTTCTCTTCTTTTCATTTTCATAATTTTATTCCCACCTATTTCTTCTTTTAACTTTTTATACATCTTTTCTTTCACGATGACATATGAGGATTCATGTTAGCCGACCCCAAATTTTGGGACTAAGGCTTTGTTATTGTTGTTGTTGTTGTTGTTGTTGTTGTTGTTGTTGTTGTTATACATTAGTGCTTCATCTGATTGGTCTCCTTTCCAATATCAGCTGCACAAGCAACCGAGAATTACTACCATTACTCATTTGTATCACAAGCAACAGACCTTACTACCATTACTCTTTTCCAGACACTTCTACCAGGTTCATGTTAATCATACGTGTGCATCATATGCCGTGACAACCTAGAGAGATCACGACACTTCATATTCTATTTTCAGAAATGCAACATTTATTTTGGGAGAAACCAAAATAGAAAGTGCGACATCAGGACAGAGGGAGCAGTAAGCAGGTAAGTGTGACTGATAAAGCAGCAGTAATTGGAACGACCAGTATGATTGTGACTATATATGTACAAGTAAATTAAGTATCACGTCTTAAGCAAAATTTCTAGCTATATTCAGTTCATTCGAGAGGTTTCTGACATGCATACTTCTAGCAGAGCTATGTCCCCGGTTCTTGATAAATGACGTAGTTGAACGATAACTTATACATGTAATGATGTAATGTAATATGGCCGGAACATCATATTTGTGCAACCTACCTCCAATGCCTTTTCAGCATTTGTTTCTGTTATTACTCCAACTGCGGCATTTGCAGCCAGTATCATTAAAATAACCTGTAAAGCAGCACGTAATAGTATATGAATATGGATTATAGCAATTTGACTATTCATACTATAGAAACAACTTACAAGAGAATAGAAACTAAAAACTCTAAATTACACTAATCAGTTTAACACCATAGTACTATCAAGCATAATACTTCTGTCTACCAATAAGCTCTACAGAGCGTGAGAATCATTTGGTGTAGTATACTAGTGTAATGCAACATTGCCAGCATTACAGCTTCATAAATTAAATATATGACCCAATTTCAACATAAGCAAGCAGCACATGCTATATGAAGGGGGATAGGTTGATTGTGAAGTCCCGTCACGCTTCTTTAAATTTCCAAAAAGTACCCCATATTTTGGATTAAACTTATAAACTCTTCAAACAAATCAAACTCAAGACCTTTACTTAGGTCATAACAACCTCTTACCTGCTAATATATGCACTTGGTGATAACAATCCACTATCTTCACATTGATAACAATTACCTATATGTGTGTGTACTCTTTACAGATATAACAAATTACAAAATTTGAAACAAAAGAAAAAGATGCGCTCCTGTGTGTGCCTTTATTACTAGTTACAATGCCATATCTTAGTGGAAGTTATACATGAGTAGTTTATTACAATGAAGGAGCCAAATTAACTAATGTGATATATTCATCCAACACTTCAAAGAAAGCAGTTAAGTTGGCAAGGGGCTGATAAAATTAGAGAAATAAACCGTGGGTGGAAAAGGAAGTATGAAAAGGAAAGGCCAGCTTTAAATATACAAGTGGCAAACTTCTGCCGAGCAGGAAAAACCACATTATACTCCACCGGTACGCAACGTCAAAGGATCCCTGTCTCCCACGGTTGGTAGATATACATCAAGTGAGGTCGGTGGGAAGAATTATGTGCCGTGGTTCCATAGTTTCCTACAAGAGCACTCTCAACTACCAAAGTTCTACTTATTGACTTACTAAACGTCCACCAGGGTCTCCAGCAGCAATGACTGTATTCCTCCATAAGAATCCCAGAGAAAAAGAGTAAAACACTCCGGTTTAAATCTTTATACCTTCATTGTACAGCACTAGTGATCACCTCCAATCACCAGCCATGACGTAATTGGACCCTAACCTCACTGTTAGAAGAAAGAAGGGAATACATTAGGTTTATCTGGGGGAAAACGTGTTGTTAAAAGGCGAGGTGGCATTTTTTGTAAATAGCTGGAACTTCTTTGGAAATGCGTGATGGCCCTTCTGTAAATAAGAAGAACCTTTTTTTAATACGCGCGGTGGCATTTTTGTAAATAACCGGAACTTATTAACACCATTGGCACTATTTAACACTGCCACTGGCACTCATTAACACTACCACTGGCACTTTAACACTACCACCGGCACTCTTTTTACACTAGTGTTGGCACTCTTTAACTCTTAACACTGCAATCAAAAACAACCCTTGACACTCAAAAACACTAGCACTCAAAAACACTACCCCGGGCACTCTTAACACTAACATCGGCACTTTATAACACTACCGCTGGCACTAAAAACTACTAACACTAGCACCCATAAATACTTCCTAATTAGGACATTTACATCTCTTTCCCTACTTTAGGTTTGATTCACCCAAGCACATAAAGTCACAAGGTGCTGCAAAACCTAATTGAGACTGATGGCTATTTGGGGAGCAAGCATAAGCAACAAATGTAGAGAAAATCTTCAAAGTACGAAAAATTGTGGGTAATGGAATTAAGTAGTGACATCAAGTAATTCAGATCACAGAAATTTCATCACGAATGACAATTAATTGGCAGATTAGAAGAATTGTCGTAATTGTGTGAAGCGGAGTCGAAGAATTACCGGGCTTTTTATACCTAACCGCGCGCTTAAAAAACCCGTTTTTCCTAAGTGATAGGCAAAACAGATTTTTCACAAGACCTACTCATACATTAGAGCTAGAGATCATTGGTCAGTCTTGTGATGTTCCCGAAGAATTACCGGGTTTTTATACCTAACCGCGCGCTTAAAAAACCCGTTTTTCCTCAGTGATAGGCAAAACACATTTTTCACAAGACCTACTCATACATTAGACCTAGAGATCATTGGTCAGTCTCATGATGTTCCCAAATATGCGCTTAAAACCCCCTTTTTCCTACTCATACATTAGACCTAGAGATCATTGGAGTGGATGAAAGTATGGTGTTGAAGAGGCCGGAGTGGAGGGCAAAAATCCATGTAGGGGGTTGATTTTTTTTATTTTTTATTTTTTATTTTTTTTTTTATTTTTTTAATTTATTTATTTACTTATTATTATTATTTTTTTTATTTTTTTTTTCACGATAACATATGAGGATTCATGTTAGCCGACCCCAAATTATTTTGGGACTAAGGCTTTGTTGTTGTTGTTGTTGTTGTTGTTGTATAGGCAAAACATATTTTTCACAAGACCTACTCATATATTAGAGCTAGAGTTCATTGGTCATGTCTCATGATGTTCCCAAATATGACGATTTTTTAGTCATGCAAATATAGAAGAACGGTTGGCAGTGGATATTATTTTCTTGCACAAACTAACTTCAGAACGAATGAGTGCGCATAGCATTGACATGCTTATGTTGTTGAATCAAGCACAATGCTAGAATAAGGAATGAGAGAGAAAAACATGCAATTACAACCTAAGCTTTTCCTAGCACATAGATAAACATAATGATGTTAGTTTGACTGGATGGAAAAATCATATCTTACAGATGGCTCCAGAAACGCTGTCAAGCCAGTCTCTCCATTGACCAATGCCAATAGGAAAGAAACAACAGCTGCAGCAATCAAAATCTTAACAAGCAAATCATCAAATTGCTTCAAAACCAATTTCCAAAAGGCAGTACCTGAATTCAGTACAAAGCAATTGCATGTAAGGAATAGATGAATTAACTTATAGTAAAACTAATGGGGACCTTTTATTCCTATTTCAACCCCTACATCACAATGAGATATTTAAAGGCAGATCTTTAGTGGTGGGGCTGGATGGTACTTTTTCACAAGTAGAATAATATATATTTATTCAAGCTCAGGTCATCATGTAATGCTTTTTGCAACTCCATTATCTACTGAATACCATGCTTAAACTGATTCTCCAGAAGCAGCAATTTTTTTCTCCATAAACTATATTCAGCTTTACAAATGATCCTACTATGCAATAACTAGTCGAGTTGGTTTAACATAGAGCAACCTGCTCGTATCTGGCGATTTTAAGTGGAATATGATATGCTGAAAATCTTGTGTACTAGAATGTTAATTCTTATATTTTTGAAAACCACAGGCTCCCCCCCCCCTATCCACCCAAAAAAAAAGAGTACAACCCTCATTGCTGTGTTTCTGTTTTATCAAGCTGTAAATGATGGAAACAGTTTCTAAGAGTAATCAGAAATATTGAACACACACTTCTATCGTAAAAATACAAAATGAGAGGATATTGAATTATAAGCAGAGATACAGCCGCTGAAAACTATTGGCAGGTGAGAGGAAGGGAGGGAAAGGAGGAGGCCATGTACTTACTCTCCTCTTGCGGCAGCACTGCAATCAAAAAGAGGAAAAGCTTATTAGAGATTAGTAATTAATGGAAAATGTAGATTCACGAGTATATTACTAGCTAGCAACAAAAAGAGCATTGTAACGTAATAATGATATCACCCCCTCAAAAAAAAAAAAAAAAAAAAAACAGGAAGTTCAAAAGTGAAAAGCAATTCAATAATTATCCCCCATACCACAAACTAATTGACATGAGAACTTCAAGACACACATAACAACTTACTAGTCCATAGACGTGAAAAAAAATGATTAAAGTGATTGACTGACTTCGATAAAAACTTACAAACATGCCAGAGACAAATCTTTACACTAACATGTTTAGACGATAAACATACATAATTTTTAGGAGACAATAAGAAACTGAAAGAGACCATCTCGGTGATTTACTGACAGTTTAATTGATTCAGTCATCTTGGAAACAATCCAGCTGTTTAATGGGATTGAAAAGAGCTTTAAATTTTGTTATGTACTAGACGTACTGCGATACTAAAGGCGGGGAAGAAGAAAAACAGTACTTTAAACCCCGGCTTTATCACCTACTTGACAAGCCTTCTGCTAGAATGGAATCAATCAAAAGGGGTGTTTAATCCTTCATTTTTTTTCAAATAAGTAAATATGTGCATTGACCTTACAAAAGAAGCAAAAGGCCTTACGAGATTAAAAAAGGCCAAGAGCCGAAGAAACAAACGAATGCAAACTAAATAGCCCAATCTAGACCATGAAAGACGCTATATTTAAGCATAGAATTTGCTTTGAGAATAAACACGGCAACAAAATTATTGATATCAAATTATAAATTTAAAAAAAAAAAAAAAAAGAGAGAGAGAAAATTAAAAAAAAATATATGTGTATATATATACACACGCACACACGGCGCACTGGTTAATGCACAAAATGTAGTGTCATATATTTTTAATTAGCAGCTTGATCTCATAGTCCAATCCTGTATCTTCTATTCACACTCTAGTCAAAGAATCAATTAATTGCTAAATTACCACTACTACAAAGTAAACAATCATGTGCATACAGCAAGTATCCAACCATTTGTCACACCTCATTCTATGCGGCCATCCATGTACATTCAAGCCCAATATCCTCTTTCATGTTCAGCCAAGAGGGAGAGATTGCATTAGCCTTTCCAAAAACATAAAAAATGTCTTCACCGGGATACCCGGATAGTTGATGGATTCTAAGAAGCATATCCTAATCTTCAAGGTAATCATCCACTAGGTCAGTGGATTTAGTCTCAAATCTTATTGATGAAGGGGCTGAAAGCGGTAGGTAAGAAGGTCAAACAAATGCATTCTACGAATGGAAAACCCCATCATCAAGCAACAAGATGGGTAGTACAAGGAGGGAATGTGGTTGATAGAGTTGGGAAAGCTAGGAGCTGCAAACAGATAGAGGATGGGCACTAGACACCAGAATCTTGATATTCAGTTGTTGCCTCTTAGGAAGGTTTTTTTCCTTCAATCAACTTAAGCAAGTTTCTCCAGTTTCCATAGTTTTATATGCTACCTGGATGTAAGTTTAGGTACTGCATAAGAATCCTTCAAGTAATTTAATCTTGTTCTGCATCTACAAACTGCTTATCACTGTTCAGTGATCAATCGAACAATGAAGCTTTACAATCAACCAGTTTGTACATGCTCTAGTCTAATTTTATTATTTATTTTTGGTGAAAACATGCTCTAGTCTTATGTCTTTGACTCTTTGATAGTCTGTATTCTCAAGTCTTGGCCTTTCAAAAGAAATTAACATGCCCTCAGTTACAAGTAAAAAGATCTAAGGACAGATTATACCATTCCTCCCAATAATAATACTATTATCGATAATTCACCACCATGAACAATATGGTCCATGCCAAATGTTTTGGTGAATTCTACGGCATCATGAGTCCTAAATTTTCAATACATTAAGAAATCAAATTCTTGAAAGAATGGATTACCGTTTTTGCCATAACGCCTTGCATGTTTTTCTACCTGTAAACATTAGGATAAGCAAAACAAGGTAAACATCTGTATAATGAATTCCAACTCACTCAAAATTCAGATTGGGCACTAGGAATGGACCAAATACTGTCCATTATCAGTTATATCAGAGGTTTAAGCAGCTGCTTACCTGAGAATCTGTAAGCCCTTTAGATGGGTCAACCTCAAAGAAGTCGAGAACCTGGATTACAAATTAAAACTAAAAATGAGAATCCCAACAAAATCCAAACTCAAATCAAAAGGACACCCACAAACACGTATTCCAAATTAAGATGCTTCTTTTCATTGCCTCTTTACTATAATTATTCTGTTTCGGGTTTTGTTAGTAATGGCAATATCACTTGCACACCCTCTACTTAGCTATCAACAAAAAAACGAAAGATTAATAGCACCCTCAAAAAAGTGGACTGTGATCCTCACTTTGGCTGACAAAACAAATGATTTTCAAAAACAGAAAATGTCAGCAAGCAATGTCTCACAAATCATTCTCAACTTCAAAATCAAATCAACTGAATGTGCTAATGAAATGGTAATTACCTCTGCGGCAGATCTGGCAAAGGCGTCCTCCATTAAAGAGGACCTGAGATTGGACTCGCACAATCAGTTTCGGAAAAATGGGTTTCTTCAATTTCTTACAGCAATTACAATAGACTGAAATGTAATAATTTTAGATTGAATTCGAGTGTGATCTAGCCTGTATTGGAGTGTAAATTGAGTAAAGTGGCCGGCTTTAATTTCCGTTTCTTTCCCGCTGGACAGGCGTTGGTGTTAATTAAGATCGATGATGGCACGGCACCTAGGGTTCATGTCGTTGTGATGCTAGGGGGGTTTGACCTCGTGTTGGGCGAGAGTGCGTGTGCGCAACGTGGAAACGGGGTTTGAGAAGTTGTACGCAAAAGCGCACAACAAACAACAAAAGTACCGACACCTGGATCGGTAAGGGTATTTTACGGTAAATTCTATATACAAAGCAGCTTACGTACAAGGCACCAACAATAATGGTCAAATTATTTTTCGCGTGTCGTGTGTGAAAGGACGACAGGAAGCCTTTATGTCGTGTATTTTTACACGACATCAACTAATTGTGTAAAATATTAGGTCGTATGAAATTATACGAAATTTAAATTTACTCTGTCATTAATTTCGTACACAACAACACGATATGATGTCCTAATATCGTGTATATCCATACGACATATCAAAATGAAGGTGTTCTTCGATGATTTGCAACACGATATTAATGATACGCATATGCTATGTTATATTATTGAATTGTGTTGTTAATTGAGCAAAATTTATACACTTATACATGACAAGGAATAAACGTCATATTGGATCATACAATATTATATAACCTATCACATTTAAGTGATACCACTTTATTTATAATCACCTAACAAGTGATTATAAATAAAGTCATAGAGATGAAAAACACTTTAAATGCCATTTAGAATGGAGAAAAAAATAAATGAGGTAGCCGTATACCATTTTTCACAAGATCGCGACACATAAAACCCTAAAAACCCTAAATAATGGCACATATTTGTAACTCAATTTTCATTTGAAATTGGAGGAAACTCATAGAGATGAAAAACACTTTAAATGTCATTTAGAATGTAGAAAAAAATTAAAAAAAAAAATAAACGAGGTAGTCGTATACCATTTTTTCACAAGATCGGGACACATAAAACCCTAAATAATGGCACATATTTGTAACTTAATTTCCATTTGGATTTGGAGGAAACTTATGTAGATGAAAAACAATTTAAATGTCATTTAGAGTCTAGAAAAAAATTAAAAAAAAATAAACGAGGTAGCCGTATACCATTTTTCACAAGATCGGGACACATAAAACCCTAAAAACCCTAAATAATGGCACATATTTGTAACTCAATTTCCATTTGGATTTGGAGGAAACTCTTGTAGATGAAAAACACTTTAAATGTCATCTAGAATCTAGAAAAAAAATAAACGAGGTAGCCGTATACCATTTTTCACAAGATCGGGACACATAAAACCCTAAAAATCCTAAATAATGACACATATTTGTAACTCAATTTTCATTTGGATTTGGAGGAAACTCATGTAGATGAAAAACACTTTAAATGCCATCTAGAATCTAGAAAAAAATTAAAAAAAAATAAACGAGGTTAATGATAAGTTGTACATTAGAGGAATACCAACTACTCAAGATTATATATTTGAAATTATCATATTTGTTAATCAAGATTATATGTTTCTTGTTATAATAAGTTGGAAAACAAACAATGATTACATATAAGATTGAACCAACATCATATAATATCATATAACCTACCACATTTATTTATAATTAATTTTTATTTTATTATATGATGTGTCGTGTTTAAATACACGACATTTACTAAGACATTTCGTATGAACAATACACGAAATGAATCAGGATGTATCTCGTGTATTGTTCATACGGGATAATTATCAGAAAGAAAGACTATATCGTGTGTGTATACACGATATGTACCATAGTATCTCGTGTATATACACACGAGATACACCCTGAAGCCCTACATAAAACACGATATACACGCAGACAACGGCCCAACAGAGAAACACCATTGCTGTACACCCATGCAGCTGCGACACCATTGTCCAAGTCTTAACGCCCATAAATTTATACCCATTATTTTCATTAATTCTCAAATCATCTAACACCATAGTATGGATTCTCCACAACATTCTCCAAGTTTTTATGATCATATTGATCTTGAGCTTGTGGAATATATTTTTGAAGAAGAAGGTTTGCCACCAAATTCTCCACATCAAAATCAAAATCCAAGCAGCAATGAAGTAAGTTTTTAAAGTTATATTTGGTGTTTTGATCAAAATCGCAATAAAAATGAAGTAAGTTTTTAAAGTTATATTTGGTGTTTTGATCAAAATCGCAATAAAAATCCAATGTTGAAACGAAATTGTTTTTCAAGATTGGATTTTTAAATTCTGATATTACTCTATTTCGTGTGATATTATACGAGTTTTATGCTGTTTGTCGTGTTTTTCTACACGAGTGATGGTGTATTACCTCGTATTATGTTACACGAGATAAATGAGTTTAAGTCGTGTAAAGTTACACGAGATGTTCCAGGAATATCTCGTATAATGTTACACGAAATGTCATACATCCTGTTGTTTATTGTGCAATTTTCTAATTGATGGTAATACAATTTGTAGGGACCGGATGTCAGTGATCAATTCGATACATCCCTATTATTTTCAAATAGGGATGATCTTGTTAAACACGTACGGGATATCGCGACCCGTCAAAATATAACCCTTTCTATAGGAGATTCGAGGAAGACAAGTGGCAAGATCCTAGGCTACGCGAAGATTGTATGCCATTTTGGTGGCAAGTACAGGTCCGGAAAAACTAAAGATGTGAGGTTGACTAGTACGAAGAAGATTGGGTGCAATTTTGAAATCCGGGCCAAAGATAGGGGTGATGGGGTATGGGGTTACGTTGTGAAGCATGGTTCTCATAATCACGACTTTCCAACGTATCCCGAAGGTCATCCGTTGGGTAAATTGACTAGTTCTGAATATGAGGAGGTGTGTAGCGCAAGTCAGTCTTCGGTGCGTCCAAATAACATTCTAACAATGTTAAAGAGGAAGGATGAGAAGAACGTGAGTACTCCGAAACACGTCCACAATGCCCTCACAAAATGCAAGTCACAAGAACGACAAGCGAGATCCTCGCTTCAACAGTTCATAAAAGCACTCGAGGATAAGCAATATACCTTCTTCATGAGGAAAGCTAACGAGAGTGACATGATCGGTGGCATATTCTTCTCTCACCCACGAGCATCAGATATGCTTAATCGTTTTCCATATGTAGTACAAGGTAAATTTTTGATTTTTGAATCTGTTTTTTGACTACGTTTTCCACAAGTCGTATGCATTTTTGAATTGCAATTTTATTCATTTCTAACTTTATTTCTCTTTAAATGATACAAGGTGACTGCACTTACAACACCAACTGCTATGGAATGGCATTACTTGAGATTATAGGATTTACTTCAACGGGGAAGAATTTCACAATTGCATATGCGTTTCTCCAAAATGAGAAGACTGAGAATTACACGTGGGCACTCAAGAATTTGCAAAGTCTTTTTCATACTCCCCACATGCCAACTGTTTTCTTAACTGATCGTGACTTGGCTTTCATTAATGCTGTTCAAATGGTATTTCCCGAGATCACACACCATTTGTGTCGAAGGCATATCGAAGTCAATGTTAAAAAGAGAGCGTTGGCTAAAACTGGTAGCAATGAGTTTGCACTATCATTCATGAGGAGATTTAATAAAGCAATATCAGCCGCTACTCGCGAAGAGTGGGACACCCGTTGGCAATTGTTTTGCGATCATTACAGATCTTATCCTGATTTATTGACCTACCTCCGCGAGACTTGGATTGCTCCATACTCTACGAATATTTTGTCGATGCACACTGCATCGCCATTCTTGCACTTCGGAACCCACACCACGAACAGGGCTGAGAGTGAGCATAACAGGTTGAAGAAGGCCTTGGGGAGTGCTTCTTCTACTTTTGACACATTATTAAAAAAGGCTCATGAGATTATGGAAATCCAAATAACAACAATCAAAGCTACTATGGAGCAATCAAAGAGTAGAATTCCAAATGATATGAAGACATGTGATCTGTATCACGACATATTGGGCGAGTGTCAAAGGCAGCTTTGGACATCATTAAAGAAGAGCGGAGTCGTTGTGGGGATAATGTCATGGATCCTTCAGGCTGTGGGTGTTACCTGAGGCGAACACATGGACTTCCATGTAGTCACGAGATTGCATGCATACAAAACTCTGGGGGCCGGATTGAGTTGTCCTCGATTCATGATTTTTGGAAGAAGTTGGACATTGAAGTAGAATACTGTTCCACTGGACCTGATTTTGAAGTTGTGTTGAATGAACTGCAGAACGCACCTGGACCGGTAAATAGAAGGTTATTTCAAACGATAAATGAAGGGCTACATCCACAAACCGGAGATGCTTCTGAGCCAGATCATATTTCAAAGGCAAATAAACCCCGGACCACCAGTTGTAGAGTACTATCAGATTGGGAGCGTACCGACAGACATTTTGGAGTCCCCACTACACCACCCTCCACTAGCAGCAGGTCTAGATCTTCATTTATTGCATCAACCCAATCAGGTTTGATGTCGCGGGAGTCACTAAATCCGAAATCAGCTTCAAACACTACACCATCTAGCCCTACCACTCCTACATCTCTTCCACCACTAGCTGCTTCAGGTCGTGGGAGAGGTCGAGGTCGAGGTCGGGGACGGGGACGAGGACGGGGTCGTGGAAATGGACAAGTCAATGATATACATACTTCTGTGCATAGGATGTTGCTTACCCCTCTCATTGTCCCATTTATTGATGGCTTCACAGATGTGATGGGTGATGGAAATTGTGGATATAGAGCAGTAGCAGCGCAAATATACGGAACAGAGGAGATGTGGCAAAGAGTGCGCTCAGATTGTGCCAAGGAGCTGCTTCATCGCCGCGAGCTTTATGAGAGAGTTATGCCTTGGAGAGATATAGACGAGCTCTATAGTCGCATTACTCACTATGGCTCCCCATGTTCGGAATATTATTGGTTGATACTCCCAGAGATAGGGCACATCATAGCCACGGTGTATAATGTGGTGTTTGTCTCGTACTCGCAAACCGCTGGCTTCACATGCCTACCAGTGACTGTACCACAAGGAACAGGACCACCCACAGACACACTTGTGTTGGGACATGTGGGAAACCATTTTATATTGGTATGATACTTTAATTCGTTATATTTAACTATCTTATAATTTCTAAATTTGTTATATTTGACTATTTTATTACTTTTGCAGCTGCACATGTCCGATAGTGATTACCCGATACCATCAGTAGCACTATATTGGGGGGAGCAACGTCATCCAAGCGCAAGTAACCTGATCATGCCATACAGAACTCGGATAGAAACATTCAACCGACTCTCAATTATGGCGAACGAAGCACGAATTGCAGGAAATAGGCCATAGTTTATGTGTATAGCGTATTGATTATTTTTTGTATGAAGTTTTGGGACGGATATAGTATATTAAAATTGGATCACTTGATGTAGTACTTAAATTATAGTTTTGATGTATGGATACATCAGTTTGTTTGTTTCAGTGTTTTTTTTTTTCATTCCAGAGACCATCTCGTGTTCTTATACACGAGATGGAACATCATAACTCGTATAAATATGCACGACGTATTTCATTTATGTCGTATGAACATTACACGAAATACACTAACTACCCAGTAATGTATCTCGTGTGTGTTCATACGAGATGAAATCAAAAATGTCGTGTGTATATATACGAGATGAGTCAAACCATCTCGTGTATAAGCACACGAGATGGTCTCTGTACTGAAAAAAAAAACAGACACTGAAACAAACAAACTGATACAAAGAAACTGAAACAAAGAAACTGAAACAAACTGATTCCAATATTTTCAAACCAAAATGAACATATCCCAAACATATTCCAAAACAAACATTGTATCCAAAATTTACAAACCAACATATCCCAAATACAAACATTGTATCCAAAATTTATAAACCAACATAAACAACCAAAATGAACATAATCATGAACCGTCTCCGTATAGATCAATGGCCCGTCTAATCTTATCTTTGACCTCCGCGGAAAAACTGTCATCCGTGAGCAGCGAAAGTAGTATGCCTCGTGCCTCTACAACCCTAGGCGGTGGTGGAACGTTAACTAGGGCATCATGATTCGGATTAGTAATCCGAACATGAGTCCTAGCTAGGAACCACTGCATATACGTGGAAGTAACAGGATCAGATGCGCTCACGGACGGCCCCCATCTACGCACTGGATCGAAACCCCCCAAGCCGTCCTCTAACCAATCCTCCCATACCTCATCACGCGCTCCATAGGACTTCTTGTACCCCTTTTGACCTGCTATCAATGAACAATTTCGGCCGCAAGATATGGGGTCTCTGGGGATTTTCTGCTGGATCCCAAACTGGCGTGTAATACGGTCAGGCATATACGCCTCCGTGATATCCTAGAAGCGTATAACCCCAAGGAAGTATGAGACCGGCAAAAGCGCCTCTGGGGTGGTACCGTAGGGAGTCCAACAAACCTAAAAATGAATTTGTTAGACACCGTCAACAGAAATAATAAATTATAACAATTTGTAAATCTTTAAATATAACTAACTCACCCTATCAACCGTCATCGTGTCCATGGTATACCAGAACTTCAATAGATGGGGCATATCCCTTCCGGCCGTATCAGTACGTACCCATCTACGAGCCCTCGGCTGGCCCTCCGTCCATAACGGGTCAATATCTCTCCGGAAAACCGGAAAGTGCTCGTATATCCAGGCCTGCAAATGTATGAAATAAATAAGTTAACAATGTTATAACCGTAAATACATGTTGTAATTATTAAATGATTGTTAAATATTACCTCTAAAAGACTCAAACAACCACCGATCTGCTTGCATCCGTATCTAGATGCCTTCCCCAACTCCCGGTATAGATATGCCAACGCAGCTGTCCCCCAGGATAGAGCCCCCACTACCAATATCCACGCACAATGAAAGGTAGTCTCGAGGGCATCTTATCCCGAGTCTTGTCCACGAACAGCGTGGAGCCGAGGAGGAACATGATGTACGTAGAAGCGCGCTCATCGTCGCCATGCCTGGAAGGGGACTCAAAGGACCGGCGGAGGCCATCTAAAGAGTAGGTCGTGCCTTTCCGACATGTCTCAAGGCGTGCCCCGATACGGCTACGTTAGGCTCGGATCCGCCTTCGCAACAGGCCACCCGAACACCGATACCTACAAATTGAAAATGAAATAATTAATAAAATTGATAAAATTTATGAAATTGATAAAATTTATGTAATTTATAAAAAATAGACAACAAACAAGAATATACCTAGGATATGAGTGACGTCATGCATAGTGATCATCATCTCCCCCTACGGCATGTGTAAGGTATTAGTCTCGGGAGACCACCGTTCCACAAACGCCGTTAGGAGCGCCATGCTAGGCCGGCGAATGGTAGCATCATGTAGGTAATGGAGGCCGGTACCCTGAACACGAGCCCACCAAGCTCTATCATCCTCCGGTAAAGAAGCATGCGAGAACCTTTGATTCCAAACAAAACATTATAATTAATACTCCCTCTGTTTCAAGAACCAGATGACATTTCGTGTGGAAATACCCAAAAATGTTGGCGATAATTTCGTGTATAAAGACACGAGAAACCTCACCACATATCGTGTATTAGAGCACGAAATGCAAACTGATGAATCAATTTACATTTCGTGTCCTAATATACGAAATGTGGAAAGTATCTCGTGTACTACAACACGAAATGGTCACCAACATTTCGTGTATTGGCACACGAAATGTCAACTGATTCTTGAAATGTTTTGCAAATGGCTATTTAATAAACAAATCATATACTTACTTATCTAGAATCTGCTGCCTCGTTTGGCGCTTCAACACCGGCTCACAAGTGGCGTTCTCCCATATCTTACGGGCTCGATGATGACCAAACCCGTACAACAAATCAACCTCCTCCGGGCCGCCACCGGGGTTACTCTTAAGCTGCCACTCGTCATCCTTAGCCCCTTTCCCCTTTCTGGCCCGTGCCTCCCGCCTCTTGTGAGGCCTCACAGATACACTCTCCTCCACCTCCTCCTCCTCCTCCTCCTCCTCCTCCTCCTCATCATCATCATCATCATCATCACTAGATAACTGTGCCTCACGCACAGATGCACCTCGGGAACGAGTGCGAGAAGATGAATCCTCACTAGAATATGTACCCTCACTATCCGTCTCTTCATCAATAAGTTGCTCAATCACGGCATTCTTGTCGTTCTTCTTTTTGGTCCGTTTATCTACCAGAGCTGCAGCTGCCTCCTCGGCCTTCCTCTTTCTATTAGAGGTCGTCGCAGGTTTACGTCCCTACAAAAAATTAAATAAGAGACAATTAATTTTCAAGAACCAGTTGACATTTCGTGTGGAAATACCCGAAATTTTGGTGATCATTTCGTGTATAAAGAAACGAGAAACCTCACCACATATCGTGTATTGGAACACGAAATGCAAACTGATGAATCAATTTACATTTCGTGTCCTAATATACGAAATGTGGATAGTATCTCGTGTACTACAACACGAATGGTCACCAACATTTCGGGTATTGGCACACGAAATGTCAACTGATGAATCAGTTTACATTTCGTGTTCCAATACCCGAAATGTTGGTGACCATTCGTATGTGTTCATACGAAACACACGCCGACAATTTCAAATTTTAGGCACACGAATTCGTATCCGATTCAAACAAAAAACCCAAATTTATGTTACGAAATCGCAATTAGAACCATTTAGGATAGGTTTAAACAACATTAAGCATTATATAATCCATTTTAGGCATAAAATTAATGTTGGGTTTTCAAATTGAAATTTTAGGTTAAAAAGAATTACTTTTGGAGCGGCGGAAGAAGAGACAGACTTTCCACCGGTTTTAGGAAGGTTTGTCTTCATTTTTTCCGACGGTGGTGGTGTTGTGGTGGTCGCCGAGTTGTCGAGTAGAGAGAGAGAGGGGTTCGGCGCCTTGGTTGAGAGAGAGAGATAGAACGACGTTTGAAATGGAGAGGGAGGGGAAGGTTTTTTTTTAAAAAGTATATATATGAGGGTATTTTGGTCATTTGCACATGCCTTGTAAATTTCATGCCTTGTATATAGTAGTACTCGTATTTTATCTATCTATATATAAAAGGAGGATAGTCTCAATTTCCCCCCAAAAACCAAGGGCAAAATAGTAATTTCACGCGGTGGCAAAAATGTAGATAACAAGCAAGAAAAACCACGTGTCGCGCTGTGATGGTGGGGTTTCGGCGCGTGGCTTACACGCGCATCAAATGGCGCGTCATTGCAGCGGAAATGTTTTTTTCTTTTTTTTTAATTCTCCGGACACGTGTTGAATATTCAGTGAAGGGCAATTTGGTCATTTCCGTCAATGGCAGAATTGAAAATATTTGAAAATCCACGTGTCAACTGTTTATTGGCTGGTTTTATTTCAAAAAAAATTTTTCCTCCGATTTCTTTTAACTCAATTATTTTATATTAAAGTAATTTTTTTTAAAAAAAAAATTACACCAAAATTCATAATTTCTTTTTCTCTATAAATAGAGACTTCTTTCATTTGATTTGGACACAGAAAAAAAATCCACTTTTTTTAATATAAATTTCTTAATTATCCTTTCTTAAATTTTCAATTTCTTTTTAGTAAATTTTTTTTACACCAAAATTTATAAAAAAAAATCTCTATAAATAGAGACTATTTTCATTTGATTTGGACACAGAAAAAAACCCACTTTTTTTAATATAAATTTCTTAATTATCCTTTCTTAAATTTTAAATTTCTTTTTAGTGAAAATTAATTAAGTGTGAAGTATTTTTTTTAATTATAAATGATAATAATAATTATAATTTACTAATGAAAAAAATAAATAATATAAAAATTAGTATACATTAAATTAAAATTTATTTAATTTTTTTTAAAAAAATCTTTGAAGCATAGTAAATATAGTATTAATAAATTTGTCAATTTTTCTATCCGTCTCAAAAAATTGTGCATTTATAAAGAGGAATATCGGGAAAGATATCCATATTTTGTAAAATTTTGATTGAAGTGTATGTAAATATTATATGAAATAAAGATAGTATAAATTGATATTTTAAATGAAGATAGGGTTATTTAATATATATAGGGGGAGTTAGCTGAATGTGGGTTTGAGTTTCAATTTCATAAGTATGATGGGGTAATATGGTTATTGGATTTATTTTAGTTCGATATATCAAACAATTTATTTAATTATTTAAAAAAAATCTAGAACGCATAATAAATAAAGTATTAATAAATTTGTCGATTTCTTTATCCGTCTCAAAAAAATGTGTATTTATAAAGATGAATATCTATAATTTTCTGTAATAACTTTTAATATCAACATTTTTCCAATTTTTTTTAATGTACTCCTATGTTAGACACTGTAGATGTTAAATTCTTCCATTTTGTTAAAAAAAAACCTTGGTTCTTATTAGTTCTTGGCGGGTAAGTTCATAAAATTTGAAATTTGAAATTTGAATTCAATTTCAAATATCAAATGCTTGACTCCTTTATTTCCTTTCTTATCTCCTCATTTCTCTTCACTCATTTTAAAAACACACAGCAAAAAACACGCACACACACGAACACACATTAAAACACACAAATTTCAAATAAGTAGTTCATTCTTTACTATCTTTTTCTCCAAAACAGGTTGATTAAGAAGGAGAACTCGGTTGGAGAGTATCTTCAACGGAATCATGGAGTGTTGATTAATGATCTATTGAGATTTAAGGTACATTATCTCTTTTTTCTACAACTTTTATTTGACTGATTATTTTTTTTCTTATTTTGAATTAGATATTCTTTGTGTTGGCGTTGGTGTTGGATTTGTGATTGTTGTTGTTGGGCGGTCGGGAATGGGCGACAAAGTGGTGGCTGGGTGTCACCGGTGGTGGGTGTGGCGAATGTTGAAATGAGTGAAGAAAAATGGGCGAAAAAGAGGAGATGGAGGTTTAGATAAACACGTGTATGTTTTTTTTTTCTTCTTTTATTTTAAATTAAATAGTCAATGTTTAAGGTATTGGGTTGTTATACTTAATATTTTGTGTTTATAATTGAAAATTTTGATTCACATTTTTTTATTGCAGATCAACTTTGCCTTTTAATAGAGCAATTGAAGTTCAGGTAAATGTTAATTTTATTATTTGGAGTAGAAGTTTGTGTAGTTTTAAATAAGGCAGAATTTTCAATATATATATATATATATATATATATACTCCCTCCGTCCCATAACAAGCGACACACTTTGCCATTTTGGGCGTCCCACTAATAAGTCACACTTCATAAAATGAAAAAGAATCTTTACTATTTCCTCCACTCATTCTCTCTCCTACATTATTATAATACTCACAACACCATTATAATTTATTATTCTCTTCACTCATTCTCTCTCCTACTCAACTATCTACACTCACAACACATCAACCTTTTCATTTTTTCCTTAATTCCCGTGCGGAACAGTAACTGCGTCGCTTGTTATGGGACAGAGGGAGTATATATATATATATATATATATATATATATATATATATATATATATATATATATATATATATATATATATTGGAGAATAGTAGTGATTTTTTTTTTTGTCTTCTTTAATCTTTTTTATGTAGAACTTACAATTATTTCATTTAAACATCAGGTGAATTAGGTTGTTGCCCCTAGAAAATTCAATTGTTTTTGGGAGATTTAGCTTTACAATTTGCATTCTAAGTTAATATTAGTAATTTATTATTTTTAATGTTTGTTTTACACGTTTATTTTTAAAAAATTGAAAGTCATTATTAAATATATATACTTACCGTTTTGGCACAATCCTTTAGCTTTACATTCTAAAAAAAAAAATTAAATTACTTTAAAAATTAAATTTAAAACTTGAAATTTAATGAACTAAAAAAGTCTAATAAAAATTCTGAAGTTAGAATTGAACGGTTTCTTGATTTTGAAAATTGATAGCTTTCAGTTGAAGAGAGAATAGACAAGGTCACAAGCTATCAACTAGGCATAATTGTAGCTATCAAGTAATTTTAATTTTGGAAAAAATGAAAATAATTTCTTCTATATATTAAGAATAGTCATATGTGTAATAAATGTTTGTTGTTTCTTAAAAAAAAAATTAGCTAAAGATATAATTACGCATGCAAATAAATTTGATGTTAAAAAAAATGAAGGAATAATATTAATAAAAAAATAAATGAAGAAACATATTAAAGTTTTTATTAATTCAACTTTTCGTGATACGATAATTAATCTTTGATTAGTTAATAATTTATATTTTTTTTTAATTTGAAACTATTTATTCCTTATTAGCATACTTATTTGGAAACCATTACTAAATTTTAGTTAGGGAAATAATTGAAAATTTTTCGGAGAATGTAAGTAGGGTATTAATATGAGGAAAAGATGGGTCAAATATGGAAGCTACCCTGTTTTTTTTTTTTTTTTTTTTTTTTTTTTTTTTTTTTTTGTTATAGTTGATTTTCATAATATTGTATGATTGTTCTTACATTTGTGTTTATGTGAAGATGAGTAATGAAAAAAATGAACATCGTTTTTTACTTTCGTTTGAACCATATATTGATATTGGACTAATTAAAAGTAATAGAAATGAATTGACATTTTTTTTCACTAATCATTTTTATACAAATAACATGATTTTACATTTCGTATCTTCAATGTAAGAAATATATTAAATAAATGTCAATATTACATTTATTGTAAGAGGATATCATTGTTTATACTTTTTAAATTTAAATTTATAGGTATAAACAATTTTGGTATATTTAAGATTATTTCGTTTTTGTAGTGGAAAGTAGGTATTTGTTGAATTATTTTTGGACATTTATTTGAAAAATGAGAAAATTAGTATAATCAAATTTTAGTCCAAACTTAGATTACTGTCTTGGTTTAATTTTTTCATTATTTTAAAACTCATATTAGAAGTGAATATAATATAATTTTAGAAATTAACATAAAATAATTAGTTATAAATCGCTATCTCTCTCTATATATAAAAAGACTTGTAGAAGTTTTAAAATAAACGAGGGCACATTTGTAGTTACTTGGTTAGAATTGAAATTCTATGGAGGGCAAAAAGATTACTGGAAATGAGTAAATTATTTAAGAAGCTTTGTACATCATGTTAAACATACACATGTGCACACACACTAAAACACATTAGAACAAAATATCAAGTAACTAAATGAGTTATAATGTCAATTTTTATGAAATAAAATAAATTACTTTTATTCACAATTACCCAAATAAAGTGGATAGTAAATTATTTACTTTGTTTCATATTTTTTTATTGGTTAAAATTATGAGAGTCGTAATGAGAGTGATTGTAATTGCATGTATTTTCAACCACTACTAAAGTTGTATGTAAAGAGATATTTGAGAATGTATAATGTAGACTAATATTTGAGTAATGTGTAACAAAGTTACTGTTTTCCTTTTATGCTATGACTATTAAGAAAAGTCAAAGGTCAATATTTATTTATTGTTGGCCTCCTTTTAAATCGATACTATGTCAATTGTCGTTTTCAATTATATTTCACATTAACAAAATTTCATAATCCCGATGGTCCGAATATATTGATATGTAATGATGATCTTTCTTCCTCTTTCGACAGTTGCACTGACAAATGTTGTCTTTTAAAGTTGTGTTTCACAATGTATAAAAAAATTTCTCTCATTTAGTCATTTTATTTAATTTTCGTCTTTTTAAGCATCAATAACTCCCCGTGCATTGCACGAATGTAATACTAGATTTATTTTAGTGACCTTCAATCTTATATGTGTATTGACAATATAATTTCATATAATTGTTTTACAATGTATACAAACATCTCTATTTCCTTTTGTATTTACTTCGATTTCGATCAGTTATTTGTTAGTAACTGTCCGTGCATCGCACGGGAGTCAAACTAGTCTTATTAATAGGAGGTTTCAAGTAAAATACGTTAAATTCAGTTTGAATTGGTAGCTCAATTACTACCATTTCCATTTTTTGTACTAGAAAAAACAAACAACAAAAGTGTTGAATGGAATTACAACTAGTCATAGTTATAAATCCCATCTCAGTCAGGGCACTGATTTTGCCATTAGGACGGAACATATCGATATCGAAATCTATCGGTGCACCGTATCGGATTTATCGCACTTTTTCTATATTTTTTCACTAATTATATCTCTAGTATATGTTAACAAAAACATAACAAAAATATAACACTTTTTTGGTACAATTGTTAAAATGACATCAAAAATTCATTCTAAGTATAGTAATTTAGAAGGTTAGCTATTATCATGTTCTTACACCAAGTAATATTAATTTTAAGAAAGAAATGAAAAAAAATGACTTTTTTTCATTCTTTTCAATTTTCATGTTTTTCTGGAGAAAAAAAAATGATTTTTTTCATTTTTTTTCATGGATTTCTGGTACAATTGTTAAAATGACATAAAAATTGATTTTTTTTTCATTCTAAAAAAAATGCGTCCCAGCCGGGATATCCATCTCAGCCGGTTTGGGGCTGTTCAGCCGGTTCGATCCGGTACAGAGCGGTTTCTAGACTGGGACGATATATAACCCGTTCCGCACCCTTTTTTCAATGGGACGAGACGGACCGGTACAGGACGGGATTTATAAATATGCAACTAGTACTAACCCCTTGTGCGCAGTGGCGGATCTACACCTAAGCTATTGGCGGTGCCTATTTTTAATTAAAAAAACGCAAAATTAAAATTCAATACATTTACATATAAAAATACTAGCACATGCCCGTGTCCAAGGCCACGTAATTTTATTTTTTTTAATTTTTTTTTTAAATTAAAAAAAAAATTAAGGGCAAAATGGGAAAAGGACAAATGTATGAGGGCAAAATAGGATTTTTCCCCCGTGAAACTGTTCATTCCACTGTTCAAAAGGGGAGTTCCATTTATACTATAGATAATAGGCTTTAATATGTCAACATTATATAAAATAAACACAATTTACATATGATACTTCCTAGGATTCATGTTTTGAAAATAAGCTAAAATCTCATCATCACTAATAGTTATGAATACATCTCTTTCTACAAAAGTTTACCAAACGATCATTTAACCATGCATCCCCCATCTTAGACCTCAAGTCACCCTTCACATGCTTCATAGCTGAAAAAACCCGCTCAACACTTGCGATTGCTACCGGGAAAAGCAAAGCAAACTTCACAAGCTTATAAACCACACGGTAAGTCTCATTCTTTTTTATTTCCACAAGTGTTGTTGAAAGATCAACAAGCCCTTTCAAATCTAAAAAAACGAGAATCTAACTTAACATCCATAATATAATTAGTCAATTGATTGCGGATAGATGATTCACATTCTTCCAAAAACTCATTAGGATACAATTGTGTCATCCTCATCATTTTGTCCTCGTCAAAAGAAGCAAACAACGAGAAAGGACTCAAGCATGCTACACATTGTAATAGTTCGGTGCTTTCCACGTTAAACCTTTCATCGAGTTCTTTCAATTGCACATCTAAAATACTAAAAAAAAAAAAAGTCATTCTTGTAATGATTTAGATTAGTAATAAATGAACCTTGATGACGGGATTTCAACAAGTAAAAAGGTCCATCCATGTTCGGCACATCAATGTCATGTCTGATACAAATTTCAATCACACTATTCAAGAGTACTTCCCATTCCACTATCCCTCTTATGTTGAAGTCGTCGTTTGTCAATTGTGACAAGATTCAAAGCATTCAAGAGATCTAGCTAACGTCTTTGTAACCAAATTCAAATCATGAGTAATCCCTAAAACATCAACCATCAAATATAACATGAAAATAAAACGAAAATCATGTAGCCCATTTATCAAAGTGCTTGCTTATCCACAAAAGAGATGATTGTTGATTCAAACCTTTACCGGTTTCCACCAAACTCTCCTCTATGATTTCGGCTAAATGAGCAAATTGTTTGTCTCAAAGCAACTCTTGTCTTTTGTTAGAACATCCAATTTTATTCACAACTTGACTAACTAACCCGAAAAAAGCACTCACATCAATATTACGCTTCACAACCGCAACTAGTGCCGATTGAAGTTGATGAGCAAAATAATGAGCATAAAATGCAGAAGGATTCTCATTTTGAATTAAAGTTCTTAATCCATTTTCACAACCACTCATATTGCTTGCTCCATCATACCCTTGACCTCTAATCTTAGGCATACTCAACTTATTCTTAGTCAAAATGTCTTCAATTGCATTTTAAAGTGATATGGCATTTGTTTCTTTCACATGTTCTATCCCCAAAAGTCTTTCCACTACACCACCTTTGAAATCAACATAACGCACAACAAGCCCCATTTGTTCTTTCATCGAACAATCACCGGATTCATCGGCTAAAATAGTGAATACATCATCCCCATTCTTGTGATGATGTGTCGCCATTTTCGCGGAAAGGAATTCGATTTTTTCGCGTTTCTTTGAAAAAAACCCAAATAAAACCCGGGAAAAAGAACGGAGTCGCCACGCCATTTTTGTTTTAAGGGCCAAAACTTTGAAAAAAGCCCGAGATCAGAAATTTGGGTTCGTGTAGACACCCCATTCTGAACCAATAAATTATGATTACACTACTCTTCGTCTCTCTTTTGTGTTTTGATGAAAGCACATTAGTTTCGTCATGTTTCGTTAAGTTTCTAACTAACCTCGTTAGTTTTGGACCTAACTGACTAACGGAATAACTGAAGAGGGCAGAATTGTCCACAGACTGCTTTGTCTCGTACGAGATATCATATCTCGCGCGAGATATCCCCTCGACAGGATGTGCAGAAATCACTCTCCTTCTCTGTTTCAAACTCTTTTCTTGATAAACCTCATCTAATCCGGTTCTCCAATCAGAATTGAGTTCTGGAAGCTTCCTAGAAGTGTTTTACCTCTCCACCTCTACCTCTTAAACCCCTATAAATACTTGGTGACTTCCACTGTTTCAGAGGTCCAGATTTCCACACAACACACACAATTTGTTGGTTTCTCTCCACGAAAGATTCCTTCAAATCACTCACAAACAACTCCTAAATTCGTCCTTCAACCACGTTGATTGACGAACATCAAGGCTCAAGCCTAGCATCAAGGCGAAGCTCTGTCCGCATCAAGACTTGACTCTCATATTGAGTCGAAACTCTGCCCGAATCGCTTCTCGATCGAGAAGACATCTTAGAACCACGTTCTAAATCAAATCCTCCCTAAACTAGGTAAACTCCTATACTTTTACTCTTGTTTTCTTAATCTCTCTCTATTGGCTTTTAGAGTGGTGTAATCCCATCAAAAGGATTAGCCTAGAGTCCCTTCAATCGATGAAGGCGATCTCGAAGCGTACAATCCGACATTCCTAATCAAGAAATTGATTAGGGTTTTCTTGTTCTTTATTTAATTAGTAATTAAAAAGATTGATAATACTCAATTAGCAAGACCGATCTCCGGATTGGGTGGAATGGATGCTCCTCGACCTACCCATTCGATAACTTAACCCCCGAACCCTCAAATCTCTTTTCAAATCAAAAAGGTTTTTCTTATTGTTTTCCTAAATAAATAATAAGTGGCGACTCTGTTATTTCAAAATTCACGCATCGCTACAGTGGCGACTCCGCTGGGGACAATTAATTAAGAGGGTTAGACTTGCGTTACAATTGAGTATTATCAATCTTTTTATTTTCTGTAAAAATTCTGATTTTTCTGGATTTTTTGAAATTTTTCGGCACTGTTTTAAAAAAAAACTGTTCGAATACATGTCCCGCGCAAGATATACTTATCTCGCGCGAGATTCCCTTACGGTTTTACAAGCAAAAGATTTCTCTGCTTTTGGCGGCGGCATGCAGCATTAAAAAAAAAAAAAAAAAAAAAAAAAAAGGTTTAGGTCATCAAGTTGGACCTTTATCAAGACCTTGATAAAAAAAAAATAAATAAAAAGAAAAAATGAAAAAGTTCAGCCGCCAAACATTTGAAATCATTGAAAAAAAAAAAGGGTCAAAAATGGTTCCATGTCATTCTCCTTGAACCTGCTTGAAAATTATTCTTGGTATTTGACTTTTCATAAATGTTTGACCATTTAAAACAAAATCAAAAAAAACAAAAAACAAAAACAGTTTCCGAAAATTTTCAAAATAAATTCTAGAAAAATCAAAAAACAGTTCCGAATTTTTCAAAAAAATTCCAGAAATTTCAAAATAAATTAGTATTATTATTTTGCTTGTGCTAACTCTATTTTGCAGGGTAGAATAATTTTAATTACTTAAACTATATACCTGCGTGCGATTGGTTTTTTGATTTAAAGTCCGGTCCATGGAGGATTCGGGAGTTGTAATTTAAATTAATTTATCTCTCGCTCTCTATCTCTTTAAGATTTGTGCGAAGAAATTTTCCATTTTGGAGAAGATTTGAGGGGTCAAAACCTTCTGGAAACCTCAGATATGAGATCTGGATTCCCAGAAGCTGATGAACTAGCCTCTGAAAGAAAATTTGAAAAGAGGAGTTTTACTCACCCAAAAAATAAATTAAAAATATGTCTGGAAAGATATGGATGTTGGCTACAAAAAGTGTTTTGTAGTCAACACCAAATTCTACATTTATCTATGTCCAAAAAATTAGACCATGGACTGAGGTCTGAGAAAATTGCTACTGGACAGCAACTTCTCAAGAAAGAAAATATGATTTTAAGGGGGGTTTTGCATCCATGCTTGTCCCCATTTCCCTAGGTTTTGGTTAGTGATCACATGACATTTTAGTGGTGAATCAACTATACCAAACCATCCTTGGGGTACATTAGGACTAAGCATTTCATTTGCTTGGGAAGGGGATTTTTATCCTTTGAAAATGAGATTTGATGCTTGAAAATGGTTTTTAGGGTTTTGAAAATGAGTTTTCTTTGCAAGAAAGTAAGAGAACTTGAAAATAATTTTGATCTTTGTAGAAGATCATCCATGGAGATGGTCTTCCATGGTGATCTTCTTAGATCTAAAGCAAGAAGATGAAAGAACTACATTTTGTAGTTTACAAATGCATGCATGGTTGGAGTTTAGGGTAAGGAGAAGGAGAGGGTTTACCAATCTTCCTTGTGTTCTTGAGTTTTTGGCTTGAGTGTATGAGTGTTTAAGGCTTAAATATGAGAATGAGTGGATGAGTGTGAGTTGGGAAAGATTGGAGAGAAAATGGTGACAATTCTTGAAGAATTCTCACTGTTTTCTCTCTATATTTCGCCAGAGGTTCGGTGCAATTGGTGTTGTGGCTCCTTATTTTTGTGACTGGAGGGCTCAATTTATAGCCCTCCTGAAAATGCAAACATGTCCGCGCGAATAAGTCCCTTCGCGTGCACTGTTCATTAAATGCAGCTTCAGGCTTTGGACAAGAGGAATGTTTCTTTTGAAATTTGAATTATACAGCCAGTTTCTGTTCCAGAAAATTCTATTTTTGGTTTTATTCCTTTTGTTTTACTTTTTGAGATTCTTTTTGAGGTTTAACCTTAAATAACAATGCCCATTTTACCCTCACTTTGTTAGAAAAGTTAGGATTGTTAGGAATTGTTAGAAATGTTATAACTTTCGTTAATTTTCTAACGAAAATTCTAACAAGCTCAAATTGGAGCACTTACAGTAGCCCCTCGGCGACGGCGCTTTCGAAGGAAGCGGGGTCGTCGATAAGAGTAAGGCTCCATATTTGGCGGGATGATCGAGTGATCGGGTGGCTGAACCTAGCGATAGGCTACCTACGTATCCCGAATGGGAATCAAGCCGGCCGTAGTTCGGGTCTTTGACCCTGGAGATGATGGCGTTTTAGGTGCCTCGAACCTGATGAGCGAGTTCTGCAGTCGGTTGCTGGAAAGAGACTCTGCTGGGGATAAGAGATGACCATTTTCGGTCTGATGGCTATCCGCTCTGCTGGGGATGATTGTGATTTATCGTTTTTCTAGTGATAGCGTCTTAGGTGCCTCAAACCTTGGAGATGGCGTTTTAGGTGCCTCGAACCTTGGAGATGGCGTTTTAGGTGCCTCGAACCTTGATGATGATGGCTTTTTAGGTGCCTCGGACCTTGGAGATGGCGTTTTAGGTGCCTCAAACCTTGAAGATGACGTTTTAGGTGCCTCGAACCTTGATGATGATGGCTTTTTAGGTGCCTCGGACCTTAATTTGAAATGGCCTTTCGGTGGACTTCGTCTGCTGCCGAAGGAGAGGGTGACCGTTTTGGTCGAGGGGCTGGACCTAATGATAGGCTACCTACGTATCCCTAGTGGGAATCAAGCCCTTTCGTAGTTCGAGTTCTTCTCGAGATTTCGTTGGCTTTTGGGATTCCGTTAACTTTGCTGGGGATTTTGTTAGCCTTTGCTGGGGAAAAAATTGGACGTATTCGTCTGGGAAATCGGTCTTACGTTTTACTGTCGGGGAAGATTTTGATTAAAGATACGGGATCTCGTTATCTTTCTCAGGGAGATCAGTAGGTTGATTTTTGATGAAAGATACGGGATCTCGTTATCTTTCTCGGGAAGATCGGTCTTACGTTTGACTGCCGGAGATTGATTTTTGATGAAAGATACGGGATCTCGTTATCTTTCTCAGGGAGATCGGTCTTACGTTTGACTGCCGGGAATGATTTTTGATGAAAGATACGGGATCTCGTTATCTTTCTCGGGAAGATCGGTCTTACGTTTGACTGCCGGGAATGATTTTTGATGAAAGATACGGGATCTCGTTATCTTTCTCGGGAAGATCGGTCTTACGTTTGATGCTTAGGAATGATTTTTGATGAAAGATACGGGATCTCGTTATCTTTCTCGGGAAGATCGGTCTTACGTTTGACTGCCGGAGGATTTTGATGAAAGATACGGGATCTCGTTATCTTTCTCAGGGAGATCGGTCTTACGTTTGAATGCCGGAGATTGATTTTTGATGAAAGATACGGGATCTCGTTATCTTTCTCAGGGAGATCGGTCTTACGTTTGACTGCCGGGAAGGATTTTGATGAAAGATACGGGATCCGTTATCTTTCTCGGGGAGATCGGTCTTACGTTTTACTGCCGGGAAGGATTTTGATGAAAGATACGAGATCTCGTTATCTTTCTCGGGAAGATCGGTCTTACGTTTGACTGCCGGGAATGATTTTTGATGAAAGATACGGGATCTCGTTATCTTTCTCGGGAAGATCGGTCTTACGTTTGACTGCCGGAGGATTTTGATGAAAGATACGGGATCTCGTTATCTTTCTCAGGGAGATCGGTCTTACGTTTGACTGCCGGAGATTGATTTTCTTGACAAGGGGCTGACTTTGGTTAACTTTAGTTAACTCTGTCAAGTTGGAGACTAAACTGCAGAGTTCCAGATTTTTAAAGGGCAAAAGGGTCATTTTGACCCTGACAATCCTATCCGCGCGGATAGGAGCGTGTTTCAGGGTTTTTAAATGAGGGGCCGCCCCCTTTCTCCTTCTCCCCTACCACTTTTACAGTTTGTCGAGAGAAAAGAGAGAGAAAGTGAGAAATCCGCCATTGTTGCTCAAAAAACTTGAAAATTCTTCCGTTTTTCTTCGATTTTCGAGCAATGGAACACGGGGAAGGTGCTTTTCAAGGCCAAGGACGTGGCCCGGTGGCGGAGAGACGATTGGAGCTCGTCCGGATGAGGAGGCATTATACTCTTTCGCAATTGATTGCGGAGGAGCCCTACCCCGATGCTTGGCAACATTGGGCTTCTGATCCGAATCTCCGAACGGTATACTTCGAATCTTTTCATTCCCTTTGTTGATTTCTTGTTTGAAATTTGAATTTTGGGTGATTTTTGAATTTTTTTTTTTGAAAATTCGAATGATTGATGTTCTTGGCTTTGAATCTTGATTTTGATGCTTTGCATGTTGCAATGATTATGTGGGTATCCCAAAATATGCATTTTGCTTGGAGAAAGAATTGGCCTTTTCGCCATTTTTTTTTTGTAAATTCGAAAATTATGAATTGTGACTTTGATTTTTTTTTTGAAATTTGAATATTGCATGTTGAAAATTCGAAAATTGTGATGATGATTTTTTTTTGAAATTGAATATTGATATTGATGAATGATGCAATGCATGCATTTTTGTTTGGAAAGAATGGGCATTTTGCCAATATGAGATATATGTATGTTTAGGATTTTTTTTTGAAAAGTGAGACGGATTTTTCCTCCCGTTGCATATAAGGTGGATGATATGCATGTATGCATCTTTTTTGAAAATGGGACGGAGTTTTATTTCCGTCAACTTCTTGTAGGATATGCATGTATGCATTTTTTTTTTATTGAAAATTGTTGAATGGGAATTGCTGAAAACTGTCTTTTCTGTGAGAAAAATGGGGCTATGTCTATTGCATGCCGTTATCTTTGCCGATTTTTTTTTTTTTAATGCATGTGTATGCTTTTTTTTTGTGCAAATGCAATTTTTTTTGACATTTTCTCTCTCTTTTTTTTTTTTTTTTGCGGGCGGAAACCGTTTTGTGACGGAGCGGTGAACAAAATGAAGACTCGAGGATCGGTGGAGTCCGTGGTTGACTTGTGGGACCGGCTTCCGAATGCGGGCCGAGGAGCTTTGCCGAGTCCGAGACAGTTGTTGTTGAGACCGGGCTTTGGGAGTTTGTTGAGTGTTTGAGGGGCAGTCAAGTTCCCTAAGAGCAAGGGCACGATGTTTGCTTTGGCGCGGCATTGGTGGGACGCGACCCACACCTTTCACTTCTTCGGGGCGAGGCTACGGTTACGCCTCCCGACTATCGCTGCGATCACGGGTTTGTCCTTCAATGGACGCAACATTGAGTGGCGGGATGGCTATAGCGATGCGGATCTGCAGGCTCTTTTGGGATTTTCCCCTATTCCCAAAAAGGGGATGGGGATGGAGTATGCGGTGGTCTACGGGAAGATTGTGGAGACCATTGTGAGTTACGAGGCTGGGGAGGAGAGGATAGGCGCCGATCCAGTTGCCGGGGCCTTCTTATGGTTTGCCTTTTCGAGCACCCTTTTGGACATGCTTGAGGACGGCAGTCTTTGCCTTCTTGAGGTCCTTGGAGGACATGGAGATGGCGGAGATGTCTCGTGGGGAGAGGCCGGGTGGCGAGCTTTACTTTGCTCTCGATAGGTACGGCCGGAAGAAGGCTGTGAGCTCCTTGTCTTGCTTTGAGTTTGCCCTGGAGGTATAAGCTCTCTTTTTGCTTTCCCTCTCCCTCTTTTTTTTTTGAGCACACACTTTTCTTTGACCTTTGGATTGATTTGATTTTTACCTTTCGCGGGTATGGGCGTTGGAGTTTTTCCACGTCACGATGTGGCGGCGGCCGGCGGAGTACGTCGGGCGTATCCGGCCATGCATTCTTGGTCCAAGCATGCCCGAGAGAAGATAAGCTCCGGGGCGTACGACTCTCGAGTACGCGGATTGCCTTCCTTTGACGGAGGCCGAGACGGATGAGGGGATGATATTCTTCCCACAGGATCGCTTCGAGGTGGCGCGGTGAAGGGCGCTGAGATTTGGACGTGCGGCGGAGGATTACGAGAGGTCGACTGCGATGCATATTATGCAGGAGAGAGGGTGACGCGCCGGCATGGCGTGAACTCGCCTTTGAGGACACCGGTGGAGCCTCCCGCCGATATGATGCACCCGAGTGACGGATCGCGTGACCTGGGATGATTACGGGCCGGCTGACACTTCTCGGCATTTGTAGCGGCTGAGCCGTACCCGTATTTGTTTTGAGGAGGTGAGGATGCCTCGGGTTACGGATAGAGAGGGGCTTGGGATCCGCGGTACCCTCGGACGGATTTTCATATATCCCGGGATGGGGTCCGATTGAGGGTGCAGATCCCTCAGCCTGAGCGGCTTCCACGAGCTTTTCGGCCTCGTCCGGGTATGAAGGTATGGCTTCACCTTTTCCCCTTCTTTTTTTTCTTTGCTTTTGTCCTTTCTTTTCTTTCCTGTCATCATTTTTTTTCGCTTCAGCTGTTTCGACGCTTTTGCTTTCGTGCGGTTTTCGGAGGTGGTCGTCGAGAAGGCGACGAAGCAAGTGATCGGAGCTAAGAGATTCATCGGGAGGATGGTCGCTTGCGGGGCTCCTCGAGCTAGAGCAAGGCGACCACGGCCGGCGCACTGTCGGACGGGAGGCTTCCCTATTCGCTCGAGACTTCTTGAGAGACTCCTCTGTCTCCTCTCCTTGATCCTGCGCGGTCTGCCTTCGGATCACGTCATTCTCGGGGATCCACACGGGCGGGGACACGTTTGGCGGCATAGTGGGTCGTCTTCGTACGTCCGGGAGTCCGACGCCTTCACCTTCGGATACGATTTTTCGCAGATCTCGGCTTGCCCTATCGGAGCGTGCCGGTTGGTCTGACGAGCCTCTTTCTAGAGACGAGGACGATCGAGCCCGAGATTTTCGGGGCTCTGAGGAGCGGGCCCGAGTCGCAAGAGAGCCGAGGGGGCGGCGTCGGGCGCTAGGGATTCGATTGATTACCCCCGATTTTTTTTAGGCGATTTTCCGAGATTTTGAGATTTATGACTGGGATTGAGATTTGTATGACTTATGCACATTTTTTTCTTCTTTTTTTTTTTTGATGTAATAATTTAGGATTTTATTGATGTTTGTTTGTTTTTTTTTTTATGCATAATCTTTTTTTTTTGGAATGTAATAATTTAGGATTTTATTTTATGAATGCAATGCGGTATGAATGCGGTGTTGCATGAGCCTTGTTTTTTTGGCAAGGGTGTTAGTGTTTGGTATATGGGTGGTTTGGGGAGGTTTTGCACGGGTTTCGAGCAGCGGGACGGAATATTCCTCTTTTGGTGTAGCGGCTTGGGTACATTGCAGATTTTCGATAAATGACAATCATGTCCGCGCGGATGGGGTCTGCATCTCGACATTGTCTGGTCTCACTTTATTTCAAATTCAAATATCCTCTTCAACCTCCGGTCCAAACAGCCATTTTCGGGAGAAAGAGAGAAAAACCATGGAAAACTTTAGAAAAGCTCCATCAAAATTGTCCCAAGAATCCCAAATGTCATTCTTCAACAAGTTCAAGGATTGGTCCCGGGAGATTATGCATGAGAGGAGGTCCTTCTTTGAAGAAAGGTACAAGGTGAAGTGCTTATGGTCTCTCAAGGAATTGATTCCGGATTATGAGCTTTTGAGGGCTTCTTCCTCATTTTGGGACACTAGAAGGCATGTCTTTTGCCTTTCCTTCGACGAGATTGTTCCGACTGTCGAAGAATTTCGGGCCTTGCTTGGAGGTCCGGAGGTGGAAGAGATAGCGGTTCCTTTGCCCGGAGGGGCTTCTTTTGTTGACAGATTGTGCGTCCTCTTTCATCTTTCCCCGGAGGAAGCGCAAGGTATGATCCGTGGTCCCGATCATTTTGATATATCCGGCCTTCCCGATAGGTTTAGGGGCCTAGGCTTGGTGGATGATGCCTATTGGGACGCCTTTGCACTTTGTATGTTTGGCACCTTGTTCATGGTCTATTCCTTTGGGATTTGCCATCGGTCTTTGCTGGATGTTGTCGTTCAGCATGCTGTCGCAGGCGAGAGATGTCGTTCCTTTGATTACGGGGAGACTTTTCATGCTCTTGATAGGCAGCTCTAGGAAGACGGTATATGCGCGGGGCGGCCCGTTCCTCTTGACCACTGTGGGCGATGGAGCGTTTGGGGATTCTTCGGGAAACTCCCGACATGATCGAAGCCTTGGACATTTGCCGGAGGGGGTTCTTGTGGATTTTGATGATCGGGGCTCATGGGAGCGTTGGATGGCTGGTCTCCGGACGAGAAGATATCGAGATGGTCGGTGCCTTGTTGGCGGGTGGAGACTCGCAGAGTGCTTGAGGATGGGTCTCATGTGGTCATGCTTAGGGGCTTTCTCGGTCTAGCTTCTATATTCGGCTTTAGTTACGAGACAGTTTGGCTGGAGCGAGGTTCCTTTGGGGACTTTGATGATATAGCCACCGGGGTGGTGGCTCCTGTTTCTATGGATGATCCTCGGTGTTTCCATTTCTTTCCCGAGCATGGAGGTATGATGCCTTTCCTCCTCGGGTTATTCTCGAGCGTCAGAGACCGGTGTTCTTGACCACTTGGTACTGGATTGGTATGAGAGGCATGCAGGAGAGACTCGGGTGGCTATTTTGAGATGGCGTGAGGCCATTGTGGGTGCGGAGGACTTTTACGAGAGGAGGAGGGCCGAGGCGAGGGCCAACCTCGTGATAGGAGCGGAGACGGCGTGGCCGACTATGAGGCTTACGTCAAGAGACGGAGAGGAGGGCTCCTATGCTACCGGCTAGGCTACGGGAGACGAGAGATGACGCTAGGGCTACTAAGGCCACGACGGAGGCTGGTTTGATAGATCCTGTTCCTATACCAGAGCTTGGTAGGAGGAAGACTGACATTTTTTCGATTCAGAAAAAGAAGACTCGAAGGGGGAAGAAGAGGGGAGAGGCCAGTACGAGTGGCTTGGAGTGACTCTGAGGTTTCCGAGTATCCCTTTCTTGTCATGGCAGACACATTAATTTGATTATGTATCTTAATTTCTTTTAGCAGGTTGCCAGTTGTAGGAATGAATCGGGCTTATACTCATCAAAAAGTTTTTAACTTGTAATGAATATTTGAATTGCTTTAGAGTTTTTCGAGACGCTTTCATGGTCTGATCAGTTGTATTGATGCAAAGTATGGCTTTTATTTGTGTTTTAGACCGAACCGTTTCATTGCCTACGTTCCCCTCATTTTGAGGAGCTCGGGTCTTCGTAGTTCAACTTTGATTTTTTTGTTTTTTTTTTTTTTTTTTTTTTTTTTTTTGTTTTTTGTTTTTTTTGTTTTTTTGTTTTTTTTTTTTGTTTTTTTTTTTTTGCAACCCTGATTTTTTCCTAGGCCGCCCTTTTCGGGTTTTCAACCTAGTTGGGTATTACCCTTTTAGCACTCTTTTTTTTGTTTTTTTTTACGCGTAGTATCTGCGCGGCTTGTCACCATTCACTTTGGGTGTACAAAGGGATTCCGTCGAGGTGCACCAAGTTGCATGGCTCCTCGGAGAAGATCTTACGGACGACATATGGCCCGACCCATACGGGCTCCCATTTGCCGAGGGGTTGATACGGGCCAGGGGCTTTTCTTTCAAAACGAGATCACCTTGTCGGATCTCCCGATGCTTTACTTTCTTGTCGAAGGCTCTGGCCATTCTTCCTTGGTAGGCCCGGATGTGTTCCTTTGCTTTCAATCGGCGTTCATCTAGCATGGCCAATTCGTCATGGCGACTCTGGAGCCATTCGACCTCGTTGATCTGGCTTTCCGGCGGTGCGCGGAGCGAGGGATTTCCAATTCGATTGGGAGCACGGCTTCCATTCCGTATGTGAGGAGCAAACGGTGTTTCCCCGGTTGCCGTTCGGCCCGATGTTACAGTAGCCCCGAGTGCCGGGTGTAACTTTTCGGGCCAATCTACGCCTTGGACGGCCATTTTCAGGATGATATTTTCCGAGTCTTGTTTCTTTGCCTTCAACGGCTCCGTTGGTTTGGGGCTGTAAGGAGATGACTTGTGACGGGTTATTCGGAATTACGCCAGCTTTTCACATTCCCGCTTCGAAGTGGGATCCATTATACGAAATGTATCTCGCACGCACATGATGTTCTCTTTGATGAAGAGGGCAACTTTCTTTGAATTGAGGATTTTGTAGGACTTTGCGAGCATCCTTTCCGATTCCTTCGAAGAAATCACCAATCTGCGTCTCTTTAGGCTCTTCCGGAGTTCCCAAATTCACACTCGTCAAAATCTCTTCGGCGGCTTGGGCTCGATTTTCCTCTTTCCAGGACAACTGCTTAAAGATTTTTTTTTGTTGTTTGATTTTTTTCGTTTAATGTATGCCTTTTTTATCTAATGAATTATTATTAAAAAAAAATTTTTATTAATTAATTCATCATTAGTTAAAGTGGCAATCGAGGGATACTCGAAAGGTTCGTCATTTCATTGAAAACGAAAAGGAATACGGTGCTTGCTACGGACTCGTAGTCTTCGGGCGTAAGGCCGTCGGACGACCCTAGAGATTCGATCTTAACAAAGAGAGGCTGGGAGGACTTGTCCTAGATTGACACAAAGGGACGGGGGACCAATCCAAGCTTGGTGATCATTTCCTCCTTGGTCGCGGACGGGCTGAGAGGTTTTCCCAATTTTTAGCGGCTTTCTTGTTGGTGGCCTCATGACTCGGGAGCGTGTCTTTGTTTTTGTTTTCCTTTCTCAATTGCTGCTATCATCTCTTGGACCGAGCCGAGATCAATCGGTTCGGCACTGGACTTCTTCTTCGAACAATTCTTTGCATAACCGAGACCATCCCAATCATCGAGGGAAATTCCGTGGCCTTAGCTTTTGGCCTTGTCGGTTCGAATTCGGGTTTCGGATCTTCTGGGCGGTAGGAATAGTGGTTGTGAGCTTCTCGAAGCTGTTCCACCGGAGTCGCACGCCTACGAAGGTATACTCGCTCTTCATGGTAGTGGTAGCCCCGGGTATCTTGGGTAGGTCCAGAACATTCTACGGACCGGGTTAGCCTTGGTTCCTCTAAACTTGTTGAGGCTATCCTGTAGCTTTAGCCATCCCGCCGTAGGAGTGGGCTCTGTGATGTTTCCTGGTTGTGTGGGACCCTTTACAAAGTAGTCGGCCAAATTAAGGCGAAGGGGAGAGATTTAGGGTTATCGGCGGGACCTTTCTGTGGCGGCTTCAAATCTTTTTCCTTTTGCGGTGTCCACCGAGGAGGCCTCATATCCCAGGCCGTGGCGAGTATTACGTCCTTTCACCTCGATGAGTTTGTGAGTTCCTTGTTGGTGCTTCCCCAGGCCGAGGCCGGGTAGATAGCTCATTTTTCTCATCATTTTCAAGACCGGTGGGATTTTATACCGAGTGACCGTCGAGATCTATGTTGCACACTTGGGCCTTGGGAGGCTCGACCGTGAAGCCCGTTAGCATGAGACCTTCCTCGTCATGTTTGATTTCCAGAATAGGTATTCCGCCCATATCTGTGCCCTCCAAAGTGACTAAATCCCCATAAATGGTTGTCAGGTCCCCATTCGAGACAAATTTCACAGTGGTGGAGGCTTGAGGCGACCCCTTGACTGGTGCGGCAAAGGTCTTCCCAATAAGGCATTAAAAGTGATTGGGATGTCAATAACCTGGAATTCCACGGGTATCAATTTGTCCGAACCGAGAGGTCTAAAGTGGCGACTCCAAGGGTTTGCTCGAGATGTTGAGTCGTAAGCTTTGGCTGTGAGGGAGGAAGGCTTCAAGTCTGTAGTCTTGATATCAAGCGAGGCTCATGATCTTTGCGGGAGAATATTCATTAGGGACCGTTATCAACCCGGGACCAGAGGAGGCGTCGTTCATTCCATTGGTGTGATGAAGAGAGGCTCGTTATGATCGGCCCCAAATTGAGGGAGGTCGAGATACGTGAAAGTGATTATGTTCCCGTAGTGGATGTTTCCAATCACCGTGTACCACGTCATCGGGAGTAGCATCAATAGGGACTAGAGTGCGGGCGAGGCTTTCTTCCGGCTTCGGCTTATGGGGATAGGACGAAGTGAGTAGAGACGAGGAGGGAAATGTTGGCCTGTGTTTGCTTGGCCTGGGTGAGCACGGGATCCTCTTTCTCGGGGGTCCTGGAGTTTCACTTTGTCTTAGCATAGGGGCGGCGATCTTCTTTCGGTGCTTGATCGTGGCCTTCTTATCTGCCATGGGATTCCCTTGGAAGATACGCCCGATCGGGTCAAACAGATTAACTTCCTCATCAGTCGTCTCTTATTGGATTTCTTCAATCTTTGCTAAGGTCAGCTGGGGGAGCCCTTTTGGCTATTGGCACCTTGGTTACGACTGAGTCTAGCAACGCGTGCGGGCCGAGCTGCATCTTGCTGGCTCCTTCCCCGGGCGTCCCTTATAACCGCTTCCCTGTGTCGCGAGCTTTCGGGTTTGGGGTTGTGTTGTTGCCCTTGGATGGCCCACAAAGCCGGGCGTCCTCCGATTCACTCTCGTGCCCGCCTCGCTCATAGTTATCATGCAACAAGAGTCGCTATTGTCGGGACTCGGTGGCTTTCGATCTCATCCCTGGATGGCCCGCGAGTTATGGCTTTCGGCCTCCATTTCATCGTATATCCTTTTTCTTTCAATCTTGCAAGTAGGGCGGCCTTGAAGTGAAGGATAAGCGTTCCCCTTCGGAGTTTGATGTAGCGGCTCGATAGATGCGTGTCCAAATAAGGAGCACCGGGGTCGTTGTCGGGCAATGGAGCAATTAGGAAGGCGTCATGTGGATTCATAGGTATGAAGGCCACTGGGGGAGACGTTCGCATCAATAACCCTTTTTAGTGATTGCGGGCACTCGCCGCGCTCGAGCGGCAGGTTGTGGACCCTACGGTTGTTATGCCATCCGTTCTTTGGAAAGAAGAAAAAGATCCGATAACGTTTACGAATTCTTCATCTTCTGGTGGTGAAACCCTCCATTCTCGACAAGGTGCTTCAATGAACCCTTTCCATTCACCGGTCGAGTTCTTATAAGGAACGTTGTGTTCTAGGATTTTAGATATGTACGGATGCGGGCGCGGGCTTCTTTGTCCCTCATCCTCTGAAGTATCCGGACATTGACCGCATGTGCATCTTACGAGGTGCGGTTCTTGGGAGTCGCCCCTGCTACGGCATTTGACTTGCATTTTCGGTGGTCCTTCATCGTCACTTGTTGACAACCAACCATTGTGCCGGCTCCCGTACGGGCTCATTTCCGGCATGATTATTCCAGATTGTTTCCGGATCTGGGGCCTCAGTTGACTCTTCGCTCTCGTCATCATCATCATCATTGCTGTCGTCGGAATCTTCTTCCCATACTACCGGGATTTCGGCGGAGAGGGAACGCCGATCAAACCCGTTGGGGGAATATGGGTGCGTGCAGCCGCAAAAATTGTCATATGCTCCCATTCCCGGAAGTGGTAATTGTGACTCAGCTTCTCCTCCCAGAAACTGCGGGGGAAGAGTGAGAGGGGTGGCACGTATTTGACACCAGGTAGAATGCGAAGGGTTCTTCCTCCTCTGATTCTTCGCTTCACCGCCTTCGGGTCGTATTTGACTTCTCCAATAGCCAGTTTGTGGAAGTGTACTAGCTCCAGATGCTCTTCGGCCTCTTTGCTGATAAGCCCCAGTACAGGCGCTCGCCGGAAGCTTTCCTGTCTAATTCTTCTTAGGGATGGCAACGGGGCGGGTTCGGGACGGGTTCTCCATTTCCCAAACCCGCCCCTATAGTCTTCTACCCTTTCCCGAACCCGCCCCGCCCCGTTACTTGCATTACCCGAGCCCGCCCCGCCCCGCCCCGCCCTAAATGAAAGTTTTCAACTAGTTTCCCTAAAACCCAGTTTGCTAAGGACAAACAAGCAAAAGACTTCGTCCAGATCAATTTAACAAATAAACTCAATTGAATCAGAATCGCTCCTTCCTAACAGAAGGAAAAAAACTCCCAAAAACTAAACTACAGATGATTCCAAAATTTCACAAATTAAGATAACCCCCCTTTCCAAAAATAAAGGATCCACGAAAATGAAAAATGCAAGCCAGAATCTCAGTCAACCAAACTAGTCAAGCAATCAGCCAATGAATTCATGAAGAAAATAAAAATATAGCATAGAACCAAGCAAATATAAATAACCCATTAAATCTTTCTCATAGTCATATACACGAAAAAAGACAAGCGAATTTCAAAATACTTAAACCAATAAATACCACACGCACATAAAAAAGAAAGGGAAAGGGAATTACCGAGGGGGGGAGGGGTTAATTAAAGTTATTAAACCATAGGTGAAGAAGGAGAAGAAGGTGGGGTGCGGCGCTGTGGGAAGGGAACTGGGAGTGGGAGAGAAGAGGAAAGAATTGGGAGAGAAGGAAATGAAGGAACGGGGAGGGAACCTTACCTTATGCGTCGCCTTTAGTCAGGGGTATTTTTGTAATTTCCTATCTAATCGGGGCGGGGGTTCGGGGCGGGGCGGGGGTAAACCCGAACCCTATAAGAACCCGGCGGGTTTTCAATTTTGAATCCCAAACCCGGCCTATTAGGGTCGGGTCTTTTCGGATTCGGGTCGGGTTTCGAGTTTTTGCCATCCCTAATTCTTCTCGATTGTTCTAACCATCTTGTGTAAATGGTCCTCTCATGTTTTGACCGGAACAGCCCCAGCTCTTCGGTATTGGCCTTCCCTTCATCCGAGAAATAGCGGGCCTCGTATTCTTGCAAGGAGTCTCTGACATGAGACCAAGATGGGTTGATTCGTTCGATATCCTCAAGGGCGGGGAATCCGATGAGGATCCTCGACGAGTTGGCCACGGGTATTTGGGGACCTTCATCGCATCTTCTGGGCATGCGAAGATTCTCCGCATTCAATCATATTCACCGATTATGGTTCCTCGGGCAAATGGATTTTTGATCGTGTTAGGTCCTTCGGGGCCTTCCAACTTTCCTTGCTCTATTAGCCCCTGGATTGCCTTTTTTCGGAGTAAAGCGGTTGTCGGGCGGATGTCCGTGAGCTTGATAAAAGCACAATACTTTGTAGTATCCACGGGAGCATTCGGATTCTGGGGTTGGAAATTCTCCAAAGGCCGCAGAAGCCTTCTTTCACCAGCCCCCCTAAAGATGTCATTCAGAGGCATTCCAAAGTTTTCGAGATTCATGACCCGTGGTCCGGGCTCTACTGGTTTTCCGGGAGCAAAAGGAGTCGTGTTGTTACATTCCTGTCCCGCATAGTGAATCATCTCTTTGCCTTTAGCGGGAGCAGGGGCAGTGTTTGCGGGGAGGAGCCCGATATCTGTGGCAGAGTGCGAGCACGGGTTCCTGGCGGTGTAGGCCTTTTCAAACTTAGGCTGCGGAGTTAACCATGGCCCGTAAGTCTCGAGTATGGGAAGTGACTCGAGGAGGCTCTCGGATGTGGTTTCAAGCATGACCGGAAGATGTCAGTTGTTCCTCTTCGGAAGGAGGGATGGCCATTTCACCGAGTTCGCATTCCACCGCTTGTAAAAGTCCCCAACATTCTCATCGTGGCGCGGCTGCTGTTGTTTTGTAGAGTCAACTCTATTTGTTTCCCATTCCAAGTTGGCCTTATATTTTTAATGAAGGCATTGGTAATATGGTCCCATGTGGCCGCCCGGGTTTCAAACGGAAGAACCACTTTAAGGCATTGGACTTGAAGGATAGACTAAAATAGTCGACCTTGATTGGTACATCCTTTGGCTTTCATCGCCAAGAGTATATGTGTCCAAATGGGTTTTCGGGCATGCGGTCCCATCAAAGAGATCCAGATTAGGCATCACGAATTTGTGGGGCGGAGGAACAATGGAGTCCGGGTGCCAGAGCGGAAGGCAGACTTCTTGGCGTCGGGTTCGGCGATCTGCGCTTTCATTTCCTTGTGTTGTTCCATGAACCGGGCCGGATGAGGGTCTTGTGGTGGAACCATGGCATTCAAGCTAGTGGTGAGCTAGAGAGAGGAGCTGGCTGGAGGCGGATCGGGCGGTGGAGGACGGCGATCCGGGGACGTGGTGAAAACATCTGGTGCAAGTTACTTGGGGAGCATGAGTAGGGAGCACGAGCAAAGGATAGAACCTTGCGGCTTCTTTGTTGATTTTCAGCGGCAAAGTAGGTGGAGGCGACCCCGATGTGGCCGGATAACTTGGATTTCGAGTGGGGCCCGTAAGTAGGCTTGAGTGCGGGCTGCTTGTCCGGATTGTTAGTGCATGTTTTTGTGGTGAAGGTGTGTAGCAGGGGGAATGCTGCGGTCCTGGTGATTCGGATGACACCGGGATGGAGGCTTGGTAACCCGTAGAAGTCTGAGTGAGGAATGGATTTGTGTGAGGAGCGGCAGTCCGAACTAGTACGAGGAGGGCTCCCTGCGGCCCAGAACCAAGTTGTGGCGGCATTAGAGCTGTGCGCATTCTTTGTGAAGGTCGGATTGATCGGTTCCGAACCGAGGCGGGATCCCGATTAGCCGTGGCATTCCGAGATAGCCCCAACCATGAGAAGACATTCCGTGCGATTTTGCCCCCACGATTTGTGCGTCGGCTGCATGGATCCGTGGTGCGTGGTTGGGGCGGGCTGGGCCCGAAAATCGAGGAGCATGGGTTGGTAGTGGCACCGTAGGAGGTGGGTGGCGGCATCTGGTGTAATCAGGGCGGCGAGTGGGGTTGGCATCCTCGTCTTCTTCCACGGTGAAGGTGCCATCCGGATTGAGGCGGCCGGGCACCGTGACTATTAATAGCCTCCGCAGTAATTAGGCTGTGTCCTTCTGTCGTAACCTCATACGTTACCTTCAATGATTCCGGCTGTTGCTGCTGTCGAGGGGTCCGGGAGGCGGAGTGACGTTATCCCCATCATTACCGGGCGATGCGGACATTACGAAACCGGAGTCGGAACAAACGGTGAAGGCGACGATGCGCTTGACTCTTCCCAACCGATCAAACGGTGACCGGTGCCCGAAACCAAGCTTTGTGCGGGCTTGTGGGGGAAAGGACACGAAGGTTCGGATGTGCAGAATGGAAGGAGGGTAGGTGTTTGGGCTTTAGGCTCATGCAACATGCGATTATTTGTTCACGTTTACTTAAAACATGTTTTATTAACCTAATCGGTTGGAAAAGATTGCTCTTCTTTTCGCAAACTACTGGATCTGGATCGTGGGCCCCGTCACTACGTCTATAAGCCCCTCGTATTCCACCTGTATTTCGACCTCCCGGGGTGGGCCGGCGGGCGAGGTCTATGGGCAAGCGGGTCCCACCGACCGAAAGAAAAACGATCCTAAAAGTCGGCGGGTAATCGAGTCTTAACGAGCATTCGATGTAAATTACGGACAAGGCGACGTCAAAAGTCAAGATCATGTCCGAGGGCTCGACGAAAAGTCGGCATGATTTGACTCGATAAATGTCCACGATTGATCTTGATTTGTTGTCAATTAGGCCGTAATTAGGCATGGAATAATCATTAATCCTTGATGACTCGGTGTCAATGCCGGGAGTCGGTGTATAATTTGTGCCGATCCGAGCGAAGTCAAGGCGCAGGTCAATATCTTGGTCAAAGTCTGCGGCGGAAAACCGGCGGGAACTTCGGCGATTAGGGGCCCCGAAAGATATTGAGTCGGTATGCCGACAAAGGCTTGAAAGGAAAGGTCTATACACGGACGGGCATGACACGAGACCGGACTAAAAACCAGCGGGTCTCGGACAAAGTGTGTCACGGACAAGTGCATGGTCGACACGAGGCTCCATGGGATGTTTGGGTAGTCCTGTGCTCATCCGAGAGGCGTAATAAGACCAAACGGACCGCGACAAGGATTTCCCCGGGTTAGGGACGTAGTGTGCAGTGTACGGTCACGTGCGCGTAGTGTGCAAGCAGTCTATATTCTTTTTCTGAGTAAAATAGAGATTTTTTTATGTGTCTTAAAAATATGATGCATTATTTTTTTTTTTTGAAAATTTTCTTTTTTTTTTTGAAAATCCTTTTTTTTTGAAATTTTTTTTTTGAAATTTAATGAGCACATAAGCACGCAAGCACGAAAATTCCAACAGTTAGGGACATTATTCCGACAGTCAAAATTTTGACTTTCTCCGAGGCGGCCAAAACAACACGAAAACTGTGCAAAAATCAACACACGCACAAAAATGATTTTCAAAGCCGGGACGGAAGCTTGACCCTCAAAAGCTCCTTTTTTTTTTGAAAACGGTGATACCGGTACGTGGGATTGTTAAACCACAATTTATCCCCGACTCGTGTTAGGAGGCGATAACGGGAAGTTTAATGGTTTCCACCAATATACCAAATACCATTTTTTTTTTAAAAAGCTTAGTCCCCAGCAGAGTCGCCACTGTGATGATGTGTCGCCATTTTCGCGGGAAGGAATTCGATTTTTTCGCGTTTCTTTGAAAAAAACCAAATAAAACCCGGGAAAAAGAACGGAGTCGCCACGCCATTTTTGTTTTAAGGGCCAAAACTTTGAAAAAAGCCCGAGATCAGAAATTTGGGTTCGGAGGTCATGTTACACGCCGGGAAGGACGTTAGTGTGCACCCGAAATGCCTCGTAAAACGAGTCTTCCAAGCTGAAAATCATTTGTGAGTGTGTGTGTATGTGTGTGTGTTTTGGCCAAAATAATTTGAAACTCAGAAAAGTAAAAATTGGGATATCTTTTCAAGACTTTAAACTGATCCCATGAATTTTTGGAAGATTTTTGGATTGAGATTTGGTACTCAAAAGACCTTTTGAAGTTGAGAGCCATTTCTGCCAGAATGAAAAAGGCAGTGGACCTTTGATTTTGAAATGGATTCAAGGGTCTTAAAACTTCATAATCTGGATAAACTCAGAGAATGAAAGTTGTTCCAGACACCTTAAATAAGATTTGTGCGAAGGAATTTTCCATTTTGGAGAAGATTTGAGGGGTCAAAACCTTCTGGAAACCTCAGATATGAGATCTGGATTCCCAGAAGCTGATGAACTAGCCTCTGAAAGAAAATTTGAAAAGAGGAGTTTTACTCACCCAAAAAATAAATTAAAAATATGTCTGAAAAGATATGGATGTTGGCTACAAAAAGTGTTTTGTAGTCAACACCAAATTCTACATTTATCTATGTCCAAAAAATTAGACCATGGACTGAGGTCTGAGAAAATTGCTACTGGACAGCAACTTCTCAAGAAAGAAAATATGATTTTAAGGGGGGTTTTGCATCCATGCTTGTCCCCATTTCCCTAGGTTTTGGTTAGTGATCACATGACATTTTAGTGGTGAATCAACTATACCAAACCATCCTTGGGGTACATTAGGACTAAGCATTTCATTTGCTTGGGAAGGGGATTTTTATCCTTTGAAAATGAGATTTGATGCTTGAAAATGGTTTTTAGGGTTTTGAAAATGAGTTTTCTTTGCAAGAAAGTAAGAGAACTTGAAAATAATTTTGATCTTTGTAGAAGATCATCCATGGAGATGGTCTTCCATGGTGATCTTCTTAGATCTAAAGCAAGAAGATGAAAGAACTACATTTTGTAGTTTGCAAATGCATGCATGGTTGGAGTTTAGGGTAAGGAGAAGGAGAGGGTTTACCAATCTTCCTTGTGTTCTTGAGTTTTTGGCTTGAGTGTATGAGTGTTTAAGGCTTAAATATGAGAATGAGTGGATGAGTGTGAGTTGGGAAAGATTGGAGAGAAAATGGTGACAATTCTTGAAGAATTCTCACTGTTTTCTCTCTATATTTCGCCAGAGGTTCGGTGCAATTGGTGTTGTGGCTCCTTATTTTTGTGACTGGAGGGCTCAATTTATAGCCCTCCTGAAAATGCAAACATGTTCGCGCGGATAAGTCCCTTCGCGTGCACTGTTCATTAAATGCAGCTTCAGGCTTTGGACAAGAGAAATGTTTCTTTTGAAATTTGAATTATACAGCCAGTTTCTGTTCCAGGAAATTCTATTTTTGGTTTTATTCCTTTTGTTTTACTTTTTGAGATTCTTTTTGAGGTTTAACCTTAAATAACAATGCCCATTTTACCCTCACTTTGTTAGAAAAGTTAGGATTGTTAGGAATTGTTAGAAATGTTATAACTTTCGTTAATTTTCTAACGAAAATTCTAACAAGCTCAAATTGGAGCACTTACAATTCTCTCGACAAATTTTTGAAGTGGTTAAAAAGGCACATGCCCTTGCAAATTCTGTTTGAATGGCTGGGGAAGTCATCTTACGACATCCATGTTGACCATGAACCTCTCTTAATTCATTATATATTCAAGAAAATTACATTGGTAAGAAGAATTTTTGCCCTCGTAATGGCCCTGAAATGCTTGCACACCCCTCAAAAGTAATCTAGTAGCTCTAAGTGATGTCTTCAAGTTCATTACATAATCACTATCTTCGTGTTTTGTTTGTCTATTCATGCATGTTCTAATACTTTGCTTAGAGTTCATGAGAGTGATACATTTTGCTTTACTTGCTAGATGAAAATCACTTTTTAACATGTCTTTCAAGTGCCTCTCCAATTTTAGACCAACTCCTAAACCCATCCTCTTTACCAACAAAAGCTTCACCACCATATTTACTCACATCTTTAAACAAATAGCATGGCAAACAAAACAAGGCATCTTTCGATTCACTATATTTTAACTATTCCTTATATTGACTAAAATACTCATGACAAAATTTCTGCTTTTTACCTGAGATAAGAGTGGTTGAATATTCTGATAAAATTGGTTGTTCGGGGCCTATGACGATGTACATTCTTCTAACTCTTTCAACATCATCCGAATGAAAAATCGTGATTGCCTCCCTTTTTCCCCGGATCACTTTGTAGTATCACATCTTCGCCTCGTAATCGTATTGTATGTTGAGATTTAATTGAAGCACTAGTAGGTTGTGGTCCTTGTGTAACTTCAACAACTACCTCTTCTTGAGCAATTAGAATACTAGTGCTTGCTTTATTTTTTGGAGTCGGCGTAAAGAACCGATCCAACCTATTACCATGTTATCAAAAATCCAATTAAGCTAAGTTTATAGAATTTAGAACAAATCAAAATCCAAACCATGAATCAAACCAATCAAAATCCAAATCAAGAAAATTAAAGCAATTTTAAATTTACAGGGTTTACCTTTGATTCGAGAAATTCTTCTTGATTTTGTGAGGGGTTTGTGGAAGGGGTTTGGTTCGCCCATTCTATGTTAACGGAGAGGTCGGCGGCGGGGAGGGAGGAGACGGTCGACAGCCGAGACGGCGAGACGCAGGAACTGATGGAGACTGAGGGCTACTTGTTTCTGATCTTTAGAGAGCAGCGTTCCAATAATTCTATTAATCCTTTTTTTTTCTAAGCAAAAACGACGTCGTTTCGTAAAAAAAATAAAAAATAATTTGTGGTGCAGGTGCACTGTCAGGCACACAGTAAGATTCACCCCTGCTTGTGCGAACTGCACAGGTCAGTACCCCACCTCATACCCCCACCCCCATCAAATACTATCTTTCCCATAATCTCAAACCACTCTATAACTCACCGTCAACTATTTGTTACCTTCTTTCGAGACATTTGTTGGTTAAAGCAGCAATTAGTAAATGAATAGAGAAAAATGGTGGTCACTTGTGTGTGCGGACTTGAGATGATTCCTATGGTATAACTATAATATTCTATAATGATAGAAAACTGTAAGTGCGATCTATATATGAAATACTTCATTTGTTTCAAAATAAATGTCCAAATTTATTTATTTTTGAGTAAGAGCAAATTTAGACTTTCATCTTGAAATCTTGGGACAAAGTGAATACCCTACCTAAAGCATCTTCACTTGCACAATATAACCATTTTATCTACACCCACCACATCAATTTCCAAGCACCCACCCACCGGTATTAAGAAAAGAAGCAATTATGTTCTCTTGACATGTATAAATAGATTTAACAATGCACTTCTATCAAAAAGAAAGTATACATATTATTTTTTTGATCTCAAAATATAATAGGTACCTTTATCCAAAAATTGATAACTCCATCTTTACACTTGAATAATCCGACATCACGAGCATCTCTTTGTGAAAGAAATACGGAAATTGCAACACTGACTATAAGGGTAGGTGTTTACGACCATAACCACATGGCAAACCTCAGTTTTTTTTTACAGGGGGATGCCTTATAACAAGACACAACTCGATTACACCGAACAAACTTATAATTGTCACCATAGGGGAACACCCCCAGTCTACTGCCATTTATTGTGGAGTTCCATCTTCAGCACTCCTTGGTTGTAGACTTGGAACTCCAAAGCTTCCTTTGCAATCATACTGTGGGAAACGTCAAAATACAATTAACCAATATTAAGACTATAAGTGAATATACAAACCCATCCTTGAGTACGAAAAAACATTAAATTTGTTAATAAATCATATGTACTAATGTTATGAAACATTCACTCACATGACCATGTTTATTAGGTGTTCAGAGTACTCAATCATTCCTAACTTATCCCCACTGCAACCCCCCTCTCTTACTACAAAACAAAGGAAAACAACAATTCAGGAGCAACAAATCTATCAATATTCACTAAAGTGGGCAAAACTATATAAGTTTTGACTTATGAAATATTCCAAGCAAACTCCAATTCAATGAATAAAAAACTCAAATAGAAAGAGATACAGTTGTAGTGTCACCTGGTTCAAAAGTGTGTAAATGAGTTGTCTTGAAATATAAGTAACATCCTCTATCAGTGAATTAAGTTCTCTTTCTCTCACCTCTGTATGTTGTCAAGCATAAACTACACAAAAAGTCATAACGCATATTGAAAAATCACAAACATGGCGTAGAGGCAAGAGGATCAATGAATAGAGTCGTAGAGATCTTTTTTTTTTTGGTCAGGCAAACACACAAACATGTAAAGTGCACTATCTATTTAACACTCAATTTCTGGAAACAAATGATCAGCTAAGGCCAAAAATCTCAACAATCAAATCAGATTATGGAAACACCAAAAGACAGAGAATGTACCTTAGAGAGTTTGCCGGTTTGTTTTTAGTCTATTTTTAGTTCATTTTAGATCATTATACATTATTATTCGCGGATATTATGCTTGGTGGTGTTTTATAGTTGAAATAGGTTTTTTGGAGCACGCTTGACATAAAATATGGCTTACAAAGCGTATTGGACATTGGTGGATAATAAGGGACAAAGTTGGAGCATTTTGTGGAGAAAAAGGGAGAAATTTTGGTTTTGAACTGCAGCGTGTGCAAATTAAGCACGATCGTGCAAAGTGAGATCAGAAGAGCATCAGAAATTCAAATTCTGCACTGCAGTGCCAAAATACAAGCGCTGCAGTGCAAAACGAAAAAGTGCAATTTTTTTTGTTTTTAAATGTGTCTTTTGGAGGAAGCCTTTTGAATTTGAAGAGTCTTAAATGTTGGCTCGCAGGCCTAAAAATAGACATTATTCATACCAAACAGAAATACTTGTAACACATGCTATAGTATAGATTTGTATTACATAACATAATAATTCTCAAAATCATTCTAGATTTTTGGAATTTAATAAGTGTTCTTGAGAATTTGAAAATTAAAGTTTTATAAAAGTTTTGAAGAATTCTTTCCATTCTTTCCATCCTTTGTATCTCTTGTATCAAGTATCAAGAATCAAGAATAAGTATCTCTCCTTATTTATATTTCATGTTTATCCTTGTTCATTCGTTGTTAGAATATTAATGGTTAGTGAGTAATCCTCAATTTCTTGGGGTTGGAAACTCAACAATCATGTAGTTCATCTTTGTAAAATCATTGATCACTTTCTCTTCATCTTAAATCAACTACTTGCATATTGTTTTTTATGCCTGCGCATAAGAGACATCCATATTTGTATGATCATAGTTAATCAAGATAGGTACTTAGCTGTGGATCTTGATTAACGGAACTATATGAATTGAACTAGACACTGTTAATCACGAGAGTAGATTAATTGTCTAGCGATGATCATTTATGGAAAATATGTGGATTTAATATAAACTTAATGGTTTTTTTTTCTAACTATTATTCCAAAGAAAATTTTCTTTGATTATTCCATTATATGTTTTTGGTCTACATGAAAAGAAGCGGAAAAAATATTGAAATCTTTGATCCCCGAATCAAGAGAATTTTTTGTAAAAAACTTAAAAGACTAAAAGAAGTACAAGATGGGAGAACCAGAAACACCGAGAACCTTTACGAACTTTGTAAATCTAAGTACTACAGGAGTAAGAACACCAATAGTTGTACCAAATTCCAATGCGGACAACTTTTAAATAAAGCCGCAACTACTTCACATGGTTTTAAATAATCAATACAGTGGATCGGCGTTTGAAGACCCTCATCTCCATGTTCAAACGTTTTTGGAGTATTGAGGCACCACAATCATCCATTACATTAGTGGTACATTACATTAGTCCCATTTGACCAATCATCCATGCGTAAATACTTTCCCACCAAACACTTAATGGAAGAAATTCTTTAGAGTCCATTCATTTGATTCAAATTCATTTTTATCACTAAATCATTCTTATGCTTATGTTCGATAGGTTTTATTGTTGCTATATGAATTTATACCTTTTGATTACTTTCTTATGTCCTCTTAATATCATCATTTTGAAAATTTCAACTATGAAATATATAAATAAATGGACAGGAAACAATTTTCTAAGGCAAGCACGCATAACCATATCACATATCTAATTTATGAGGGGGTTTTCTCACTTTTTTTCCTTTTATAGTCCTTCAACGTCATCATTTGAATTATTTACCCATTTTCTATACTTTGTTATTAAACTTGCTTATTTGAAGGTATGTATCGTAGTGTCAATGCCGCTTTCATCCTTCTCCATGTCCATATCGGTTGCTTTTGGTTTCGTTTTCTTTGAGTATTTAATTGCTTCCACGGGGCTAAAGCACCGCCACACAATTTATATGAAATATACTGTACTTTCTTCTCATCTGCAATACATATTAAATTAAAATACTTTTCTACCTCCGATAGCCAATCTAAAAATTCCTTCATATCTAACTCTCTTGTGAAGAAGGGTAAATCCGCTTTAATCTTCAGATACCGATCAACAGGTGCAGCTACGAAGCCATCTTCTCCTTCTGAATTTGAATCCGCTCTTTCGTGCGGCGGATCATGTTAAGGGGGACCGCGACATGTCCTATAAGTTCTTTACGAGCCCCTGCCCGTTGCCTCAGGTTGACACCAACCTGTGTATTTTGAAATCCTGCAACAACTTGATCCATCGATCGTTGCAACCCTTGAATAGTTGCGAGCAATGCCGTGTTGATGTCGTTGTTGTTATCGTTGTTTTCGACCATGTTCCAAGGATGTACCTTTTCTGATACCAATTGACGCAACGAAAATCAACACAAAAAGAAACCACGTTTGGGATCCTTGAACGAAAAAAAAGCCCAATAACAGATTTAGGATTTAAACCCACAAAATGCTAGAATGCAATCTCTATTAAAATTAATAATAATAATCAAAAGTATGTCTTCAATCAAACCGTAGACGAGTTTAAATTCTCTTAAAAATTCGAAAAAAAAATAAAACCTTAACAATCAATATAAACCCTAATCACGTAAATATCCCACGTTTTTAAGCAATAAACGTAATCCGCCATTCAATCGTCGCACGGGCGTGCGGCCTGATTCCCTTGGCCTTGCATATTAAGCCGTGCCGCCCATCTTAGTCCCTCTTGCACGCCCGTGTCGTTTATGTACGATCTTGCTTCTTCTACCGAACGCTTGATTCTTTTGTGAACTTCTGCACGATCGTGCAAGTTCCAACGCGCGGCCGTGCAGTGCACCACTACTTTGCCTCTGATCCTCGTTGAATTGGTCCTGCTGCTCCGTGCTACATTAGATGTGGACAAATCGCTGCGACTAGTAATAGTGAGCAACAACCCGCCTTTAATGGACCGGTGCCAAATTCTAAGAAACCCGTTAAAATGTTAGAACATAACAGACAAATCAGTGTTTTTTTGTTCTTTATGCTACTTTCACACAATTTTTACTCTCTAGGGTAATACATGTAAAACCCATGTAAACTTGAGGGTTTTATAGCCTTTTTAATAAATGAAAAGAGAAGAAAAGTACTCTTTTTTATTTTTTATTATTATTTGGACAACCGAACCGGGTTTTATACAAATAGTAAACCCAACCGGTTCTAATTGTGCGCGCTTAAACCCTTGTCTCAATTAACCTAGACTTCTTTCAACGTCGCCTACTTCGCCTCCTTCCCCGTTCACTGCTCCTTTTCCATCTCTAACCCCAACTGTACTCAAACACACTCATTTTCTTCCTGGGCGGCGCATAATCCATCTCCGGAGATGGTGGAAGTCTACCGGAGTAGCTCAGTTGATTGGAAGCCATCACCAGTCGTTGCCCTAGCCACCAGCGCCGACGATTCTCAGGTTGCCGCCGCTCGTGAAGACGGTTCCCTAGAGATTTGGCTCGTCTCTCCTGGCGCTGTTGGTTGGCACTGCCAACTCGTACGATTCGTATTCTTACATATTATTGTTTTAATTCAGTTGGTATTGATTGTAAAGAGGCGTTTCATTGGTTGTGATTATCTTTGTTTATTGTGCAGACGATACACGGAAACTCTAATTCGAGAGTTTCATTTCTCGTCTGGTGCCGGTCAGGTTCAGGTGGAGTGCCGGCCGGTAGGTTGTTTTCTTCGAGGCTTGATGGGTCAATTTCTGAGTGGGACCTTTTTGATTTGACAGAAAAGGTGCGTCATTTCTTGTATATACCTACATGTATACATTGGAAGTTTGGCATTGTCTTCTTGAATGCCATATTTTGATGTATACAGAGATAAATAATCCGATTCGCGCAGCCGAAAGATATTTGTCAGTGTAGACTTTTGCATCTCTAAGATAGATTGCAGGTTTTGCTTGGAATTCAACTGTTAAAAACTATAAATCTTTGGAAAGCCATTCATTAGGCTGATCATGAAGGACATAAAGCTATGTTTTTCTCGATTCCGTATAATTGAAAATGGGAGACTAAGGATTGACCTAGTTTCATTTCTCATCAGCACAAGAAACTGGTAATGCTACTGCCATTTATGGGGTCGATCTTTGCTGCACATCCGAGTAATGGAGAGAGGTGCTGTAATTGCATTGTTAGTTTTGTAGCGTGGCGGTCAGATATAGTGAAATATCCCATGCATTACACCACATAGGTGATGGATGCTTCAATTCCAGTGCAGCCAAGGATGTAATGATGGATGCAGGAGTTATGTATGAGTGGTTCTTAAGTTCAATTCAGATTTATTTTCTAGTGAAGGGGTAGATCAATAGTACAGGCACTCCATTGCAATTATTATATACTATGTAAGATGATTCGGCAGCGAAGCCTTATTGTTTACAATGAAAGAACATTGTGATTCTTCTCGTTGGAATCATTAAAATATTATAAATGATGGTTCTTGTGTATTATGGAGAACTTTTTAAGTGAAGAATCCAATACTTTTTTTTCTTCGTGGGATCGCTCATACACTGGAATAGATTTTTTCCCCAAGGGAAATTACTGAATGCTCCCTCATTCCTTCCATTGATGGGCTTCCATTATTGCAAGAGTCATTAGTTTTATTTCTTTCTCTAATTATTTTCATTTCTGCAGATTGTGGTAGATTCAATTGGTGTCTCCATCTGGCAGATGGCTGCTTCCCCTAGGAATATTTCACATATTCGTCCAAAGCAAGATTTCAGTTATACTGAGAATGGACATGCTATTGATAAGTCTGTTGCGGGTGCTAGTGATGCTGATGATGGTTCCAGCGAGAGTGATGACGACGAGTCGCTTGAGCCATGTGAAGAACCGATTAATGAAGATACACGTGTAGCTACAGCTTGTGATGATGGTTGCGTGCGAATCTATAGTATTTCAGATTCTAATCAATTATCTTACAGCAGATCGTTGCCCAGGGTCAGTGGTGAGACAGCTGCAACCCTTAGCTAAATCACCTATATTGGGCAGTCAATTACTCCTTGTATTTTAATCTATTTTTTGCCTTTGTGTTGCAGGACGTGTGTTAAGTGTGACTTGGTCTCTTGATTCAACAATGCTATATTCAGGAAGTAGCGACGGGTATGTTTGACTGTTGCGATTGCATCAGGTTCAGTAGATCTTTTTACCATTTTCAGCTTGATTTGCTGTCTGAAAAGTTGATGTCTATGTATACACTGGAATTGTCAAAATCACGCTCTTATCGTTAAAATGGAAAACATAACTTTCAGTTTCTCAGGTCAATATGGCAATTTTCAGGTTCATTAGGTGCTGGAATTCTAGATCGGCCCACGAGGTCTATAGAATAACAGTTGGGCTTGGAGGATTGGGTAGCGGTCCAGAACTTTGTGTATGGTCATTACTTGCCCTTAGGTAAAGATAAAGTGTTTTTTTTTTTTCCGCAGACTGTATGTGGAACAATTCTCGAATGTCTTGATTAAAAATCGAATCTGCCTGTATTTTCAGGTGTGGAACACTTGTCAGTGCAGATAGTACCGGCAGTGTCCAATTCTGGGACAGTCAACATGGAACCCTTCTGCAGGCACATTCCTGCCACAAGGGCGATGCCATTGCCTTGGCAGCTGTTCCTAACCACAACCGGGTGTTTTCCGCTGGATCAGATGGTCAGGTAGGAAAATTAATATATGGAGAGATGTAATCCCTTTTATTCACTTTTGACATTTGGGCATAAATAATGGACATATTTACTAGGTTTTGTTGGTTGTGTGCTTTAAGTTGTTGGACACAATCCAGGTTCGAGAAGCTGTTATGTAAGTGTTGATCATCTTGAACTGACTTCTGATACAGGAGAATTAAGACTTTACCCCTTATTGACTATTGATACTAACAATTGGAACTCTTGAGGACAGTTTTGTTGTTGAGTTATCCAGCCCTATAGCTTTATTGCAGTATTTTCTTTTGTTAAGCTAGTTGCAATCGATGATGCTCGGACTCGGATACGAGTGTTTGCACGGGTACGGATCCGAGGGTCGGATCCTCCAAAATTTTAAGATTTTACACCAAATGTAGTGTAAAATACACACAACCATGTCATGTGGACACAATTACTTTGGCAAAATTGAAGGGTCCGAGCATCACTGGTTGTAATATGATTGGGTGGAAATTTCATATAGTAGAGCATAAAAAGATGTGTGTTGACAAACGTATGGGCATTTGTGTCCTCTTCTCCAGTTTAACCACTAATAAAATGGATAAGCTAATTTTCAGTTAAATCTTGTATATCTCCTAAATAATTACGTTGATGAAGGCATTGTGATATCTTTGATGAGGTTACAACAACAACAACAATAACATTACTACAATGCCGCAAAGGCTCCCACCTACGGTGGGGTAAGGGGAAGTCGGATGTACGCAACCTTGCCCCTGTATTAAAGCACAAAGAGGAAGTTTACGGATAACCCATGATGAAAATTGCGTCAAAAATTGCACGGGCTGACTGCAACTTCATAAAAAAGAAGCGCAAACAGTTTAGTGAGCCATTTTCCTTTGTTCCATCATATTCCCAAGCCAAAAACACAGTTTAAATTTTGGGTTTACAAAAATATCAGCAGCTGAAGAGAAAGTCTATCCTGAACTTTCAATCTAGGGTTCACCACGATTTGTAGTTATTCCCTTGTGTCATACTGGGTATTAACAAAATTAGAGAAGTAAATCTATGCAGTACATTGAAGAAAGATCACCAGGTAGTTCGTGAGCCCATTCTTGGTGGAAAAAAATGGGTGTTCTGGGTGTAAAAATACTTTCTTTCTTACTTTTTTGCTGATCAACGTAAACCTCCATGTTTGCACATGGTTATGTATTTCATCTACTGGGATGGGTGAATGTAGCGACATGAAGCAGGTGGTCTAAAGTTACTGTCATACTTTTTTTGTTTTTAATTATTCTGAGAGCTCCCTCCATAAATTGCACAAGCCAAAAGCAGCGAGGGAAGTGTTCAAATGTGAAAAAAGAGAGGCAAATCTCATAGGAGCTTTCGACCTAATGGGGCCTGAGGAGCGTTTTCTTGTATCACATGATGTTTCTTCCATAGATCACACTTATAAACTGTTTGTAGAGCCAGAAACCTGGTTAAGGTGTGGAAAGTAAGTGAACTATTCAGTAGGGATGGTCGTGTGCCATCACATATTGCAGACCGGATTTTTTATGTACCGTTTCCTTAAGCCACATGTCAATGTTTGTTGTCTGCTGTGTTTCTCTTGCATCAGTGTGTTTTTCTGCTTTTTCTTTCCTCACCTCTCCTATCTGCTCTCATACTTGTTTGCTGCCAATTTATATTGTACAAGGTATCCTAAGTTCTTCCTCACTCGCTTGTTGCTATTTGATCTGATATGTGATTCACTTTGTTTGTAGGTTATACAATATAAGCTCTCTGGTAATGTCATCGGGGCTGATGATGAGAAGTCCTCTTCTGAAGTAATCAAGAAATGGATCTATGTTGGTTATGTGAGAGCTCATACACATGATGTGAGAAGCTTGACTGTTGCTGTACCTATTAGTCGAGAAGGTTAGCAGGCTTTCTGATCAACTTCATGACTTTTAGTGGCAATAAGTTTCACTTTTCCCCCCCCCATGTCTCAGTTTCAACTACACTTGTCTCTATTTACAGATCTGATGCCTGATGTGAAGGTAAAAAGAGTTCGTGGCCGGGAGAAGCCCCTTGATTTTAGTTACAATAAGTGGGCTCATGTTGGTGTACCCATGCTTATATCAGCTGGTGATGACACTAAGCTATTTGCTTACTCAGCATTGGAGTTCTCCAAGTTTGCACCACATGATATTTGCCCTGCCCCGCAAAGACCACAGATTCAAATTGCGGTCAATAAGGATTTTACTCGTACTCATTTGCTCCTAATTCAGGGATCACATTGGCTAGACATTTTGTCTATTCGCGTAAAAAGTAGAGCTACTTCCAACATTAGTCCTGGACCTTCAGGGGGTCATGTATCTACTGATTTGGTGGCCCGAGTCAAAAGTAAGGACTCTCGGAAGATTATTTGCAGCACTATTTCGTCCTCGGGGGCTCTTTTTGCTTATTCTGACCATGTGAAACCAAGCCTTTTTGAATTAAAGAATTATGGAACTGGGAAAAGTGGATGGGCTATTAATAAAAAGAAACTTCCCCCATCCATACCTTTTGCACATTCCATGGTCTTTAGCTTTGACTCTTCCCGGTTGATGATAGCAGGCCATGATAGAAGGATATATGTAAGCCCTTTGCTCCTCTCTCTTTTTCTCTCCACCACCCCACACACACAAAAAAGAAAAAGAAAAAAAAGAATATGTATGATTCATATAGGCTGGATTTCATACCGTCTGCTTGGTCTGTTGGCTCAAACATAGATTGCTTGCATTTCCACTTGTATTTGTGGTATTACGTGTAGGCTCTGGCTTACCCCCCAGTCTCTTTTCGTTGCATTAATGTTTATCTCTGTTGTCTACTTTTGTGTCTTGTTTTACTCGCATGTGCATGTTGTGGTCTTTGCTTCACTCATGGGTTTCAAAGTTTCATTCCGGTAGTTGCTTTGTTAACTGGTTTCTTCGTGGTAGCGTGGGGGTGGGGGGATGCTGGAGATATTCTTGTGTCTTGTCAAGTTGACTCTTGACAACCCTTCTTTTCATGGAGCTGGCTCTTTAAAAGAATACAAGAACCACGAAAGACGTGTATATTTCAAGGCTCCTTAAGAAGACAAACTAGCAGGAGTTGAATCTAATCTACCTGATTTAAGCGAACACATTTAGCTTTTACCAGATTATGTAGTAGAGTTATTTCATTTTGAGTCTGCATATATTTGTTAGTCTTTCATGTTAGGGGTGGTTGGTGCATGTTTACTAGTTCATGCATGTTTAGGTGGTCAATTATGCTGGTCATATCTTTATGTGTTTTGAATACTTAGAATCTCTCTTTCTAATCTTAATTGTAATCTGTGCATATTTCTTCAAAATCAATTTATATGATTCTCTATTTGATCTACATCCCAACACTTCAGACAGCAATTATAGCTGGAAGCCAATGGAAATGTTATGGATATTGTCAACACCTTATGCCTAGTGGATTTTTCAAATCAGTTTTACCTATTCGCCCATCTCTAATGGTGCAGGTTGTCGATTTGGAAAGCTTAGAATTAATTCATAGGTTCACCCCTTCCCGAAAGGTGATTGACGAGGAAATGCTGCCTAGTGAACCTCCCATGACCAAAATGTTTACGAGTCCTGACGGACAGTGGCTAGCTGCTATCAACTGCTTTGGAGATGTATATATATTTAACCTAGAGACACAAAGGTGAGCAACAAAGTTTATTGTAGTTCTATTTGTGGGTTGTTGGGCCTACACATACCTACTATGCATCAAACAAACATGTTAGCAGGATTTATATGTACTTTTGATTTTCAGTGTTCACATTGAATTCTGTGCATGTTTACTTTGTGGAACTTTCCATCTTTAAACCTTTAATACTCCCTCCGCCTCGGAATGATCTTCCTACCTTTTTTGATGTTACTATGAATGAACTTTGAACAATAACTTTTAGGTTAATTTTATTATCCTAATGAAAATCTAAAACTAGTTATTACCATAATAAATTCTATTAATGATTTTTTTTTTTTAAATTTTCATTAGAATAATCAAATTAACCTGAATTTTTTGCTCAAAGGTCATTCAAAGACAAACAACAAAGCCTTAGTCCCAAAATGATTCGGGGTCGGCTAACATGAATCGTCAATTGAAAAAAAAACTGAAAAAATAAAATAAAAGGTGGAAAGAAACTTCCGAAATGAAAAAAAAAAGAATTATTGCTCTGGGTGTCGGATCATATCATCAAATGCCTTATTGAAGAAAGATTAACGCGAACCCATAAGTGGGAGGAGAACCGAAAAGAGTGAATGGCACTCTAATGCAAAAACCATGAAAGCTAGGAGTTTTAGATGAACAGATGTACTTCATATCAAGTACTATCCAATAATAAGATCGCCCCATAGACATTCCCTCATATGAGACTTCTTGATTCCCCAAGAATCTACATTATACTCTTGTCTTATCTTCAGGTGACATTTCCTTTTTTATTTCTGGCCTTCTAAATCATGCTCCTATTCCAAGTTCTGTAGAATAATTTAATCACAACTCTTCTTTAATTATGAACTGCTCCCCACGGACGCCTCTTATATCACCTTACTCTACTGCTGGTATTAAGTGGTTATTTTCTAAATGTATAGGCAGCATTGGTTTATATCAAGATTGGATGGTGCCTCTGTCACAGCCGCTGGCTTTACTCCTCGAAACAGCAATGTTCTACTAATCTCCACTTCTTCAAACCAAGTATATGCATTTGATGTAGAGGCAAAACAGTTGGGAGAATGGTCCAGAAAACACACATTCATCCTCCCCCGAAGATATCAGGACTTTCCTGGAGAGGTCATTGGCCTTTCGTTTCCACCTTCTAATTCGTCGACTGTTATCATCTACAGTGCCAGGTACTTCCAACTTCGTGCTTGTTTGAAATACCTTACATTGTTGGTCTATTATTTAGCTCTTCTAAAAGGACTATCTCTGGGTCAGAATTATTGCAGTTGGGTTTTTGCATAGGAACAAGTAGTCTGTTGTGTTTGTGACCAATTAGATGAGTTTATAATTAGCAAGGACTTTAGAATTGAAGCTGTTAGGGGGTTGTGATTTAGATGAGTTCTGGACAAGCCATAGTGAGGTTAAATTAGCCACAGGCTCAATGGCTGGATAACCTTTGGTAAAATTGGTGCCTGATGCAGTAGGACCTTTGTCAGACAACTTGGTAAATAGACGATTGAGTGGAGTTCTGAAAGCAAAGATGAAGTTATCTGCAACCTCAATGTGGGTTAGCTTTTCCTTAATGTATGGTGCATTTTGGCAGTTCCTAAGACATCGTTGGCCTAATTCATGTCCTGACAATTTTAAGCATAAGGCTGAGTCTGGTTAATCAATGCTATGTTTGGTGTTGAGTGATCCTTGTATTTGGCCTATTCATGTTGCACTATCTTTATGTGCAGTGAATCAGGGTGAGAGGTGTTATTAGTCTTGGAGTTGCAAAAGCTTTCTGCCCACATTTTGTAATGGTTTTGTAATGGAGGGATGGTTGACCATATTATCTTGCATTCCTTCCCTTCTTTTTATGGGTGCGGAGGGTGTGTGTCGTTCTTCCTTTTGCAATTGGATACGCACCTTTCACTGGTTGCTTGTTACTCCCACCGGTCCAAAATAACTGTTCTTTTTGGCTTTTCATCAGTTTTAAGAAAAGCAGTCATTACTACAATTTTAATGAAGAAATTACCAAGTTTTCCTTTATTAATCGTCTGTCCATAACCTCACTCAATAAAAGAATTAATAATATGCTACAAGCTCCAATGTAAGATTTAAAGTGGAATTTGAATGCTTTTAACCCATAAACGACAATTATTATGAACCAAAAAAGTCCTAAAATGACAGCTATTTTGGATCGAATGAAGTACTGTTTTGGCTTTTTGGTTCCACTTTTTTTTTTTTTTTTTTTTCCCGTACAAGAATGCCTGCAGGTTGTTCCTGTTTTGTTCCCATTTTTCTTGTTGGCATCTGACATAACTTCCGTAGTGCAAGAATCCCACTATTATTAATTAAATGTTTTTTGTTTTCTTAATCCACACTTTTAGGGCCATGTGCTACATTGACTTTGGAATGCCGGTCGATCTAGATGAAGACATTGACATGGTAAATGGTCACGATGCAACATTGAAGAAGTCACATAGCTCTCCAATTAATGGAAAATTGAAACGTAAGTGGGAAGGCCACGATTTAGAAACAAAGCACAGTGGTAGAAAGAATTTCGAGTTTTGTGCATTTAGAGAACCTGTTTTATTTGTTGGACATCTTTCAAAAAATTCTCTCTTCATCATAGACAAACCTTGGAGGCAAGTCGTTAAAACATTCGATGCCCAGCCTGTTCACAGACATATATTCGGGACATAACTTCCTTATCAAAGGTGGTATTTTGACAGCTTAGGTTTGGGGTGTTCAATTTTGGCAAATTGGTCTGACAGGTAGATGCCTAGCTTGTTTCTTCTCTGTGATCCAGGGTGAGGGGAAAGCATGTTGTGTAATGTATTTCTTGATAATTTTGTTCACTTGTGATAGTAAAATCTATTTTTTTTTTTAAATATTTTTTGTTGCAGATTTTCTTTTCTTTGCTGTGCCCTTATATACAACAAATTATTTACTGTTTTTATTTAGTTTAAAGTATTTTCTGACAATAAGCTTCACTATAGTTGGGAGCAGCTTAATCTTTTTTAGTTGTAGAACCCTGGTGGTTTGAAATGAGGTATTCAATTAAAAGTTTAGTATTTAGTCATTTATGTATGTAGGTTAATGATGGTTTTCATTCCTTTTAATGTTGATTGTAATTGTTGCAAAAGAAGCGGTTGATTCGTGTTGGTCATTGTTCGATCAAGTTGACCACCAAAGTCGAAGTGCTACCAAAGTCAAAATGTTGGTCCTTGTTCGATCAAGTTGACCACCAAAGTTGTTCGATCAAGTTGACCACCAAAGTCAAAGTGCTACCAAATTCAAAGTGTTGGTCCTTGTTCGATCAAGTTGATCACCAAAGTCAAAGTGCTACCAAATTCAAAGTGTTGGTCCTTGTTCGATCAAGTTGACCACCAAAGTCAAAGTGCTACCAAAGTCGACGATCTTTCCGGGCATCTTGCTAGAGCTTAAAGCATTTCCTTTTGAATCACTGAGAAGATACTTGTAGGGATTATCTTGCCTGAGCTTATGAAGACATGAACCTGAAATATCTGAATAATTTTTAGTAGAGCCTAGAGCCTGAGAAGATCTTTCTTCCTTCCAATCAAAAGATTTCAGGATTATTCAACCTGAAACAGTATTTAATGATTGCAGTATAGTAGCAGTGGGCAGTCACCAAATGAGGTGGTGGGACACTTTTTTTTTGTCTCTTTAAAGCTCATCAGAACAAATTGTGCTCTAGGCCTACCTTAAAAATTGAAACAAAATAAATTTGTCTTCTGGGTATTTGGTTCTCTAAGTTTTCTCAGATTAGGAACTGGCGCAGCGGAGGATCCACTGCTGTGCTGTTTCTCGACATCCTACGAACAAGATTTGGCCAAGCCAACCATCAGGACTTGACCTGATGGCCAGAGCACTGGGACACCAACACGGAGGTCCTGGGTTCGACTCCCCCCAGTGGTTAGAGTGGATGATTATCCCTCCCTAGTTAATATTAGGCGCCTCTGGGGTGGGGATTTTAAGGGAATTTCAGAGAATTGATGGACTTGTTAGTAAATTGACTTACACAAAAAAAGGGGTTTGACTCGAGATGGGAAAGCCTCAAAAAAAAAAAAAAAAAAAAAAAAAAAAAAAAAAAAGATTTGGCCAAGCCCCTAGTTTGGACCCATGTGGGACTCACCTCAAGTCAAATTGTCATCCAACGCCATGGGACGTGGCAAAATATTGTCCACAGGCTGGTTCCTCCCCTACAGCAATTCCTTGTAAGAAGAATAAGGTCTCTCCGGAAACCTTCTAGGAGCCGTTTGGTAGCCCTTTTTAGGACCGAATAGGATTATTAGTTCAATAAGCTTGATGTTTGGTAGATTAAATGCAATCGAAGTAATAATCCTAACAATCCGAATAAGGCCTCTTATCATCTCTTATTCCCTTCATATTTATCCAAAAAAAAAAGGTGATATTATTAATCCCTGAATTAATAATACCAAACGAGCCCTAGTGTATTTTTCTTAAATATGCAGATTTAAGGGGTTATTTGTTGTTATCCAGTCTTGATATTTCTTGCAACTTGTAAGGTAAAGCAAATAATTTCATGTACTTGATCACTACAAGCCCTTTCTCTTCACCTACAGGCAGGAGGGGTATGTATGGGGTTGCAATTGCAACTTGCAGGCACCCAAGATATTTTTCTTGTTAACAGCTAAGCTACTTTCCAAAGTTTTTAGGCCCACTTTCTCTAATGACTCTGTGTCGAGATTCAAATCCAATGCAAGACATAATAGATCTAAAATTTTATGTACACTCCCGCCCTCTTATAATTGACTTATAAAATTAATTCATCATTTATAAGTAACTTATAAGACTTATTTGTTTCTTATAACTAACTTATAAAACAATTTTTACAACTAAAAAAATCAAAATTTTCAATAATAACAACGAATTAATTTCATAATTTACACATTAAAACTCTTATAGCTGAATTATAAGACCAATTTGCCTTTTATAACTACTTCGTCTCTTATAATTGTCTTATATCTGACTTATAAGATTACTTCATCTTTTATAATTCAGTTATAAGACATTTTTTTTCAAAAAAAAAATAAAATCAAAATTTCAATAATAACGTATTAGTATCAGAATTTACACATTAAAACACTTATAATACTTACTTGTCTCTTATATTTGACTTATAAGATAATTTTTTCAATGAAAAAAAATCAAAATTTTCAATAATAACAACAAATAAATCTCATAATGTACACATATTAGAACTCTTATATTTGAATATATTACAACTCTTATAGTTGAATTATAAGATCAACTTGCCTTTTATAAGACCAAATTGCAAGCATTCACGGTGCAAACCCAAAATCAAAAGTATAAACCATTTAAATAATCTTAAAATTCAAAGAAAAAGAAGAAGCAAAATCTGCCTTTTAACCTTAAATGCAAAAATATGTTTTATAACACCCATTTTGATACTAACTTCACTATAGCTAGCTTTCATATGTGTGTGTGTGTGTGTGTGTGTGTGGGGGGTGTTGTGGTGGGGGGGGGACTTGCATAATCCATCATGTTGGGATGTGGAGTCAAAACCATGGATAAAGGAATTTGAACCGCGGTCGGAGGAGTTGGTGAGATCAAGGAGGATTCTTCTGCAGCAGATTTGTTTCCTATTTTGATTAGATCTCCTCTTGCATTGGTGATTCCTTTTGGTAGTAATATTTGGAAGGACTTGTGAAGAAAGAAGATTACTTTCTTGAGTAGGAATCCTTTTATTACTAGGATTTGATTTATTGTTCCCTATAAATACATGTGATAGCCTAGAGACAAATTGTAACATCGGAAAATATTAGAGAGAATATTTTGGCTTGGTAGCGCCCCCGGACGTAGTTGTTGTTGCAACGAACCGGGTTAACAATTCTTGTGTGTTCCTTTGTGTGTGATTTACTTTTCGTGTGTGTTGTCCTTATTTTTCTTCCTAGCTCGGTCCGTTTTCCGCTGCGTGGGCGTGATTTTCACAACAACTGGTATCAGAGCTCTTGATTTTGTCGAATCATTGCTTGGGGTGTCTTTTGCTATGGATTTCTTGGGAGCTTTGGAGGATGGGAATAAGGTGGTGTTGATCGAAAAGTTTGATGGGACGGATTTCAATTTTTGGAAGACGCAGATCGAGGATGTTTTGTGGAACAAGGATTTGTATCTACCATTAAAAGAAAAGCCGGATGACATAGAGAAAGCAAAATTCGAAATCTTGGATCGGAAAGCGTTAGGGCTTGTTAGGCAAACGTTGACCAAGGATGTCGCGAAGAATGTTTTGGAGGCGAAGACTACCATGGAGATGTTGCAGATGTTGGCGAGCATGTACGAGGCACCATCGGCGGCGAACAAGGCTCATCTGATGAGGAAGCTGTTGAACATACGGATGGTAGAGGTCATGTCGGCAACAAAGCATATAAGTGAATTCAAATCTACTGCGACCCAACTGTCTTCCGTGGCTGTTACTCTTGATGACGAGGTACTAGCATTGATTTTACTTTCTTCTTTGCCGGAAAGTTGGGATACGACTGCGATAGCAGTTAACGTTTCAACAGGAAAAGTGAAGTTGAAGTTTGCGGATGTCGTTGATGTGATTCTTGGCGAAGAAATTCGTAGGAAGAGCAAGGGTGGGACATCGGGGCTAGCACTAAATGTCGGTGAAAAGAGTAAGGGTGGCAAGAAGGTGATTACTTGCTACGATTGTGGGGAAAAGGGGCACTTTAGGAGAAGTTGTCCGAAGCGGTCAGGCAGAGCGAAGGAATTGAATGTTGCTGAAGAGATGGCAGACGTATTAATCTTGGGTGGGAGCAGTTCAACTGATTCGTGGGTTTTGGATTCGGGCTCGACGTTTCATTCATGCACCAGTGCAGAAAGAATGGAGCAGTATGTTCCGGGTGATTTTGGGGTTGTTCGCTTGGGAAACGATCATCCTGTCAAGGTCATTGGAAAGGGGGTTGTTCGGGTCAAAGCAACGGATGGGACTGTTTTACGGCTACGTGATGTGCGACATATTCCGGATTTGAAGAGGAACTTGATTTCCATAAGGCAACTTGATGAGGAGGGTTGTGTGGTGACCTTCGGTTGTGGGACATGGAAGGTAAACCGCGGAGCTAGCTTGGTGGCTCGTGGCGGCGTGGAAAATATGTTGTATACCACACGCAACATGAGTCGTTGGGGGAAACGAAGGCACATCCCAATGGTGAATGGTGGTGGCCGAGATCGCCATGGTGGGAGAAATTTCACTAAACGGTATGTTGGTAGAAAATTGGGTGATGAAGTCGGCCGACGCGGAGCCAATTTGGCCAACATGGGAGCGGGATCTAGAACGGTGATGCGATGGGTTGCAAAGAACACACAAAGGTTCCAAGCTTGTGATTGTGTGGGGCACGTGGATTCGCGCTGTTCAGGATCGATAGTTAGCAAGCAAGTGAGCGGGGATGTGCAGGGAGGATCATTCGGAATGAAGACTCGGAGCATGGTAGAACAAGCGGTTATGTTGAAGCGTAGCTCAGCTTCAACTCACTTGGATAACTAGACAAGAGGCCGGGCGCTACCAACGCAATAGCTGGCCACTGAAATTTGTTTCAAGAGAGGTATCATGGATGGTTTGTCTCCAGGTGGGAGATTGTTGGGATGTGGAGTCAAAATCATGGATAAAGGAATTTGAACCGCGGTCGGAGGAGTTGGTGAGATCAAGGAGGATTCTTCTGCAGCAGATTTGTTTCCTATTTTGATTAGATCTCCTCTTACATTGGTGATTCCTTTTGGTAGTAATATTTGGAAGGACTTTGAAGAAAGAAGATTACTTTCTTGAGTAGGAATCCTTTTATTACTAGGATTTGATTTATTGTTCCCTATAAATACATGTGATAGCCTAGAGACAAATTGTAACATCGGAAAATATTAGAGAGAATATTTTGGCTTGGTAGCGCCCCCGGACGTAGTTGTTGTTGCAACGAACCGGGTTAACAATTCTTGTGTGTTCATTTGTGTGTGATTTACTTTTCGTGTGTGTTGTCCTTATTTTTCTTCCTAGCTCGGTCCGTTTTCCGCTGCGTGGGCGTGATTTTCACAACACATCATATTGTTACTAACTTCACTATAGCTAGCTACTTTTTCACCAGAAAAAAAGAAGGCAAAATAGATGTAACAGACAAAAAACCCCACTGCCTTCATCTTCATCACCGACAAACCCATCAACAAACACCGCCACATCTGAGCTCTAGAGAGAAAAAAGGCAAAATAGATGTAACAGAAGAAGAAGAAATTACACAAGGATTGAACAGTAAATGCATTTGAATTTCAATTTCAGAACAAACCAAGAATAATAAGAAGAAATTAAGCTAAATTAAACTAGAACAACTACGACTACTGTTATAGCTAGAAACAACAAACAAATTCCACACCAGATCTGAGATCGACATCCGTGGAGTCGTTGTCGGAGAAGTCGAGAGCCGCTAGAGAAGATGAAATGGCTCGTCGGAGAAGTTGATGTCGGAGTAGATCAAGGGATTGAGACTTATAGGCGTGTGTGAGTGCGCGTGCCAGAGACGAAAGAGAATATATGGAGAAAAGACGAAGGGAAGAAAGGAGAAACGCCTTCGCCGGAGATCGCCGGCCGGAGATGGTTGGGAGAGAGAGAACTTTTACTGTGTGTGAGAGAGAGAGAGAGTAAAGAGATTAAAATGGAGAGAAGAGCGGAAATGGCATGAGGGGAGGGGGAGCCTATGGGTGTCTGGAAAATTTGAATATGTGGATAACTTTTTATTTGAGATTTACAAAAATGTTTTCTTCAAGAGGTGAAAGAAATCTGGGCAGAGGGGCCATATGGGGATTTTTCCAAGTTTCTAACCATGGTTCTAAGTAGATATGTCCAAATAGAACCGGGAACCGACGGAATCGGCGGGTAGAATTAGAACCGGAACCGGGAACCGGCGAGAACCGAGAACCGCCGGAATCGGGAACCGAACGTAATCGGGAACCGGATTGAAACGGTTCGAATACGAATCCATCATATTGGGAACCGAGGAACCGGCGGTTCCGAAATCGGAAACCGGAAAGCGATTGATCAAGGTAAGTTAAATGTAATATTTAGCATTTATTTAGTATTTGTACTTGTAGTGTAGTGTTGTTTTATTTGAATTAGAGTAAAATTTAGATAAATGTTATAATATAGACTATAGAGGTATAGACTCCTTTTGTCTACCCTTGAATTATAAAAGGGAAAGACTTGGTTGTCCCCCTCATTGTAATATTTTCAATTATATTAATAAAATTATAAGGGTGCCGCCCTCTTTTTTTTCCCAAAAATATTGTTAGAATTTTTATTCTATCTTTAATAATATACTAACCAAATTTTGTCCACTTCTCATTCTTTCAAAAAACATACTCCCTCCGTCCCGCTAATATTAGCACAAACACTGTTTGCGCGGGAATTAAGGAATATGATATTTTAATAAAATGTTGTGAGTGTAAAAGAATGAGTGGAGAGAGAATGATTGGAGGGTGTAATAAATTATAATGGTGTTGTGAGTATTAAAATAATGTAGGAGAGAGAATGAGCGGGGTTGGGTGAATATTTTATTAATATAAAATTTCCTTTTTGGGAGTGTGCGGATATTAGCGGGACGCCCAAAAAGGAAAGTGTGCTAATATTAGCGGGACGGAGGGAGTACTCCCCAAGTGAAAAAAAAACAAAAACAAACAGATTAGTTAGCGTCTTTACTGTCCTAAGAGGTTTGGATTAAAAAAAAAAAAAAGTTAGATGGTGATGAAACCGGTGGAACCGTTGGAATCGGAATCGAAACCGGCGGATATATAGAACCGGAAACCGAATTAATATGGTTCGAATACGGTTATGACTATTTGGGAACCGGGAACCGGAACCTATTAGAGTTGGGTCCTCATCCCCTTAAAAGACCTTGTTAAGGGGTGAGGTTAACTAACCTTATATAGTGGATCATTTATATTTTCCATGTTGAGGTGGGATAAATGGGGTTTTAATATGCCCTCTCACGTGTAGGCCGGCATGAACTTCGGCTCTACACGTGACCATTAACACGTGCAGGCCCAACGACCCACATTCGCGCCACCCAATTGATAAGTCCACGTTGTAAACTTTGGCAAAACCCGCTACACGTGAGGGGGCGTGTTAGAGATATTATCCCACATGGAAATTGACAAACCTTGCCTATAATATATAAAGATTCTGGGCCACTCCCCTTAATATCAATTAATTTTAAAGTAAAACTTCAGACCTTATCATCATCAGAACTGTTTGGACATGTCTAATTCTAAGCATAGACTTGTTCAATTAGGGTATGCTTTCCTATTTCTTCGGGTTCGAAAATTCTGTAATGCAAACGACATAGGGGCATTCTTGGTATATAAAATATCTTCCCCATTTCGATCATAGGGGCATTCTTGGTATTTACAATATCTTTCATTTCGATCATAGGGACAATAAGATATGAAGTAATCTTCAGGAAAACAAAGATTGCATCTCAAACTCAAATCACGGGTTGAAAAGAAACCAATCAATTCTAATGCATTTAAGATTGCACATGAATAGGGTCGCGCAGTCATTTTCAGCATAGGTTTATTTGGACAAACATACTATGTACCTTATTTTTCATTTTTAGTCACAAATCTGCTTCCAATATTGACAGGGTATTATCATCTAGTTTTTACAGTTGTATTTTCCTGATTTTTACCTTCCAAATCCCACAGGACCGCACCCAGAGGTGGCCAAAAACCGAACCGAACCGATTGACAAGCCGGCTTTCAACAAGTCAAAACCGCTCAACGCGGTTGAACCGGAACCGTTTAACCGAAACCGGATTTTTGGAGGTTCGGTTACGGTTGGGAGATTAAGGAAACCGGTCAACCGCCGGTTTAACCTGAAGAACCGGCAACCGGCAATATTAGTTTGAATTTGACCGATCCTTGCTTTGCCTTGCCTTACCGATTCTGACCGTTAAAAAGTTAAACTTTTTTATTCAAAAACTGTTAGAAAATTAACTTTTTTCGTAACTGTTTTTAATTATGTTGAAAACTTCTTTTAAAAAACCTAATTTGAAAAAGAAAAAGAAAAAAAAAAAATTAAAAACGGTTAACCGGCAAATCGGTCTAACCGATAAACCGTAAAATCGTAACCGGCTAAGGCGGTTAACCGGTTCGGTTTCAATTGAAAAATTTGAAGATTGAAACCGCCAATTCGATAACCGTGAACTGCCGGTTAACCGAACCGGCCACTTCTTACCGCACCTCCGCACCTGCCTATGAGGTTAACACTAGTATTGTTGTTGACTTTGTTAACGTTCTGTTTGTTTTTCGTTCTTTTAATCTGGGAATATGTTTGTATATACTCCTCCGTTCCACAATAATTCGTAAAAATTTTTTTTTGGACGTCCCACAATAAATTGCACTTTCTCAAAATGGAAATGGGACCCACTTCTCTCTACTCACAACACTTTTCAAATTTACTATTCTCTCCACTCATTCTCTCCCTTATTTTACTTTTACACTCACAACACATTATCTTTATCACCTTTTATCTTAATTCTCGCGTCGACATAAAAAGTGCGTAGAATTGTGGGACGGAGGGAGTATATGTTTTAGGCAGCTTTGTATTTAGGATTACTGACAACTGACAAGTCTATTTCAACCTTTTACAATCAATAGTGGGGTGTTGATTTCTTCTACGCCTACTTAATGGCATCTTGTACAGATGTGCCCCTACATGAATTCAAAACTCAGTTTTGGAAGATTCCTTTTCTATGGGATCCCCAAACGCGCCCTAAACTACGGATAAAATCGGCGTTTTTGTTTTGTTTTGTTTCCATTCTGCAGCAGAATTTGATTCTAAGCTTTCATCCTTATCTATTGTTAACAATGTGCATTATTATAAACTTGTTTAATTACTTCTATATTTAGAATCTTTTTATTATTACTTCTATGAACATGCTTGTTTTGTTATTAGATTGTTAATTGCAAGTTGTATTACTGTTTCTGTATGTGCATCTTAGTGGCGGATCTACACCTAAGCTATTGGTGGTGATCATTTCTTTTCGATGATCGCCCACTCGTACAACAACTTGAAATTCAATGAACAAAAATTGGAATTTAAGCAGTTAGCTCATAATTCATGCACTTTTACAAGCAGCTGGTGCGCGAGATCAAATATTCGCTAGAAAAAAATGAATTTCTAATTGAAGACAAGACGAAGGATATGGTGTTTGAAAACAACCTGAGAAAATTCTTTAGAACCTCGAACGTCAAATGGGAAAGAAAAGTTTTGAACTTTTCCGGTGACTGGAAACCCGCCAGAGAGAGGGAGAGGGAGAGGGAGAGGGAGAGAGAGAGACGTTCCAAATGATCTATTAATCCATTTTTTTCTAAGTAAAAACGACGTCGTTTTGTAAAATAAATAAATAAATAAAAAAATAATAAACAAATTTGGTGGTGCCGGTGCAGTACACAGTGAGATCCGCCCTTGGTGCATCTCTCCATTTTTTACTTCTGATCTAGCGTGTGCTGGGAAAATTGTCTATATAACAATAAATAAGACTTTCTTGAATTTAACGAAATGACAAATAAATAATGAACCATAAAGTAATTAACGGGGCAGGAAATAAAGATAAACTAGAATGCGGAAATTAAAGCAAATCGAGTAATTAAAGAAGTCGAGTCTTGTGTTGGACACAATTTCCGCAAGAAGATATTGCCCCGCACTGGTGCTTACGGATTAGCGGCAATCTTCTCTCAAGATGAAACGACTTTACAGTCGTTAATAGGAGCACTCCAAATTAACGACTTCGACGAACAAAATTCGTGTTTGACACTTCCAGACTTTGAAGAAGACTCATGCAACAAAATGCTTTATCTTCTAATAGATGATGTTAAGAATTCCGTTGAATTCTGTGACTCAGTTATATATTTAACCGAGTTCATTAACTCAGTTAAATATGTGAATCTGTGCTTCTTGTGTGAAGAGAGAAGTGATTGTGAATGAATTGAGTGAGTTTGACAATCTGGTGGGGGTTTATATAGTATATGAAGAGTTGTGGTACCTCTTGGGAATAACCACAATTGGTACCCGATGAATCTGCACCGTAGGATCTAGGCTTGATGGAAGGCTGAGATCGCATGGGTTGACTCGTCCATTTGAACAGGTGCGGGTCGTGTCTCCAACCCTAACCATTTGAACCTATTCCATGAACCAACCAACTTGACCCGGTTCATTGCACCTGGTGGAGCAGCCGGCCCATCCCTGATGGACCCAAACCCAACCAATCGACCCAAACCGCTCAAGCACATAACCAGCCCACTGGACTGACCCAATCTGAACCGCACTGAGCCAACTTTCGTCAAAAGTTTAAGGCTCCAATAGCTCCTTGCGCCCTAAACCGCCCATTCCGCGCTTCGCGGGTTTGGTCCAAATTGAGCTAGTACAAAACTAACACAATTGGGCTACTCCTTTCATGATTGGCCCAATGGTCCACCTAGGTTGGTCCAAGGAGATCAACTTGTTGAGTACTCCTTTGGATGCTTTCACTTATAAACTATCATCACTTACATCTTTAAGCAATATGGGATAACTATTCCATATCCCATAAACTCTTCATATACCCATTTCAATTTGCATACTTTGAGCATTAATTTCTCATTCACCACAAATTGGTTTTGAGAAAGTAAATATATCAAATTAATATACTCCAAATGTAGATTATTAATATGCAATCAATTTCCAATTTCCTACAATGGAACCCAATGAAATTCTTGGTCAAAAGTCGGTCAAACCTCACTTTCCAAAACCAAAATTCCAACAGCGTGCACGCGTGCCATCAGATTCCTTTCCTCCTATTATTGATGTCAAGTGAAAATAAAAAAGCATGCCGTGTTATGGTAGAAAGAGCTTTACCGCCTTTATGGTCCTTCTCCTCTCATTTTGATACACATAATTGAACAATATGCACACATGTGTACGTGTGTGTGTATATATATCTATATATATGAAGCATGAGAAATATTTCTGTATATTGTTACGGAAGAAATATAGTTTGACCTTAGACGATGGTTGTTGTCTTATAGTGAAGTTTGAGTGACAGTGTTGTCTTGGATCCTGGAATTTGATGCCCCATTTTTCGAGGATTACGGGATCACACATTTTCTGGTATTTCTCTTGTTCCGTTTCACCTTTTTGTCCCGGTTACTCTTATAGCGAGAGCTCTAGCACTGGTTTTTTTATACGCATATATACATGTGTATACATATAGACTACACAAAGCCATTTTATTTAGGATTTCTAGAGACTGGTTTCTTTCTTCAATTTGTTTAGGTGTATTGATTGATGAATGAAGAGGAAGGGACACTATAGGAAGACTGGGTTGTACATGATAGTACAACTTAAAGAGCTCACAAGTGTGCCAATAGTTGATGACAGAGAAGCAAAAAGGTTTGTTCTTAACAATAAATATATAGTAAAAAAAAAAGGTAGGGATTTGTTGTTATTTTATAAATGACATTTATGTTCTCAGGTTGTTTCCCACAGCATAGACAAAAACAAATAAGAAAGAAAGATTAAATAAATAGCAAAAAAAAAAAAAAAAAAAAAGAGAGAACAAAATCCTGCTTAGAAATCTTAATGCTCTTTTCTTTACAACCCCGGCCCAGTTCTTCAGTAACTAATAGTAGCTGCAGATACAGAATAACCCCATTCCTGCTTCTCATTACCACTTTCTCCATTGTAGACCTCCTGCCAAATTCACACACACACACAGAGAGAGAGAGAGAGAGAGAGAGAGAGAGAGAGAGAGAGAGAGAGAGAGAGAGAGAGAGAGAGAGAGAGAGAGAGAGAGAGAGAGAGAGAGAGAGAGTTAGAGTTAGAGTTAGAGTTACACGATCGCTCGAGTTCCTAAGATTGTTTGACAATGCAAGTAGAATGTAGTTACTTACCTGACTTATCTGAAGAAGCTTTACCAGGACCAGAGGAATTCAAGAAGCCGAAATGTTTTTTGACTGTTGATTTTCCCTGTAGTTATAGAGACAGAGTGTCAGTGTTTATGTCATCATACTACCTCCGTCCCAAATTAAATCTCCATTTCTTTTTCTTGATCAAGAACAGAATGTACATTCACCTTGGGACGGGCACATAGGTAGTAGTAAGTAGAGGAAAACATTATTATTTGCAAGTGAGAATATAAACCTTAAAGCTTGTAACATGCTCCATTGAAGCTTGATCATTTTCCTGAAAGAAATATGGAAAAAAAATACATGTCAGAACTGAACAGACATAAGTACTTCCTCAAGGAATCAAGATTATTTAACAGTGTACCATATGTGATTTTATATATATAATATATATATATGTGTGTGTGACTTGCCTTGGAGATGCTTAAGATAGGGGAGCTAGCAGTGTCATCAAGACATGAATTCCTTTGAGATTGCTTCCCTTTGTATTCTTTTAGTTTCTCCAGTTTGCTTGCGTTTCTCTGTTCAGAAGCATACACAAAATACCCTCCTCTACTTTCATAGAATTCTTCTTCTTCATCATTCAACTGTCGAGGCCCCGATGATGCATCCGAAACCATTGACATATCCTCATCATCCTCATCTTGTTCATGTTGAACAACTACCACATTTGCCCTTTTACTCCTATAATCGTCTGCTCTCTGAAAATGATCTGCAGAATTCGATGATTGGTCAAAGTACATAGTCCAACCCGATTCGCACCCGCTACTGCAATCGGAAGTTGACATGTTCATTTCTGCAAACTCAGAATGATAAAACTACTAGTGACAGAAAAACAGAAAGAAGTTAGATTGTTTGATATTAGAATTATAGACTCTGTTATGGCTTTTATATAAAACAGCAGGGGTAGGAGAGGGATTCTTTATCTTTGTAGCAATGTGGGTGTTGTGTAAGTGTTAGGAGAGAGAGAGAGAGAGAGAGAGAGATGAATTATTGGAGAAGGCCAAATGTAGAAAGCCTACTGCATTCCACATGCCCTTCTCTTTTCATGTAATGCTTTACAGACTTGTGACATGTCAACCACGATTATACGCGGTAAATGAGTCAACCACCTTTGGAGCCCCATAAAACACTATCTCAAGCAAATTAATCTCGTTCGTATACCTTGCTGAATTAACTATTTCGTCTACTCAAATGACCAGAAAATCCAAAATGCGAAACAGAGATTTCAGTTTCGACTAGGCTATTGACACATCTACGAATATAGTGCACATGCTACTTTATAACTAGTTACCGTCCCTCTAAGCAAATGGCATAACATATAATGTGATAACATGGACATTTGTGGTTTTGAAGGTCCTTGCACTTTGTAGTCCCCTTTACTTGTATGGGACTATTAGGGTTTTTGCAAGTTGGTACTTATATTCCATTCCATTTGGACCACCCGGCCACACCTACGTTGTTGAACGACTCCTTTTAATATCCGAAAAGGTTGGGTTATGGTCGGGTTCGAGTCATTATAAAGGTGCATGTACTATTCTAGGGTTTTAGGAGCATCTTTTTCAAGTAAATGCTGGGGAGGGAAATTGAACCCTTCACCAGTTCTTGAAGAAATGAGAGGAGCATATGAGTTAGAGTTTTATTGCCTACAATTCTAGGGTTTTAGGAGCATGTTTTAGGGCATATGATACATACATTCTCATAAAAAAAGGGGATAAATTATACTTTTTTTTTATCATTAATTTTACATTTAGTTGCAATGTGGGATATATAGTACCAAAAGTTACAATTTAGGCCAAGTTACAATCCACAACAACAATTTTGGATTAAATTGTTGTCCGTTAAAAATAATGGACATCAGTTAAAAAAGTTAACAACATTGACGGAAACGGTAACAAGGTTCTTTAAAATTTGCATTGAACATCCATAAATTCAACAAATTTTCACTTGACACTCGGAAATGATATTTTTTTTTTTCAAAACAACTTTTATAATGTTTAAGAATTTATTTCTTAAAAATAAAAACAATTCTATTGGTTCAATAAGAAACTTATTTTCATTTAAAATTTATTTATTACTACCTCCGTCTCGGCCGAAAGTTCAAAAATTTCCAAAAGGTTGTCTTAACCGAAAGTTCAACATCCAAAAATGAAAACTTATTAATACTTATTTATTTGTGAGTCCCACGTGTTATACTTACAACAATTAACCAATAACTAGTTCCTATTATGCTTTCTCGCTCATACCCAATTATCTACACTCATACAATACATCACTTTTTTTCACTTTTCTTAATTTTCGAACCACTTAATTTTTTGAACTATCGATCGGAGGGAGTAAAGATTTTTAATGATTAATTTTTTTTGTTAAAAATAAATTTTAGTTTATGTCTTTTTAACTGATTTTTTTTCCTGATTTTGTTTCTCCAATAAAATATTATTATATTTTTAATTTCTTCTTTTACCTTTACTTAGACAATACAATTTCACCAAATCCAATGGCCTCACCACTACCAATCCACCATCTTCAGCTTCACCACCGCCACCACTAATACACCACCATCATTATCAAAACTCCTAATTGCAACACAACCAACCAACCAACCAACCGAGCAAACTAGATCTAGATTGCAAATGGATTCAAACATCTCACAAACAAATAACCAAACAAACAAACTAGATGTCTAGATCTAGACCTGTGGTGAATCGCCGGATCTGAAATAAGAAGAGAGGTGGGTAGGAAAGGAGAAAGATACGGGAAGAATGGGGTGGATTGCAACTTTATGTGAACATGATGACCTAAATTATAACTTTTGGTAAATTATATCCACATTGCAACTACATGTAAACTTAATGGTACAAAAGTGCAATTTGCCAAAAAAAACAAAAAAACACAGTTGGAAGTCCCTTTGAAAGCTTCCATCTTCGAAAAAGTTAAGTGAATTACAACCCTAGACCTCTATGTACAAAATGAAAACCTGGGGAACTCAAGCGCCAATTTGATAAGCTAAAGGCAAAGAAGTGACATTAACTAAAACCTCTATCTGGCCAAGGTTTTTTGGTTACGTACTTTTCAATAAATTGGCACACATGTGTTGTTCCAACTGCCACGTGCTCTTTATGAAAAAATAATAATAAAAGATTGAAAAGATGAGAATATTGTCAAGTTACACAAAATGTACGTATTTAATTTTGGGCCCTTTTACACAGTATTTGTGTCCTATCCTATAGAGGACAAAATGTATAATAGGACATTATTCATGTTCAATTGTTCATTTTTGTAAAAAAGAAATGAATCTAAATGATTTAGCACGTCAAAGTTCAAATAAGTAGACTAAATGTGACATTTATTATGGGGCGGGGCGGGGCGGTTGGAGTAAAAAGGATTATGCAATTTAGAAATACAATGACAACAATCCCAGCTTGTCCCATGTCATGTTACAAAGAATCCCTACTCACTCCTAAATCAAAGGAAAACAAAACAGACCTCTTAAAAGGTTAAAAATGACAGGAAATGAAGAAAGGTTTAATTTTCATTACCTTTGAAGACTTACTACAATGGGGGCCAGAAGCTATTGAGTTGAAATGGAAGTCTACCTTTAGATTCTGATCCGTCCCTCTAGGGAGGGCAGGGCGCAATCCATGATCAGAGCCACCAAACCAGCCACTGTCGTGTGTGAGATGAAGATCACTGATATGATCTGCAAATGACAAAAATCAAAGATTTAACTCAAATGAAGAAACCGAGAAAAATTAAGTTCATTTGATGCCTCACAAGGACATCAATATAAGGGGGTAGTGGGGAACTACTATTGATCCTAACTTTTCAGCTGTGCTATGAGATGTGTACGTGCCCCACCGCTTGATTAAGGTAACGCCCCAAATTACCCCTGATCACCCCACTTTTCCTACTACTAGTATAATACTACAATGTTAAATGTTAAAGAAGACAAAAAGACAAAAAGAATGCATGTAGCCCAATCATACTTCTTCATTTCCAAGTGTCACTTCCACCTTCATGTTTGCCTCTTTCTCATTGGTTCTTCATTTTCCTTAAATAAAATACACCCAGCCCACCTTCACTTATTTCAAACTGGCAAGGAGAGTGAGTTTGAAAGACCATATTGTTCTCATCAAGATGATGCAGACAATTAATCCTTGCACTACCACTAGAACAGCAAAAACTGCAGAAATCATGGCTAGGTACAGGCCTATTGCACCCAAACCTGAACCTCTGGCAAGCCCAAGCGGCGGTAAGACGGCAGACTCCCCCAAGATCCGGCAATCTGCTTACCTGAGGCATGCGTGGCCTCATTTGCAGGCCAGGCCAACCAGGACCAGAAAGAGAGGAAGGACTTCTCTTGCCCCACCACCACCTTCTCTCAAGAGATCAACAACTTCCCTTCAGGGTTTTGGCCTCATCCCTCTGCCAAGCCCAACCACCCTCGTAACCCTCCCTCTCCTGCCTTGTCCTCCTTCAACAAGCCCTGAGGCCCCCCATAATATTGTAGATTTGAACAGGGTTACTCAAATTCCTCAAGAGAACGACTTTCTTACCCAACTAACAGGCTCACCCACCACCGTGGTGTTATCGCCACGGCCGGTCCGGCCAATTGGATCCACCATTAGCATCTGGAGTGTCAAAGAAGATGACAGGTCAACCCAGAAGCTGCAAATCCAGCAGAAAGCTAAAGAGGTGGAAGAAGAGCTGGAATTTGAAGGGTTACCTGCAGTTATATCCGATTCAAACAACAAAGTGAGGCTAGTGAATTATGCTTACAAGGAGATGGTGGGACAACCAGAGTGCCCATGGCTCGATTCAATGCTTGCAAGTTCTGCATGCAAGAGAATCTGTGGGGAGGTCACAATTCACTTTCACCACCCGGATACAGACAATGTGTTGGTTTCATCAAACGGGCTTTCATGCAGGGTAAGCATAGAGTGCGGAAGCAATGGGAAGAAAGCCACCCAAATCAATGGTTTTTCTAAGGTAAAAAGGCTGTTTTGTGAATCGAAAGATTACCTGTTTGCATGGAAGCTCCATATGGTGTAAGCGTCTGATGCTGTTTCAAATGTGTAGATATTGGGTAAATACTTTTTGTACTCTTTATTCATGCTTGTAGAGATGATATAACTATGATATAGAGCCATTTTATTTTGTTTAGCCTGATGGCACAAGAGATGTCCATTACAAACACTTATAGAAGCTTACATTATTACATAAGAAACTGACAGACATATGGAGTTTGATCTGTTATTTCAGCTCATGTTTTTCGTACAGAACATTGGTTGGCAATATCTAGGCTTCCTCTGTTTTTGGTGGTCCCTTCCATTTGAAGTTGTCTGCATAGGATTTGATCTGCAGTCAAAGAAAGAAAATGGGCTTGATGAGCACAAAGAGCTGAAGTGGCTTCGATCCACAAAATGAAAAAACTTCAAAGTCTAATAATAGACTATCTTGTAGGTGAAAGAATATCAGAGTCGAGTGACATTAGAAACCTAATTCAACTGAATAACAACAACAACAACAACAACAACAATGAGGAAAATTACCAATAAAGATCCATCTAAGTGATCAGTATCCATTCCGGATTTGGGTGTTTATGGCTTTATAACAGAAAGAGGAGGGGTGTCAATAGAAAAGAGGAGGAGTTTCTTCTGACCCAGAGCTCATTGGCCAACCTTATAATTCTTGATGGTACTTTCAATATTACAACTTTAAATGGTAAACGCGAAAGCTAATTATCTCTATGTGTTCTAAAATAGATAAAAGACTTTAATTTCTTCTAAAGTTGAAATTAGTCGCTTCACTATAAAATGCAGGTAAAACTATTGTTTCAAACAAACATACAGGTTTACACAAAAACATCTTACATCTTACAGATTCTAATTCATATTATTTTAAAAGAATTTAGTTCATTACCCCCTAAATTCATTCATGCAAGTCAATCTTTATGCACTATGAAGATTCATCAAGTTAAGCCAATTTATGTCACGAGTAACACTTGTGAAGATTCATCAATTTTCAGCAGTACACCTATATTATGTCGCATGCAACTATAGAAAACAGTTTTGAGTAAAATTAGTAACACTGAATTGATTTCATCAGAAAGGAAAACTTACTAACCTTCAGAATGGGGGTGTGATGCTTCTTGACCTGCATTGCAACACAGGCCAATCATTGTCTAGGTTAAATAATGCTGTCCTAGCACTCTAATTTTGAAAATAATAATAATAAAAATAATAATAATAATAATAATAATAATAACAATAATAATAATCCCTCCGTCCCATAAGATGTTCTCAATTACCATTTTTGTTGTACTTGTCCCAAAAATATAGTCTCATTTCCAAAAAATTTAGGTAAAAATCATTGAACTTCCAAAATAGCCATCCAAGGAAGAAAAGGAAGAAGAGGGAGAGAGAGGAGAGGATGAGTGACAACCAAGGAAGAAAAGGAAGTTATTGAGTAATAATTAAACCTCAATTTGGTCAATGATGGAAATGAAAATAGGTTTTAAAAATGTTTGAATAGTCCAATGGTACTATCATTATGGGACAAACGGAGTAGTTCATATAAATTTCAACCATCAAAAAAATTGTTTTGTGTCTTTATCTTTATCATTGCAGGAGGGTGGATGAATTTATCATGAATACTTAACGGTGATGAAATTAGCATGTCCAACCTTTTGACTGGATAATCACAACTTCCTTCGAGGACTTATTCTTTCCTTGAACAGTCATAACCTCTGGTTTTCATTTATATCCACCAAACATTCCTTTATAGATTGATTTTCATAGTTAACAGAGAAAATGATTAATTTCCAGTCAGCCACACATCCATGATATATAACCATGATCTACAGAACACATTTCCACGTCAATCTGACTAAAAAAATGTTCAGACTGGGAAGAATATGCATTAGCAAAAAGAACAGGTGAAAACATTATAGAAGTTTTCAGAGTACTTGATTCATCCAAAAGCTTATGATTCATTTTATTAAAAAAACAAATATCATTTATTATGTTATGCACTGAGATATCTCAATGGAAAATGTTGAAGTCCATATTCGTAACGAAAAGGGCTAGATGACTGCAAACAAGATAAAGGAAAAAAAAGGTCAGAGAAAAACAATAATTCATCAGTCACGTGCTTGTACAATATTACATTGTACAAGGAACGTACCACATAATCCCAACCATGTTTCTCCGCAAATGCCTTTGCTGCTTCTGCGCTGTCAAAATCAAGTCCTGCATCACCAACATTAGCATATGGGTCTCCTGTGGATGTCCAGCCCATCAATGGGTTTTCCCACCTAAAACAATCACCCATGAGTTACTTGGTACAATCGAAGAAGTTTAATGGGCTATCACATAGTGCATTAGTGAAAATTCAGTCTAAAATATTTTGAAACGACTGCAATCACCCTCTAAAACTTTCTAAGTAAATCATTTTGAATAATGACAATTTTGGAATCGCTAAACATTATAAGGGATAACTTAGTCTTCTGCTGCTGATGTACGTGATTCAGTGTTGTGGTTCCGCTCCTTGTTTACTAACCATGAACTATGATTGTAGACAGATAGGTGATCAAGTACTCTTCTTGTCACTTCTAAATTGGAAATAGAAGACACTCCTGTAGAACCACAGCTTACCAAGATCAGACAAAGAATAACAGTAAGCTTCTAATGCCCTGAATCAACTTCAAGCTGCCTCAAAATTTATCATTTAACTCCAAAAGCTTCTTGTCCACTCCCTCAAAAGTTCCTCCTATTTGTCTTATTTGGGGTGCAAACCCAATCCCACATCGACAATTGAACAAAGTATTGTCAGGTTTATAAGAGCACACACCCACTTCATTAGTATGAGGCCTTTTGGGAAGTTTCCAAGAGCAAATCCGTGCGGGCTGGGCCCAAAGCGGACAATATCATACTAATGTGGAGTGGTGGGGATGGTCGCGGTCCCTACAGTCTCTCTACAAACATCCATTTGTATAGAAGAAAGATTCCAACCATCATTTCTACCTTGAAAAATATATACTTCCCAAACTACATTCTAACACACTGATTATACAATCTCGCAGCTGCATGTGCAGTCTCTACGTCCCTGCGAACCATAACATTACAAAGATTTTATGCACCTATGGTTATATTTTTTTTTTGGCTTCACTAGAGGCCTCCCTGTTTGCAGTTCTCATTTTAATTAAGGTAGCACACTATTTAGGTAATTAATCCCTCTCAATTCTAGGGTTTTGCACATACAATAAATTGGCATCTATAGCTACCATCATTTCACAAACTGCAGCAAAATTATCACCATCAAAGAATGTTCCGCACACAGTCCGAGTAAATTATGCGTACAACTAGAGGCCCCCCAATTCATATTCATGCATAAAAGAATCAAATGCTCAAATGCCATGCAGTGGGCTGGAAAGTATCTAACTTCTCCGAAACATGCCAAACAAATTTGAGGTCATCATCAATGTACCAACAGAAGGAGCAAAAATAACAATTCAATCAACTTAGGCCAAAAAGATGATAGGAAAGGGTAGTGGTCGGACCAACACCAACAATCCATCCTTTCAAGATGAACCACATTGAGAAAACAAACCATGAATGCCACATACATGGATAACTATCCCAGTTTCCAGACAATGACAATACTCTAGCTCCCTCTCCGAAAGGGTGAACTCTGATAAATGCTTAGAAAATACAGAAAATACTACAAGACCTAAGCTGAATTAATACAACGATCATATATCGAATGCAATATTATATCGACACCAGTAAGTGCTAGGGTAATGCAAAATGGTGACTCTTATTCTATCATCAATATGCATTTGCAGACAAGGAACCATTCATCCACTTCATAGTAATAATCACAATTTTATTAGACGAGGGGAACAGTAAGCAAACAACATAACATACTTCTGCGTAGATAAAAAATTGATCTTCCATTTCCCAACTTTTCCGGAGCCTTGTTGGGTTGGAGTGCGAGCAGGTGAGTAAATAATAACCTGAAACACATAAATTAGCACATTGAGACATGGGCAAACTTTGCCAAAAAAACAAACCACAATAGAAGTAACCTTATTAACAAACACTATTGAAACCATACCAACAATCTAATAAAGAAACATTGTCACAAACCAGAGAGAACACACGTTTACTACGATCGGAAATTGTAGGAGATAATGGCACTGACTACCTTCCACTCAAAACGAAGCCCACCTACCAAGTAATGGCTGATTATATGTACACCAAACGTAGTAGTTTATCTCAAAAGTAGTGGACTTTTCATGTAGGAACCTTTTAACGGATGGCTGAGATCAATGACTTGATACACTTTGACTTTTGATCCCTTTTTCAATAAGAAAGGTTTTAATTTGCTTAAATGAGAAAAAAAAAAAAGAAAAAAAAGGGATGAGCAGTCCATCAAAACAAGAGTGCAAAAACATCCCCTATACTAAGAAATGACAACAGACCACCCAACTTCAAATCTGCCAGTGAAACCGTAAGAAAGCTCCCTTCACAGAAGTTCAAAGAGAGGCCAAAACAAAAGCCACAATAATATTGATATCTAAAGATTCTGGATTTATGCTCTGTTCAGATGCATCAACTACACTTCAAAAATGACAAGGGAACACCATGATATCTCCCTTCACAGATGCCGAAATAGAGGCCACAAAGACCACTCTGTCCCAAAAGGACCTCTCCTTCCAAGATAAGGATCCCTCTTTGATTAAGGGAGCACACCGTTTAAGAACAACCAAATAGCATCCACGATTTGAGCCCAGTCTGTTGCTGCATTTGGTTACCCAAATGCAGCTTTGAACTCCCCATAAGCTACCTCACTTGTGCTTCAGTACTGCCCTTTCAGGTTCAGCCTTCTGAAAGGAAAGAAAACATAGCCTTTTTCTTAAATACCCTACATAAAAAGACTGCCCTTTTTCAAAACACTCAACAAAAAGCAGCTTAATAACCCACTCACAACACACATTTACAAGACAAGAAGTTTCATTCATAATGCTGCACGAGATGAGATCTTCATCCGTTTTGGTATCTGAAAGTAACTCGACTCTTCCATGCGTAATTGTTGTAAATACAGGGTTGAATGATCGGTAAGAGCACATTAATGACCATCTAATAAATGTATGTTAGAAGAAATCAGTGTACATACCCTCCGGCGAAGGTGTTCTTCAGGGATACCAGAAATGATTCCGACCTCACCAGGCTTGACTTCCACCAAGGCGTCCGACGCGAATGATCTCGATGACAAAGAAAGAGCAGCATTCCCATGAGTACGAGCAACAACGAAACCGCGTCGTAGAGTGTTCGCCATCTCCGGCGCAAACTTTTCTGATTCTGGTTGTTATGATCGGGCAAAGCTTGGACAGTTGGTTGTTAGTATTGCGTACCCGCGAGCGTGCTGGAAAGTTCCAGACGACAAGTTCGTAGGTCTTTTGGGCTTAACCTTTCTTTGGGCCTATGATTTGGGTTAAGAACTAAAGTCCAATTAGCCAACGCAGATTACAACAATCTTATTACCAGTAAATTATAACCAGACGCGAATCCAGAATTTTGAAATCACGTGGGCTTATAGATGATGACTTAGGTAAATTTTTTTTTTTTTTGAAATTTCTGAAGTTTGAGGTGGGTTAGAGCCCACCTCAAATAAGCCTAGATTCGCCCCTGATTATAACAAGCACAGTGAGAAAATTAAGCCTAAATCCGCCCCTGATTATAACAAGCAGTGAGAAAATTAAAATAAATGTCTAAATTTTTTCCTCTGAGCCCTAAACCTTAATCCTTAAACCTTAAACTTGAGAATTCTATTGGAGTTGGGACCCAATAGTCCCTATGTTAGGCTTAACTCCAAATACCCGAATATGTAATAGTCCTATGTTAGGCCCTTCAATTTTTTTTTCTCAATCCTAGGGTTAGTAGGGATTTGGGGCACATGGTTGAACCGAATGCAAGTTATGTCGAGGTGGAGGGTTGAGATCGCGTGCGAGATAAGATCGGACTGCATCAAGAAATTGCGAGAGCCGAGCAAAATGACTAAAGTGCTATAAATGAAAAACAAAAATAAGAACCGTCAAAATGCCAATAAGGCTGAAATTGCAAACCCGCAAGCAATACACCGTTCAACCGCACCTACCCCGGATCGGTTAGTAGTGATCTATTGTCACATCCACCTGGGTCAACTACTTAATGTCAACTCCATTATGCTGGCATTTTAATTGGTTAGTGAGTTTCCTATCTTCTTCTATTGACAAAGAAATCTTAAGGAGGCTTAACTTAATTAGGGGATAAAATAGAAAAGTAAAACTAAAAACATTATCGAGAACATCTCCTAATTGGTCATACCACGCCCCTATCTTTTAAAAGTTGACATCTTACTACCCTTTAAATTAATAAAATAAAAATTAGCACTAAAATATAAGAAAATTTCAGTTTCGACCCAATTTTTGATTTCTCCACTGGAATCATGGTGCAATGTACGAATATCTATCTGGTTTCAACATAACCTTGATTATATGTATTGGGAGTAACTCGGATACGGAACCTCTCTTTGAAGCCGACCAATATTTACTTTGTTTTTTATTTTTCCGATTTATTTAAATACTTAAATGCACTTTGTTTGAGAGCAGATCATCAACTGATAGCGATCCAAAGATTTTTTAGTTTGGTCGCAGTTGATTTGTCAATTTTTAAATTACGTGTTATGTTTTTTTTCTTACATTATCACAATAAAATTGTAATAAGAGTATTTCCTTACTTAGAAATGCGATGCTTAAAAAGGGCAAACTCCGATGCTCCAAGCGCTCTTCGTCAAGCGGATCGGAGTGAGCCCGCACATGTCACGCCCTTGATATTATTCTAACAAGAATCTGGTGTTTGGACTGATTCAAGATTGATCACCGGCTGGAATGTCAGAGTCTCCGCACAATCACTTTCTTGTCTTCGCCTCCGTCTCTTTTGCCATTTGTTCTTAGTTTACATCGACATTTACTCCTTTCCTAAGCTTTCTTCCCTGTCTTATACTCTCCCTTGCCTCCTTCCCACTTTCAAATCCCCCTTATTAGCCCCACCCAGACAACACCACCTTGTTCACCCAAACACACACACACACACAGAGTCCATGGAAAACCAGGACAATGATCAAATGCTCTCGAAGCTCGAATCAGCTTGCAATGATCTCAAAGCCATTCTCCAGGAATCATCCAAGATGGAAAAGGGTTTACAAAAAATGGACCCAAAGTTCGAATCTTTACAAGAAACTCTAACTTTGGCCTCAAGAAGTGTTGCTCCATTACAGTCTCTCTCCATAGCAAGCAAAGCATTAGAAACGCGCATCAACCGTGCAGTCTCCCCTGCTCTAGTTCTACTCGACAGCTTCAAAGTCTCCGAAGCTCTCCAACGTAAACTCCTCAATATTTCCACCAAGTTATCCACCACAAAATCCCCCCAAAAGAGGCAGAAATTACTGATCAAGTATGTTGATTGTGTCGATAAGCTCAATATCGCGATAGATTTGATTAGCCAAGAAGGGGACCCAGCGATTCAGAGGCTGCAAGAAGTGGTGGAGTTTTTGAGTAGAACTAAGGCGACGGATCAATACAGGACACATCGGTTGAGAGAGACACTGATTACTTTGAAAGCGCTGTACGAAACTGAGGTTGATGCAATGAAGTTTGATGGGTTGCTTGATGAGGCTTTAATGAATTTGCAAGATGAGTATGAGGGAATTTTGCTGCGTTTAAGGCACCGGAATGTTGGGGAGCAGGCTGAGGATGGTGATGCATTGAACTGTTCGGATTTGGGCACGGATATGGAGGTTGAAGCACTTAGAAGAATTTCGGAAACTCTTGCTGCTAATGACTGTCTGGATATATGCATAGATATCTTTGTCAAGGTAGCTTTCCTATACTAAGTACTTCCAATATCATGTGACATATACTCCCTCCGTCCCATCCCCCATCCCGTAACGATAGTCTCATTTGACAATTTAAACATTTCAACAACCTATTTACATTTCCATCACTAACTCCATTACTCCATCTTCTTCCTTGATTGCCTATCGTCCTCTCTTCTTTTTTCCTCTTCTTCCTTGGGTGGGCAATGTTGAAAGTTCAATGATTTTAACCTAACAATTTGGAAACGAGACTATCTTTTTGGGACAAACAAATATGGAATGAGAACATCTTTATGGGATGGGAAGGAGGGAGTGAATATGTGTGTGTGTGTGTGTGTAAGTAAATAATCTAGAAATCACTTTCATTGTGTGCATTTTGAACAGGTGAGGTACAGAAGAGCAGCAAAAGCGTTAATGAGGCTAAATCCGGAGTACCTAAAGACTTACAATCCAGAAGAAATCGACGAGATGGAATGGGAGAGCTTAGAGACCTCCATAACACTTTGGATCCAACACTTTGAGCTTGCTGTCAAAACGGTTTTCGTATCAGAAAAAAACCTCTGCAACCAAGTACTAGGAAACATCATGGAAGGCGTAATCTGGCCAGAATGTTTTGTGAAAATCGCTGACAAGATCATGGCTGTCTTCTTTCGGTTTGGTGAAGGCGTTGCACGAAGCAACAAGGAGCCTCAGAAGCTATTCAAGCTCTTGGACATGTTTGATTCCTTGGAAAAACTCAAACCAGAATTTTCCGAGATTTTTGAAGGCGAATCTGGAGCTGATATTTGTCTTAGGTTTAGAGAGCTTGAGAAGCTTCTTGTTCATTCTTCCACAAAAGTATTCTGGGAATTTGGGCTTCAAATAGAAGGAAATCAAGATGGTCTTCCCCCTCCAAATGACGGTTCCGTCCCAAAAGTTGTTCGATATGCTGTTAATTATCTCAAGTATCTCGCAACCGATATTTATAGAGAACCAATGGCTAAAGTACTCCGAACAGAACAAATATGGAAGGCGGGCATACTTTCAAAACCCGAGACAGATGAAAACTTGCTCAAAGACGCAATTTTGAACGTAATGGAAGCGCTTCAGAGGAACACGGAGACAAAAAGATTAAGGTTCAAGGACAAAGTACTACCCCACGTGTTTTCCATGAATACGTATTGGTACATTTACATGAGAACAAGAAATACGGAGCTCGGGAAGCTTTTAGGAGAGCAATATATGAGAAAGAATTACAGAGTTGTAGCAGAAGAGTCTGCATACTTGTATCAGAAGCAAGCTTGGGGAGGGTTAGTAAGGTTACTTGAGAAAGAAGATTTGGGAAGGCTTAATAAGGAAGGCATTGGGGCAGTTGTGAGAGGAAAGTTGGAGGCTTTTATAAAAGGGTTTGATGAGATTGTTGAGGGGCATAAAAGTAATTTCAGCATACCTGATGTGGAGTTAAGAGAGCAGATTAGGGAGGCTACTGTTAAATTTGTTGTGCCTGCTTATACTGAGTTCTTGGACAGTTTTTCATCTGTTTTACAGGTGAAATCTTATTCGGGGCCGGAGTGGGTTGAGGAAATGTTGGGTAAGGTTTTTGAGGTGGACGGTGGTGATGATAGGAAGTTGTCGATTCCTCGGAGGCGTGAGTTTAAGGATCGGATGGAAGGAAGGGAGTCGTCGATGTCAGGTGAGATGGAAGGAAGGAGGTCAGTATCGGGTACACGGTTTCGAAGAAACAAGTCCAACATTAGTGATGCATGAGAGTGGTAAAATGGTCAAAAATCTATGACCCTTTGATTAAGAAGCTAGCAGGCTGGAGACAGTTTTTGGTATATTATGTTCGATCCTAAGAAATTACTACTTCCTGTGTACCATCTCAGCTAGCTATAGTAGTTGACTTGTCAATTTTTTTAAACAATTGAGTATAATTTAGTATATTATTTGTACTATGAAAATTTTGTATTAAAATTAGTTCTTTGCTTAGAAATGACAAGTGAGTTCAATTGAATATAAAATTATAAAAATTCTGTCATTTTGGATAGTCAACATTCACGTGGCACAGACGAAAAAAAGAAATAAATCTACACTCACGTGAGACGGGGGAGTATTTTAAAAGGGTTTTTTACCAACATCACCTACCTTGAGATGAGGTGAAATTTACCAATAAAAACAGATATTTTCAAAACTCGCCAATAAATCTCTCACTCCTTTTATGTTATCTTGTAATGCCCAATTTACCCCTACCTTTCTCTGTACGTTACGCAATACTATCCCTGACGTCTTCTTCATTCCCATCTTCTTTCATTCACGTAAACTTCTTTTTCACATTCTCTACGGACCTCTTCTCTAATAACCTTCCCATCCCACAATCTCCTTTGTTCCTCCTCTCTTACTCTCTTCTCCGACTACCCTCACCTCCCACAATCGTCTCTATTCTCGACCCCCTCACCCCCTCATCTCTCTCCTCTTGCTACTTTCCCAATTATTGGATTCAATTGCTTTCCTCGGCATCCTTAGCATTAAAGTTCCTCCAAGATGTCTCTGCCTCTGCGTTAGTTGCTGATCGATCTTCCTTGCCAGCCTGTCGCGTGAGATTTGTTTAATCCACATTAACTCTCTCTTTCTCAAACTATTTTATATTTGAATTAGGGATTTTAAAATTGTTATTATGTCTGATTTGGATTATTTTTGCTTAAAATTTGGGAATTTTGACTCCATGTATATGTATCTGTAATTTTAGCGTGTGACACAAGTGTGGGCGCGGTCTTAGTATATGTGATTTTAGTTCACCTTTGTGTCTGATTTATGTGTGTGTGTAATATCAATGAGTGTGTATGATTTCATAGGTATAGTATCTAGAATGAACATGTTTTGGAGCAAAGGTTGAAATTCCTACAAAACATACTGTCATTATACCATTATACTTTAGTTTTGTAGTCATTATGCTCTCTTCTTCCTGATGAAATGATATTTTTACTTTTTGGTTGTTAATACGAATGTACTATTTGTGTACTAAATTTATGTCCATTTAATTATTCTAATAAAAATTAAAAATTTTATTATTAGTAGTATTTATAATGGTGAATCAATAACAAATTTTAAATTTTTGTTACGATAATTAAATTAATCTTAGATTATTGCTCAAAATAATGAACAAAAAAGTGGAAATATCATTTTTTGGACGGAGGGAGTACTTATTTTTAAGTGTTAATATTGTTTTTCTCATGATATTAGGCCTTTGTTGTTTTTTGTTTTTATTATTATTTCATTAAGTTCGAAGTAGTTGGTATATATGATGAATATGTATGGTTGCTAGATGGTATATTTATGATTGATTTCTCTCCTGAAATGTGCTGTATTTTTGTTTTTTAGTTTGGTGCTTGCTTGAAATAACTTGGTTGATTGTGGGTGCAATGTTTGTTTTCTCCAGGCAATTATCTGAATATCAAGAGCTTGTTGGACTTATTTCAAATTGTGGCTGACATGATGAAAGGAAAGACTCGTTTGTGAAATTACGTAATTGTAAAATCAGTTGATAAATTTTTGAACTGTAATGTATATTTTATAGTTATTTTGCATTGTTTGTGAAATAACTGTGATGTGTATTTGACAGTTATTTTAATTAGAGATTGATGAACAACTAATATTTCTCATGAAATTTGGACACAAGTTTTTGTGCAAATAATTGTGAATTCTATTTCACAGTTATTTGATTTATGTTATAACTGTGTTGATTTATGTTATAAACTGAAAATTTTATTTCACATTAATGTTTTATAGGTTTTCACAGTTGCTCATCCTCATGCATTGTTTTTTAAATAACTGTGATGTGTATTTTACAGTTATTTTGGTTAGAGTTTGGTGAACAACTAACATTTCTCATGAAACTTGAACACAAGTTTTAATGTAAATAACTGTGAATTCTATTTCACAGTTATTTAAATAACCGTAAAATAGAATTAATTTATGTTATAACTGTGTTAGTTTATGTTATAAACTGAGAATTATATTTTACATTAATGTTTCATAGGTTTTTACAGTTGTTTATCCTCATGCATTGTTTGTGAAATTACTATGATATGTATTTCACAGTTATTTTGTTTAAACAACTGATAAATTTTTTAACTGTGATGTGTATTTCACATTTATTTTGGTTAAACAACTGATAAATTTTTGAACTGTGATGTATATTTCACATTAATGTTTTATAGATTTTCACAGTTGTTCATGATTAGAGTTGATTTATGTTATAACTGTGTTGTAAATTTCTCAGTTATTTATGTCATTCTTTTAGAACAACTGTAGGGCAAATTTCACATTTGTTGGTATTTTTTATTAATCGGAAAAAAAAAAGGAATAGAGAGAAAGAGGGAGGAAGAATGCATAGGGAGTGCGAATCAATGCTTTCTAATCTTCACCCATCAAGCGAATAAGGTGTTGGTAAGTTCAGGAATTGCAGTTTGGGATATTTTTTGTCCACATTTTTAGTAGCGACTTATTGGCGAGTTTTGAAAATATCTGTATTTATTGGTCGAATTATTATTTGACACGTTCCCGACTTGAAACCGACTAAAAATATAATTTAAGAGAGTTTATTAAATAATCGAATATTAATTAATGAAGTTTCTACTTACTTTATTAGGCCAGGGGCGAATCTAGCCATATGAAGGAAGGTGTATGACACACACACACAACCTCCCCCCCAATTTTTTTTTTAATTGTTACAAATTGACCATTTATAATTTTCGAATTTACTATATTTACCCTCTGAAAATAAATATTTAGGGGGTCTAAATTCGCCACCGGTGTAGCTGGATATTTAGAAATTTTATCAACTTTGTAAACGTAAGTTATCGATGGTCATGGTCGCATTATAATATTACCTTCCTAAAATAAATGTGATGCTTTTTTTTCTTTTCAATTTACTTTAATATAAACCAAGATGCCTTTTTTATTTTCTTTTCAATTTACTTGAGTATAAACCAAACGACGTTACTAAATGTGAAGAAATTATGGGAAATGCGACACTTTATTTCAAAATAAAGTTTTTCATTTTATATTTTGGATATTCAATTGAAAAATGAGAATTGTAATTCACTCCACAAGATTATTAAAAACTTATGCAATATTAAATCTATCCAAATAATTAAACACGGGAAAATATAGAAATAAACTCTTATACTTAGGTGCAAAATGCATCTATACACTTATACAAGTTAATTGTCATATTAACTACCATAGTTAAGAAAAATGCGTGAATATTAGGAAACAGTTAAATTTTCGTTAAACTTAACCAAAATACTGACTAAGCTGCTTATTTGGCAATTTGATGAGTACACGTGGAAGAAATTTGCCAAATGAACTTGTTGTGCAACAAAAGAAAAATAAAGTCGTCATTTGACCGGAAAACGACGTTGTTTTATTAATATGAAAATAAAACACAAATTAATAAATAAAAAAAGAATAACATAAATAAACTTGTAAAGACCCGAAAAATTTTGAAATTTTTTTTAGTATTATTTTAATTATAATAATAATAAAATAATACTCCTTAATTGAATTGGACTTGGGTTAATTAAATGGACCAATTTATTTAATTAAGTCAAGTGGGCTAAGTTGGGCTTAGGAGGTCAAAGGGGCCCAAGGAGGTGAAAGCCTAGGTTATAAAAATAAAACCTCATTTATTTTCCTCATAATCTTTCATTTAGCAAAGAAAAAAAAATAACAAAAATCAAAACCCTAAACCTAGAGAGGGAGGGCGGCGGCCGGTTCTTGGGGAGGAGTGGCAGCCGAGTTTTTGGTCTTTTTTGGCCATTGTTTCTTCATCAAAATCAAGGTAAGATGATTCCCTAAACCCTAGTTTTTATTTCATTCAATTTGGAATTAAATTGAATTAGTTATGAATTTTTGAAATTTTAAAACTATTTAATTCTAGGTTTAATTATCCTTAGAGTTTTAATGGTTTAATCTTAGTGTTTAATGTATAAATTAAGGATTTGATTAATGGGAAATTGTAGGTTATAATTATGTAACCCTAACCCTAGTTCATATTATTGTGGAATTAAATCAATCTCAATTAATATGATTAAAAGTATTTTTATTAAAAGAGTTTATAAATTAAATGATGTATTTAATGTTTAGAAAATAAAAAGAGGAACAAAAATCATGTTTTTGAAACCCCCATGGCTCGGCCGAATTGGCCTAGGGTGATTTTGGGTGTGTTTCTTTTTAAGTGTTAAGCTTTTGGTTTGTTTTGTGTGAAAACAGTTAGTTTTTAAACTGAAAAGGGACCAAACTGCAGAGTTTTCAAAGCTGAAAGGATTATCCAGTTAAGTTATTAACTGAACAGTTAACTTCAGGACTGAACTGAAAAGTTCAAAGGTTCTGAGGGACTGTTCTGTGATTTTGAAAATCTGAAGGACTGTTTTGCAATTACTGAAAAGTTGAAGGACTGTTTAGTAATTTTCCAAAAGTTGAGGGACTGTTTTGTAATTTTCCAAAAGTTGAGGGACTGTTTTGTAATTTTTCAAAAGTTGAGGGACTTTTTTGTAAATTTCAAAAGTTGAGGGACTATTTTATAAAATTTAGAAAGATAAAGGACTTTATTGAAATTAAAAAAACCTAAAGGAACCTTTTTGGAATTTAGGGGAAGTCCAAAGACTTTAAAGGGATTATATCATAGAAAAAGAAGAAGAATAACACTTTAAGAATACTAAAAGACTTAGGTTCCAAAGTGTTAGAGTTTCGAAATAGAAAGTTTCTAAGTTTAAGAAACTGCTAAATTAGGAAAACTTCTAAAAATAGAAGGTTAGTTAACCAATTAAGGTGAGTCTAAGAATAACTCATAGGTTAACTAAGGAAAGAAAGTATAGGTGCATAAGAAGTAATAAAAGATTACTTGTACCTAAAATATGTTATTACGTGATTGTAGATTTCGCGTAAAGGGCGTTGCTTAAGCAAGGAAGCAAAGCTAAGGTAAGGAATTACGATCCTAAGTACTCTTGTATATCAATTTCGTTTGGAAACTCCATCGAGTCTTTTCAAAACGTGAATGCTATCTGTGGCTGATAGTAATTTTTAAAATGCTCTTACGAAATGTATCGTCATTGGAAATTCTTTATTCTATGATATGTTCTTGTTCATGGAATATCTGCAAATATTGAACTTGCTATGTGTGTTCTTGTACCTATGAATGCACTGTATTTATTGACTAGTATGCATATTATATGCTAGTTATGAAATTATGCTTAATGAGAAAAGCATGTATTATGAAAAATCGACATCAATGTAGGTGATCGATATGGGAATACTCAATGTAGGGTATAACCCATGAAACTATGCTTAATGAGAAAAGCATGTATTATGAAAACACGACATCAATGTAGGTGTTCGTTGTTTGAGAATACTCAATGTAGGGTATAACCCATGGAATTGACGGAAGTATGAAAGTATAACAAAATTGTAGTGCCACACTTTCTTTGTTATGAAATACTCCCTCCGTCCCATTAAGCTTAAGAAGATTCCATTTTGCGCGGGAATTAAGGAATATTATTATAGTACTAGGAGAGAGAATGAGTGGAAGAAGTGTTGTGAGTGTGAAAAATTAAATAGGAGAGAGAATGAGTGGAGGGAATAGTAAATTATAATGTGTTGTGAGTATTAAAATAATGTAGGAGAGAGAATGAGTGGAGAGAATAGTGATTTAAGGTTTCCTTTTTGGGATTTCTTAAGACTTATGGGACGCCCAAAATGGAAAGTTTTCTTAAGACTTATGGGACAGAGGGAGTATACACATATATGTTTGTCTATAACCTATCTTTGAATAAAATTCTTGGCTTCGTTCATTCTAGTTGTCTCCTCATTGTATCGATGAGACCACGTATGAACTTACTGGGCATTGTTCGCTCATTCCTTCATTTTCTTTTTCCCTCAGGATCGGAATAGAAAGGAGGAGAACCGTCATCAGGAAGAGACGGAGCAATTAAGTAGAATAAATGAATTATTTAATGATTCCGAATTTCAGAACTTTTATTAGTACTAGTTACTGTACTTAGCCGTTACATCTGATTTTTCCACACTTATGTAATGGTTTGACTTAAGTTACCGTTGTGGACCCGTATTTTGGGGTATTTATTTATGTTTATGGAATTATTCAAATTATGGAAATTCGGGGTTGTTACAGTTGGTATCAGAGCTCCGGTTTTAGGTCTTATGGGAAGAATACCTTTAGCCTTAGGGAACCTTAGTTCTAAGAAATTCCTGGAATGAAGGCAACCCTGAACTTAGATTTAAGTCATGCCATGCTCTAGGATTATTATGTGAGCGAGGTAGGCTAAGTGGAAAAGTTAAAGGAATAACTTACTCGTTGCTTTGGAAGATTAAAGCATATTTATTTAAGTATATAAATATTATGTATTGAAGGTCTACTAATGATGATATGTCTTGATTATAGGAGATGATCAGGAGATATTCTTTGAGTTTTGGCTGGTAATATGATCTAGAAGAGTCAAAAGTACCTATAGAGGAAGACGAGGCAGTTATCGAGGTAATAGAGGATGATGTTCCTAAGGTGGAGATACTTGAGGCACAAGCTGAAAAGATTGGGGGTAGTGAAGCTACTCCAATTGTAATTGAAGATGATAATCAAGAGTTAGAGCCAGTAAGAAAGTCTAGAGGAAGACCAAGAGGTTCTAAAAAGACACCAAAGGTACCTAGGGGAAGACCTAGGAAGGTGTTGTTTCACGATTGAAAAATGGGACGTTGAGTGATTTATGAGTAGTTAGTTCTAAACGAACTCCAAATATTTCGTGGAATTTAAAGAGTTAATGCAACGATAATATTGAGGTTAATTTGAGGAATTATTTGTGTTTTGTTCTTAAGTGTTAAGCGTGTGTGCTCACCTAGAACGAGAAAGATGGTCGAGTGAAAAGACCAGGTGTGAAAAGTAATTGGCTGATTGGAATAGCCAAGTGAGAACCATGATTGGTCTGCTGAAATGACCAATGTGAAAAGATGAACGACCTATTGAAACGGTCGAGTGTAATTAAGTTTGGGTCTGGTGAAACGACCGGTATTTGATGAGTGGTCTATTGGAACGACCAAGGATCTAATGAAACGACGATTAAAAGGAAAGAGTTAAAATCTTTTGAGACGGACTCAATGAGGTAATTATCCAAGTAGCAAACCTATAGGTTTGCTACTATAATGTCCCAAAGGGGGGAAAGTTACTAAATTTAGGAAGATACTAAATTTAGAAAGTTACTATTTTAGGAAAGTACCTAAAATAGAAAATATAAAGTGGAAAGTGTAGAAATAACTATTTTAGGAAAGTACCTAAAATAGAAAGTATAGAAGCTACTATTTTAGGAGAGTGCCTAAAATAGAAAGTATAGAAGCTCCTATTTTAGGAAAGTACCTAAAATAGAAAATATGGAAAGTATGGAAGTTACTATTTTAGGAAAGTTGCCTAAAATAGAAAGCTTAGTTAACCAAACCAAGGAGTCAAGAATGACTCGTAGGTTAACAAGAAGAACTATTAAAGTGTTTTAGAAACGGAAAATCTTCAAAAGTTAAAATCTAGTCTGTTGAGACGGAGCTAAGAAAGTTAATTATGGTCTGTTGAGACAAAAAAAAAATAAATTTTTTTTTTAATTACAGTCTGCTGAGACGAAAAAAAAAAAAAAAACCGAAGTTAGTCTTTTGAGACGGAACCATAAAGTATTAACTAGCAAGAATACTACGTATATAATTGTAGTGAGTTAGTTAAACTAAATATTATAGTTATTGTTACTTATCAAGGAATCAAGTGGAAACAAGGGTTACACTGAAAGCTGGGACCAAGATGGGACCAATAACAAAATGAAAGCTACGGATAAGAATCGTGGAAAGAAGGTACGACAAGCAAGTACCGGAATAAGAATTTCGATAACCGCGGATGGGAACAAAATTGATGCCCAAGGGCGAGGAACTACTGGGAAATGTCAAGTGTGCGAGAGGAAGCACAAGACTGATGAATGCGAGTATAAGGAAAAGAAATATTACAATTGTGACAAGATGAGACATCCGCAGTGGAAGTACCCAGAACCAAAGGAAGCTGAAATTGCTCAAGGAGAAAAAGATGATAAAAGAATCGGTAGTGGTTGTGGACGAGTGTTACCATGATTGCCAAGGACGCAAGAGCCACCAATGACTTTGTTGAAGATACAATTCAACTCTATTCTAGTGATGTGTATGCATTGTTTGATTCTGGTGCTACACATTCAATTATTAGTGCTTATTTGGCAAAGAAAATGAACTTGAAACCTGAGGCGTTAGGATTACCTCTGGTCATAGATACTCCGACAAGAGAGTCAATTCCTATCTCATATGCATATAAGTGTTGCCCTTTGAAAATAGGAGAAAAAGAACTCAAGGTTGATCTTACCAAGTTAGAAATGAATGAATTTGATATCATCTTGGGATAGATTGGTTAGCTGCCTACCATGCCAAGATAGATTGCTTTAAGGAGGAAGTTATTTCAGATTACCATCAGTTAAGAGTAAAGAAAGAAGATATTGCAAGGACGGCCTTTAGGATAAAGTACGGTCACTACGAGTTTTTGGTTATGCCATTCGGATTGACTAATGCGCCAGCAACATTCATGGAACTGATGAATAGGATATTTCAGAAGTTCTTAGATAAATGTGTGATTGTATTCATTGATGATGTTTTGGTATATTCAGAAACCAAGGGAGAGTATGAAGAGCACTTGAGGTTAGTGCTGCAAATTCTGAGGGAACAACAGTTGTATGCTAAATTCAAGAAGTGCGAATTTTGGCTAGAGAAAGTGGTATTCTTAGGACATGTGATATCTAAGGATGAAGTTGCAGTGGATCCAACAAAACTAGAAGCTATAGTGAATTGGGAAATACCAACCACAATTAGTGAAAGAGGAAGTTTCTTGGGATTGGCTGGTTACTATAAGAGATTCGTTAAAGGATTCTCTAAGTTATCAGGACCGAAAATTAGGTTAACACAGAAAGGAGCAAAGTTCGTTTGGTCAGAAGAATGTGAAAAGAATTTTCAGGAACTGAATCAAAGATTGGTGTCTGCACCAGTTCCTACGTTACCATCTGGATCAGACGGATTTGTAATTTATAGTGATACTTCGCTTAAAGGATTAGGCTGCGTATTGATGCAAAATGATAAGGTTATAGCCTACGCGTCAAGGAAATTGAAAAACCGTGAGAAGAATTACCCGACTCATGATTTAGGTTAGCAGCAGTGGTGTTGCTTTAAAGATTTGGAGACATTACTTGTACGGAACGACTTGTCAGATTTATATGGATCATAAGAGTCTTAAGTATATTTTCACCCAAAAGGAACTTAATATGAGGCAAAGGAGATGGTTAGAATTACTTAAGGATTATGATTGTACCATTTTGTATCACCCAGGGAAGGCCAATAAGGTGGCTGATACCATGGAACCTTGGCAATGTTGATTTCTAAGGGGGTAAGAGTATAGAACAAAGTGGAAATTACCGGTTTAGAGGTACGAGTTAGTGGATATTTAGCTCGGTTGATCGTGAAACCTGCGCTTCTGGATAGGATTAAGGAAGCACAAGGATTGGATGAGGAAAGGGATGTCCTCATGGGCAAAGGACAAGGCAAAGATCTTCGTATGGGCGAAGATGGGATCTTGAGGTATCAGTCAAAGATATGGGTACCAAGCCATGATGAACTCAAAAGGGAAATTTTAAGGGAGGCTTATTGTACGAAATTCTCTGTACATCCGGGAAGTACGAAGATGTATCGAGACCTGAAGGAATCATTTTTGGTGGAACGGTATGAAAGGCGACGTGGCAGAATTCGTGGCAAAATGTTTGGTGTGTCAACAAGTGAAGAGTGAGCATCAGAAGCCTGCGGGATTACTACAATCGTTACCTATTCCGGAATGGAAGTGGGATTACATAGCGATGGATTTAGTGGTTGGACTACCAAGGACACTGAAAGGTCAAAATGCCATTTGGGTGATAGTGGACAGATTAACAAAGTCGGCTCACTTCTTAGCGATCAAGGTGACGGACTCGCTAGAGAAGTTGGCTAAGTTATATGTTGATGAAATTGTAAGGCTACACGGAATTCCAGTTTTGATAGTGTCTGATCGAGATGCTAGGTTTACGTCGAAGTTTTGGAAAAGTTTGCAACAGGCATTGGGGACAGAGTTGACAATGAGTACAGCTTTTCATCCACAGACGGATGGACAGTCGGAAAGGACAATTCAAACTTTGGAAGACATGCTAAGGGCTACGTCGTTGGATTGGCAAGGCACTTGGGACGAACACTTATCTCTAGTAGAGTTCGCATACAACAATAGTTTTCATGCGAGTATTGAAATGGCTCCATATGAGGCACTTTATGGGCGAAAGTGTAGATCGCCTACTTGTTGGGATGAAGTAGGTGAACGGAAATTGACAGGACCAGAACTAGTCCAAGTAACTGCAGACAAGGTGCAACAGATTCGTAAATGGTTGTTAACGACACAGAGTAGGCAGAAATCTTACGCAGACAATCGACGACGCGATCTAGAATTTCAAGTGGGAGATCATGTATTTTTGAAGATTTCACCAACCAAAGGTGTCATGAGGTTTGGTATAAAAGGAAAGTTGAGTCCAAGGTACGTAGGACCATTTGAGATCTTGGATAAGGTTGGAAAGGTGGTATATCGATTAGCCTTACCACCTGTACTTGCTGGGGTACACAATGTATTTCACGTATCCATGTTAAGGAAGTATATGGCAGATGCAAGTCATGTAATTGAATATAAGCAGCTAAGGCTTCGGACGGATTTGAGTTATGACGAGAAACCGATTAAGATTGTGGATCGGAAGGACCAGAATCTGCGAAGGCGAGTTATACCGTACGTGAAGGTACAATGGAGCAACCACTCAGAACGTGAGGCGACATGGGAGCTCGAAAGCGAAATGAGGGAAATGTATCCCGATCTCTTCAAAAATTAAGGTACGTTTAGTTTGGAGGACCAAACTCTTTTAAGGGGGTAAGAATGTAAAGACCCGAAAAATTTTGAAATTTTTTTTTAGTATTATTTTAATTATAATAATAATAAAATAATACTCCTTAATTGAATTGGACTTGGGTTAATTAAATGGATCAATTTATTTAATTAAGTCAAGTGGGCTAAGTTGGGCTTAGGAGGTCAAAGGGGCCCAAGGAGGTGAAAGCCTAGGTTATAAAAATAAAACCTCATTTATTTTCCTCATAATCTTTCATTTAGCAAAGAAAAAAAAATAAAAAATCAAAAACCTAAACCTAGAGAGGGAGGGCGGAGGCCGGTTCTTGGGGAGGAGTGGCAGCCGAGTTTTTGGTCTTTTTTGGCCATTGTTTCTTCATCAAAATCAAGGTAAGATGATTCCCTAAACCCTAGTTTTTATTTCATTCAATTTGGAATTAAATTGAATTAGTTATGAATTTTTGAAATTTTAAAACTATTTAATTCTAGGTTTAATTATCCTTAGAGTTTTAATGGTTTAATCTTAGTGTTTAATGTATAAATTAAGGATTTGATTAATGGGGAATTGTAGGTTATAATTATGTAACCCTAACCCTAGTTCATATTATTGTGGAATTAAATCAATCTCAATTAATATGATTAAAAGTATTTTTATTAAAAGAGTTTATAAATTAAATGATGTATTTAATGTTTAGAAAATAAAAAGAGGAACAAAAATCATGTTTTTGAAACCCCCATGGCTCGGCCGAATTGGCCTACGGTGATTTTGGGTGTGTTTCTTTTTAAGTGTTAAGCTTTTGGTTTGTTTTGTGTGAAAACAGTTAGTTTTTAAACTGAAAAGGGACCAAACTGCAGAGTTTTCAAAGCTGAAAGGATTATCCAGTTCAGTTATTAACTGAACAGTTAACTTCAGGACTGAACTGAAAAGTTCAAAGGTTCTGAGGGACTGTTATGTGATTTTGAAAATCCGAAGGACTGTTTTGCAATTACTGAAAAGTTGAAGGACTGTTTAGTAATTTTCTAAAAGTTGAGGGACTGTTTTGTAATTTTCCAAAAGTTGAGGGACTGTTTTGTAATTTTTCAAAAGTTGAGGGACTGTTTTGTAAATTTCAAAAGTTGACGAACTATTTTGTAAAATTTAGAAAGATAAAGGACTTTATTGAAATTAAGAAAACCTAAAGGAACCTTTTTGGAATTTAGGGGAAGTCCAAAGACTTTAAAGGGATTATATCAAAGGAAAAGAAGAAGAATAACACTTTAAGAATACTAAAAGACTTAGGTTCCAAAGTGTTAGAGTTTCGAAATAGAAAGTTTCTAAGTTTAAGAAACTGCTAAATTAGAAAAGCTTCTAAAAATAGAAGGTTAGTTAACCAATTAAGGTGAGTCTAAGAATAACTCATAGGTTAACTAAGGAAAGAAAGTATAGGTGCATAAGAAGTAATAAAAGATTACTTGTACCTAAAATATGTTATTACGTGATTGTAGATTTCGCGTAAAGGGCGTTGCTTAAGCAAGGAAGCAAAGCTAAGGTAAGGAATTACGATCCTAAGTACTCTTGTATATCAATTTCGTTTGGAAACTCCATCGAGTCTTTTCAAAACGTGAATGCTATCTGTGACTGATAGTAATTTTTAAAATGCTCTTACGAAATGTATCGTCATTGGAAATTCTTTATTCTATGATATGTTCTTGTTCATGGAATATCTGCAAATATTGAACTTGCTATGTGTGTTCTTGTACCTATGAATGCACTGTATTTATTGACTAGTATGCATATTATATGCTAGTTATGAAATTATGCTTAATGAGAAAAGCATGTATTATGAAAAATCGACATCAATGTAGGTGATCGATATGTGAATACTCAATGTAGGGTATAACCCATGAAACTATGCTTAATGAGAAAAGCATGTATTATGAAAACACGACATCAATGTAGGTGTTCGTTGTTTGGGAATACTCAATGTAGGGTATAACCCATGAAATTGACGGAAGTCTGAAAGTATAACAAAATTGTAGTGCCACACTTTCTTTGTTATGAAATATACACATATATGTTTGTCTATAACCTATCTTTGAATAAAATTCTTGGCTTCGTTCATTCTAGTCGTCTCCTCATTGTATCGATGAGACCACGTATGAACTTACTGGGCATTGTTCGCTCATTCCTTCATTTTCTTTTTCCCTCAGGATCGGAATAGAAAGGAGGAGAACCGTCATCAGGAAGAGACGGAGCAATTAAGTAGAATAAATGAATTATTTAATGATTCCGAATTTCAGAACTTTTATTAGTACTAGTTATTGTACTTAGCCGTTACATCTGATTTTTCCGCACTTATGTAATGGTTTGACTTAAGTTACCGTTGTGGACCCGTATTTTGGGGTATTTATTTATGTTTATGAAATTATTCAAATTATGAAAATTCGGGGTCGTTACAAAACTCTTCTTCATCCTTTCCCAATTTACAGTCGCTCACCCCTCCAGGTATACCACCATGCAGCCACTACTGCTCCGTCGCACCACCATCAAAACCCCAGTAAATGCATCCTCCAACGCTATAAACATCAATTTCAACCCACCAAATCAGATAAACCATAACCACCATCATAAAAAAAATCGCATTTGGGAAAAATCGTGGCCTCTCCAAAGTCAAAATCCAATCATTCATCCCTAAAGTCAAGTTAAAAAAATATAGGTTTCTCTCTCTACAGCCAAGCAAAATCTGGATTCAAGTAAAATTAAACCTTTTTTTTCAAAATCAATCAAAAATCAGTGGGTACAAATTTGAAACCCATATTAGGGCGAAATTGAAACCCATATTAAAGCAAAATTGGTGGATACAAATTCAAATTTGATTTTGAAACCAATGCTCAAAATCAAATCCCAAATGAGAGCAAGATTTGGTGCGCAAAATCGAAACCCATATCTTATCAAAACTTAAACCTAGGGAAGATATGGTGAGGGTTTAAGGAACTTTAAAGGGTGGAGGTGGAAGGTGTGATGGCAAGTGGAGGGTAGTGGTAGAATTGGTGTTTGTCGGCTCTTGACGGAGGAGCAGGAGACGACTACGTAGAAAGGAGGCGCGACGATGGGAGTGGGCGATGAAGTGAGTGGTCTTGGCGAGAGAGGGAGTGCCCTGGAAAGATGGGGTGCCGACGATGGGTTGGGATTGGAACGGGTGGACGATGATGGTAGGTGAGAGGTTGAGGATGAAGAACAGAAGATGAGTTTTGCTAAGCAAAGAAAGAAATTAGGTTAGGTTACTGACTTTATAGGGGAGGGGTGTGTTTGTAAATTATAATTTTATCTTTAAGGACCTTTATAATGAGAAATAATTTTAAGGGTTTTAAGTTTAATGTTTTACAGTTTTACCCCATTTTATTTTCACGTCAGCAAATTTTTGCCATGTTAAATGCCAACTAAGACGCCTAGTCAGTATTTCGTTAATTTTTGGACGAAAATTTGACGATGTCCTAATCTATTCACGTTTTTCTTAATTACGGGGGTTAATATGACAATTAACTTGTATAAGGGCATATCTGGATCCTTCACCTAAATATAAAGACATATTTCTCTATTTTCCCAATGAAACACTCACTATAAGACATACACACCACTCTTTTCTTTTTTACCCTTTTGCGCCCTTAATCAAGCAGACCAGACCAAACTGCTACATATCAGTCGCGCCTTCTTCCAACTACAACTCCGTAATTTCCGGTGAGTCGGCACCTACTAGAGTAACAATTTCTGTATGTCGGCACCCACTTCTTTACTCCTTCCCTCTTTTTGAAAACCCGACACCCACTCTTCTTTTCTCTCAACTGAACATCCATGATTCCTCTTCTTCGTCTTAAACATAAGGCCGACTCCTCCACTTCATCTCCGTCATCAACGCACAATGTAATTTATCACACCCACACTACAGCCGCACCACTCCCATCTTCTCCATAGTCGTTACCCTCCCTCTAATCTCCATTGTTGTCTTCCAAAGCAATTAAAGTTCAAAATTACAGTTTATGGTCACCAATAAAGGTCTGAAAATCACTGGAAGCTGCAATAACAATTTCTTAGCAAGTTGTACGTTCATTGAAGAGGCGGTGAATGGATTGAGGAGAAGAAGGTTGGGTGGGAATGGGAAGAAGATTATAGAGGGTTATTGTGGACAATTTCTTTGATGACATAATTGTAAGAAATATGAATGTCTCATTTTACTAAAAAGGAAAAGTTTATAATGATTTCTTATTAAAAGATTCACTTGATTTTTGGGGCCTGTTTCTTTGCTAATCTAAGCTTTCACGTTTTTTTCAATATGTTTACTTATGTAATTTTGGTTCCAATGTCATCACCCAATTTCGTAATTTCCAATGCTCTCACTCCAATATCGAAGTCATTAGTTTTTTAACTGGTTTAGGCCAGGTGAGTAACCCCGGTTAAAAAAAGTAACGATTCATGCCTAAAAATTAGTATGACCCTAACTTCATTTTGTTTAATGTCAATAATCCAACTTAATTAAGCAGCAACTCCTCCGATGAAATCCTATACTCCCTCCGCCCCATTATAACCGCACAGTTTGATTTTTTTATGAAGTTTGACCATACAATAACGAGAAATTAGAACATTTTGATGAAATTTTAAAAGTTGTTATTGATTTATTACTAACAGCACTAACAATTAAAAGTTTTAAAATTTAATTATAATATATCAAATTTTCGTAGTTGTATGATCAAATTTCATAAAATAGTCAAACTGTGCGGGTTATAATGGGACGGAGGGTAGTATACTTTAATTAAATAAAACAAAGTTAGGATCATATTAATTTTTAGGTTTAATTCATTAATTTTTTTTATTGAGATTAATCACGTGACTGTGCACATGACTTAAATCAATGAAAAAACTATCTACTCCATCATAGGGTATAATTGGGATAAAATAAAAGTTAATCTGAACGTCTATTATGTAGGGATTAATATCTTGCCATTAATCGTACATCCATAATCCTTCCCACAGAAAAGAGAAAGAACAGTTAAATTTGTCGTTATCTCACCCACTTCACAACAATCTGATTCTGCCGCGCAACTCACCCACGTCTTCTCTCTCTCTCTCTCTCCGCCGCACAGCCCTCACACCTCAAGAATGGCGAACCCCAACAACTCAATCGAATCCGTTCCATTTTCTTTCTCCAACTTTCCGGAAGACGTCCAGCTCTGCATCATCTCTTTCCTCAATCCTTCCGACATCTCCTCCTTCGCCTGCACCTCCAAGCGCTTCCTCTCCCTCTGCCGCGACGATGCCAAAGTCTGGTTCTCCATCTGCGACCGCCGATGGGGATCCAAGACCCAGATCAGGAAATGGGGATCCGGTAAAATCACATTCAAGCACCTCCACAAGACCCTCGCTGAATACGAGAATCTCATCGGGTTTTGGCGCCGCAGCGGTGAAGGTAGTAAAAACACCAACCTCAATTCAATCCCCCCGCTCGTCTTCTTCGAGTGGGGACCTTCGTTCATTACCGGCTCTAGGGTTTCCCCCTCCAGCTCCGGGAATTATTGTGTGATTAAAGCCCCGTTCTTGTTAATGGGTATTTCTCCCAAGGGAGAAAATATTAGTTTACTTGATCCGGATTTTAAGCTTGAGTTGAATGAAAATTTGGTTGATAATGCTGAATTAGGTTTATTGGAAAATGAATTGATTCCTGTCAATGTAAGTCATATGGGCAAATGTCATGTGGTGGTTGAAGAAAATGTGAGCTTTGGGTACTCGAATTCCCCTGATGGAAGGAAGATTGGGCTTTCAGGGATTTCGAGGACTTCAAGTTCAAGTAATTTAACAGAAGATATGGTGGGGTTGGAGATTGGATCCCCGCCCGATAGGTTGACCTCTGAGATATATCAGTATTTCGCGAATAGAACCAGTCCTGGTGGAGAAAGGTCATGGAGGAGACAGAGGAGGAGAGAGAAGGAGAGGCAGGGGAGGAGGAAGTGGGAGTCTGAGCATTTTGTCAAGATTGTTCATTGCTCTCCAACGCCTTCCCGACCTTTGCAGGGCCTCTGGAAGGTATGTTTACTGCTTTTGTTGTTGCTCAAAGACTTGAATTAGAGTACCTGTTATCTGAACTCCACCATTTGTCTTATAAGGATTTGTCTAGCTGGTGAAGATTGATCCTTGAACTGATTACTGAAGCTCCTAGATCTGCTTTTGTTCAGTAAGGGTTGATGCATTATATTGACCTCTCCGACAAGCTTAGTACAACTAAATTTTAAAGTTATTTTGACCAAAAAGAAAAAAACCTCTAAAGATTTGTTGTTCATTTGGATCCATGTTTGCCTCATGACTATTGATATCAAAATACACAAATTTTCATTCTCTTACATGTTTGCTTGTTTCGTAACGGTAGTTTTAAAGTTGTCCTCTTTTTACCGGTTTGCTTGTTTGGTAAAGGTCATGATTATTGTTGAGAGCAAATGCAATGATGGATATATTTCACTCAGACAGCAAGAACAATCTCAAACAAGGAACCCTTGAACATATGCAACAGTTCAACGGCACAATTTCTGATTTTACATGAAGCATATCTGTTAGTTTCATATCACTTATTTCCTTAAACTTGGTAAGGTATGATACAAGCCAGATTTTTGGGTAGCATCCCCAACTAGTACATATTGGCTCCATTTTTATCTGAGATGGACCGCTTTTGATCTACTGCCCCATGGTATTTGAGGAAGTAGCTTTCATCTACAACCTGCCTAACTAGTATTTTGGGTCAATCCTCACTAAGATCTTTCCAAGTATCTCCCCAACCTACGCTAGGTAACTTTGGGGAGCTATCCATTGTATTGTGATTTCGCTTCACTTGTGGCCTATATCAGTGTTACCTGCATAAGGGATTTTTTTATATTCGCCAGAAGGTGTTAGACAATGCATGCTATACAGTCATAGCCTTGGAACAGTTGAGTTTGCTTTATTAGAATGTATTTCATCTACTAGCTTGCACTGACACCCTTGTAAAGCCTCTGCCCTCTCCCTGGACAAATGTGCTCAGCCTAGCCTTTTTTCCTTGGCCTTTCTTATTCTGTGCTCATCATATTCACTAGTGTCATGAACTAAAATTGGTTTATATTTCCAATTTCTATGCTATATTAAGATGAAATTTTTGTTATTGAAGTTTTTTTTTCGTCTCCAAGAAAAGTCAAAAGTGAAAATGACAATAAGCTCCGTTGATAATACATATGTTGCCTTCTTTTAATTTTAAGCAGCATTTGAAATTCCATTCTATTCATACCAAAGCTGGCATAGAATCATGGTCAACTGCAAATGTATCATTGCATCTCATTCGGTGAGCTCTCATGTTTCTGATCCCAGGGAATATGCGAGGACATGAACTTGGATTTCTATCTTGTGGCATATGATGATATTGGTGGCATTGCCTGCCGGAGAGTCGGGGACTCTGCTAAACCTTTTGCCAGTTATGCCCCTGTCTTCTGGACATCAAATCCTACATTTATCGACTCTCCACTTTCTCCAGAAGAAGCATATATCTACGATAGTCGTGAACATCTTCGGCCACCCTCACTTTTTTCCAGCCCAGAGACTGATCAAGTGTCTCGGATTCTTTATATTAACTCAAGTTATGATCTGGTAATTCCAGAGTTGGTGGGGTCTACAGCGAATCCTCGTCAGGTAGAGGGAAGGATTTGGCAGTATGATGACGGGACATTTGGTTTTGGGTTTCTCAGGGATAATTACATTTTGGACCTGAAGCATATTGCTGTCAAAGGTTCCATTTTAGATGCTCACAAATAGCTAATATCCTTGCTTAGGATTTACCAATTTGTACCAAATAATAATGCATGTAGATCAGACCATGTAAGTGGCAGTGTGTATTATGTTTACCATCAAAATAAATATTTTGTTCTGTTAAATATGATAGCTTTGCTCTTGACTCACTTTTCAGTTCCTCTTCTGTGTGAGAGTTACGGAAGGGAAACTTACTTTAGAATGGCTTGATTCAATAATAGGGACTATGTCCGATAAGTTTTAAAAAAGTTTCATAATGCTCGATAAGTTTCTTCCCCATGTTGTATTATGATGTTGTATTATGTTTTGAAAATACAACATCAATTAAGGCCATAATACTGCATTCCGGCGGCCGCCGGTGACCGGAGTCCGAAGCCCATGGACCGGCGATCAGATTCCGACCTCCGGCGGCCGAATTCCGGCCAAAATTGCCGGATTCCGGTGAAAATTGACCGAATTCCGGCAAAAATTGACCGAAATCCGGCATGCGGCGATAGCAGACGGCGGCGGCGAAGCTGGGCTGTGGCGGAGGCGGTGGTGCGGATGCAGTATTATGATTTTAAACTACTGCATAACTAAATGTTGTATTATACATAATACAACATGAGAACTTATGGGGCATTTTAATACAATGAGGAACTTAGTGAGAAGTGATTTGTTCCAAAAGAAACTTATGGGGCAAATTCCCTCAGAAATACTATATGATATCAAATACCTTATTCTATAATAAATAAAATAGCAAACTCGCATAATAACCAATACAGGATAATGCAACAAGCCTCTAAATCCAGAAATTGCACAACTCAAGAAAACAAAAGAATTGACACACAACAATAAGGAATAGGGAGACTTCTATTTTCATTCTTCAACTCCATGGGGATAAGGAAGATTTATAACGGGAACTGCAAACTTAAAAATCCCAACCAATCAGTACCCTCCGAGATTTATGGTGCAACCTCAGCAGTCCTTGCAGTGTGGTCTCCCTCGAGCTGGCTTAAGTTGCCTTTCTCCTTGATGAGTTGGGTGTGATGGTGTCTGCAGTAAAGGCGTCCTTCATGTGCAATATAGTTGGATGGGCTGATAGTACATCCTCCGTGTGTGCATTTGAAGCAGCTCTTATGATATGCAGTTCCATTCACCGAAACCTATAAAAAGGTAACTACTGTATTTAATTTTTTTTTATTCTTGTATATAGATATTCTTTCCTTTCCATTAAACTCTGTATATACATTGATTAGTGTAAGTGTAAGAAACATGTTAGGGGCACAAAATGCTCACAAATCTTGCTCACAAAGTCCTAGTTGTCAGATAATGATTGTTGTTTAGATCATAAAATAGTTGGGCCCACAAGATAAAGATTCAATCATTAACTGCCAACTAAGATTTTGTAAGCAAATTCTTTTTCAAACATTTTGTGCCCCTAATATTACTCTTACTGTGATGCCCAAATATAATTTACCTTTTCAGTTGGATAGACGGTTTTGGTGCAACCCAAACACTTGTCTTTTGTTCCAGCGAACTTGTTTGAAACGTTTGCCACGGGTCTCTGAGGCAATAAAGATTTAAAGTCAGTAACATATAGGGAAAATTAGTTTCGCAACTTATTAGGAGCTGGATTAACAGTTACCTGGGTGTCACTAGGCTTCTGTGGTTTGACAATCTTGGGTGTATCTATATTTGATAGGAAAAAAAGAAGAGAAAAAGAGGATTAGGTTTCTGGAACTAATTATAAGTTGGTAATGAGATCCCAAATCAGTTCTCTAGCCACGAGGTCCAGGAATTATGTTAGCTCATACAGATCCCTCCTTCCAACAACAACAACAAAGCCTTAGTCCCAAAATAATTTGGAGTCGGCTAACATGAATCCTCATGAATCCTTCCAACAACAACAACAAAGCTTCCAATACAATAATTTGATTTGACAAGTCAATTTAACGAGATAAAGGAGATATAGATTTCATTGTAACATATACTATTACTAGAATAAGCCCGTGTCCGAGGACACGTATTTTATTATTTTTTATTTTTATTTTTAATTAAGCCCGTGTCCGAGGACACCGTTTTTTTTTTTTTTTAAAGGGCAAAATGGGAAAGGGGCAAAATAGTGAGGGCAAAATGGGAAATTCCGGCATTGAAACTATTCATTCAATTGTAGCACACCACTACCATTTATACTATAGATAGATAATTTGTGGGTTATTTTTTGGAACATAGTAATATACCTTGGAAGCTTTTGTCAAGACTACCGGTCTGTTTAAAGAGTTGATCGAAATGTGGCCTGCAGTAGAGAACCCCTTCAAAAGAGTTATAGTTGCCAAGCTGCAATGGGAACGGGTGTCTGTCAGCAGTGCACATGGAATAATTGATGATTGAGTTCTTTATCCAGCTAATTTGATCAAATACACAAGAATAAACAGCTATTACGAAGATTATAAAAAACAAATGTTGGGTTGTAATTAATTAAAAAAAGAATAGCCTTAATGATGGTCAAAATAGGCCCCAAAATGTATTTTAATCTCCAAAACTTTCACCATAATCCCACTTATGGTTCTGAACTGTAATACGTCCCACTTAGGGTCTTGAACTAATAAATTGTTCCGGGTGATGTCCTAGACTTAAAGAGGCGGAAATGCCTTTTAATCACACTTAAAAACTTATTTTATCTCAGGTGCTATAGCCCCATCTCCACAATCCACATAATACATCTGTAATATTAGTGTCAAGTTGTTACGAACGGAATGAAAGTGAAGATCAACCTCTAATGGCATTTTGTGGGAATGTGGTAAGGTACGTGAGATGAAATAAGTTTTAGGGGAGACTAAAAATAAAAATCATTTGCGCCCCTTAATTACGGACATATGAGGGACGCTTGATGAATTCCGTTATATTTCAAACAGTTTGTCAAGTATATGACCTTATTTGACAAAATATTAGTTCAGGACCCCAAGTACCCGAGTGAGATTATGATGAAAGTTTTGGGCATTAAAATACATTTAGCCCAAATAAGAGTAAAGTACCTTTTTCATCCTTGAACTTTTTAAGTTTTTACCTTTACATCCTAATACTAATTTTTTTTTTTACCTATGAATCCTTAAACTTAGCTACTTTGGCTTTAAATGGTCCTTCCGCTAATCTTCAGTTCATGTTGTCGTTAACTAAGTTGAGGTGGCACCATGACCTCATCATTTTGGCATATGTGGTGCTGACCAATCAAGTAAAATGCTGATGTGGAAGTATGAGGGGTAGGAGTGTAAAACCTTAAAACTAATATTCCTAAAATGAAAAAAGTTAACACTTTACTTAATACTAATATAACTCACGCCCAACCAAAACCATTTCTGGAATTAATGAAGAAAAAAAACAAAAACCTCCCTTTCGTTCCCCTTCCCTCAAAACCAGGTCGTCTCCCGTTCCTCCGCCGTCCCACCCACCCACACGCCACCCCAGCCCACTCACACGCCACCGCTCCGTGCCACCTCTACTCTAGTTTCTTAGTCCGATTCCCTGTTGTTACTTCTCTTTTCACCACCGAAAATACCCATCAATCTCTTCTTTAACTTCGCCAACATCACCTCGTCATCTTCAACTCACCATCATAAGACTCTATAGCCACGAAACTCGAAGCTCTTAAACAGAGCAACCACCAATTGAAATCAGGTCTGGGTCCTTTGTCTCCCCCCCCCCTCTCTCTCTCCAGATCTGGTTTCGAAATCATGTCGAATTTTGTTTTTACTGATTATCTCTATTGTCAAATTCAATTCAGAGGTGTAAATGTGGGTTTAGTCAAATTTATTTTCTAGATGATTTCGATTTTGTATGATTTAAATTGGGTTTGAAAATAAGATACTTGATAATTGGTTATTGGGTTTGAATTCATGAGATGAATTGGGGTGTAACCCAAATCTATTGTTGGTAATGGCGATGTTCGATTAATGTTTTAAATGTGTTTGATTTTGGGTGGCCGAAGAATGAGAGATAATTGATAAGTTTGATTAGTTTGTGAAACCTTTATTAAGTTCAGAGATATGGGGATTTTTTGAAGTACAAAGATTTGGTGGTGGTAACGGTGGTGGTGTGGTAGCAGTGATGCTTGTAAGGGGGGAGGTGATGGTGGTGGGGAAGATTGGTAGGGAGTGGGAGGTGAATTCTTTTATTTTTTAATTTACACTTTCACCCCTTTATTTATCTGAACCTTTCAAACCCAAAATTATGAGGTTATGGTGCCACCTCAGCTTAGTTAACGGCAACTTGAAAGGAAAGGAACGTTTAATGCCAAAGTAGTCAAGTTTAGGTAAAAAAAATTAGTACTACCGGGATGAGGACGAAAAAGGTACTTTACTCGCCCAAATAAGTACCAACTAGGATTTGATGATTTGCATATTAATTTTTGTATTTCAAATAACAACAACAAATCCTTAGTCCCAAAATAATTTGAGGTCGGCTAAAATTTTTGTATATTGGGGAAAAATACTACGAGTATAACAGTATACTGGGGTACTGCTCCTAGGATTTTGAATTTCAATTTTCAACTAGGATCTGGATCTTAGAAGAAACAGATCTGTCTGTCTCCATTTTCATCCTTATCAAGAATTGAAAGCATGAATTAAGTTCATGACCAGATCAGTGTGCGTGTGTGTGAATCAACTAATAAACCCTAGAAAATAAACGAGAATTAAGTACTAGTATTTCAAAAAAGCAAAGAATTAGGAGAAGAAGAAGAAGAAGAATAGAGGGACCTTGAGGGTGCCTTTGCAGTGGTGGCAGCGGAAGCAAGCTTTATGGTAGATGCGATTGTCGGCGGTCAATTTGTCAACCAGATAAACAGTCTTCTCACAGGCCATACATTTTTGAGTTGTCCCTGCAAACGCCATTCTTATTATTAATAATAATAATATACCCTTCTTTCCTCTCTCTCTCTCTCCACTCTTACTATGTGTTGTGTGTGTGAATGAAGAAGAAGAAGAAGAAGAAGAAGAAGAAATGTGAATTGAGGGTTTGAATTGATGCACCAAACAAAAACTATAAAGATAGTTATGGAGGAGGATTATTAAAGGCAGTGGGCCCACTTTCCCGCAATCATGTTTGTCTGAATATTGAAGCATCCAACAACCTGTCATTAGATTTTTTCCTACTCTGGTACCGTTTTGTGAAGGACACGACCTACACCCACCTCACTCTATTTTCCTTTTTTCGTGATAATCTCCTACTCCCTCCGACCCGTTCAAAAGGATAAAATTAGTGCAAAAATAATAAAAGTGATGTAGAAAAAAAAAATGTATAGTAAAATAAATGGTGTGAGTAAAAAGTGATGTAGGAAAGAGAAAGTGAGGTATGAAATACTCCAGCTAGTGAATATTTATTGTGAGGAGTATAATAAGTGAGTCCCACAAATAAAAAAGTAATAAAAATTTTTCCATTTTTGGGTTGTACCCTTTCAAATGGGACGGACACCCAAAAAGGAAATTTATGCCCTTTCGAACGGGACGGAAGGAGTATATAATTGAATAAATATCACGAAATATAATTTGTATTTTTTTTTAATATTGACAAGATAAATGTAACATTTATTTTCTATAGTAAGTAAGAAATTTATTGTAATAAAGAAAGAATATATTTCTAAATATAAATCCTATTAATTAAAAAATAATTATTCCCTCGATTTCATTATAAAATGAATATTTTAAATAATTTTAAATTTAATTTTAATTAATAATAATTATGAATATTTATTTTGAGATGGGGACGAGTTATATTTATATTTTGGTATACAAAAATGTGGTTCTTTCCTTCAAACTTAATGCTCTTTTTCTCTCAATTGAAGAAGTGTATGTTGGGACTTTTGCACTATTTTTTTTCTGAAATAATTCATTTAAAAAAAATAATACCCAAAATAATTCACCTTTGAAACTATTTTCTAAAATAATCAATTTTTTGTAATTCGCTACATGGTGTAGCGATTTCAACATTTATCCGTTGAAACTCGTTACACCATATAGCGAGTTTAGTGTAACATGGATTAACCGTTTGAAAATTAATTGTAATTAACAAAGTAAAACTTGTTACACCATGTATCGAGTTTCAAAGGTCTTTTTCCATTAGATAAGGTTTGCAGATTCAGATCAATTCGCATATCATCTCATACCTACTTAAAAAAAAAAAAAATCAAATTTTCACATCATTTAATTTCAGAATCGTTAAATACCAGGAATCAAAGTAAATTAACATCATCTTAATTGTTGTTTTCACTTGTGTTTAGATATATAAATTAATTTTTTTTTTATTGTGTTTTAGTATATTATCTATATATACTCCCTCCGTCCCACCTCACTTGACACCCAAGAGGTGGGCACAAAAACTAAGAAAAAAGAATAAAATAAAAAAAATGTGTGGTAGAAAATGAAGAGAGAGAATGAGTGGGGTAAATAGTAGTGTTGGTTGAATAAATTGAGTGGTGAAAAATGAAGAGAGAGAATGAGTGGTGGGGTCCATCTAATATAAAAATATAAAAATTAGGCTATTTTTGGGAGGTGTCAAGTGAGCTGGGACGACCCAAAATGAAAATAAGTGTCAAGTGAGCTGGGACGGAGGGAGTATATAATAACAAGGTTTTGGTAATTAGAGGGGCTTCGAGGGGCATTTTTGTCATTTCACTTGGTGGCAAATTGGCAAATAAATCGGCTGAAATGGCAGGTGGCGAGCTATGATTGGGTGAGGTTTAATTTTTTTTTTTTTTAAATCAATTAGGACACGTGTCGGGTGTAGAGTCAAGGGTATTTCGGACCTTTCCATGGCGCGTGTAAGACACGCACCTACAAAGGCGCGTTTTGCAGGTTAACTTTTTTTTTTTCATTATATTTGCCACGTGTCGATCCATGACTGGCTGGAAGGATTTTCGAAAAAAAAATTATCCTATTTCTTTGACCTCAAATATTTTATAATAAATTATTTTTTTTAAAAAAAAATATACCAAAATTCATATTTTTTTTCCTCTTTAAATAGAGACTTCTTTCATTTGATTTGGACACAAAAAAAAATCCTCTTTTTTAAATATAAACTTCTTAATTATCCTTTGCTAAATTTTCAATATCTTTTTAGTGAAATTAATTAAGTGTGAAGCGTTTTTTTTTATTATAAATGATAATATTTATAATAATAATAATTTTAGTAATTAAAAAAATAATTTATTTTGTACTAAATTAATTATTTTTAAAAAAAATTACACCAAAATTCATAAAAAAAAATCTCTATAAATAGAGACTTCTTTCATTTGATTTTGACACAAAAAAAAAATCTCTCTTCTTTTAATATAAATTTTTTAATTATGATTTGCTAATTTTTCAATTTCTTTTTAGTCAAAATTTTCAATATATATATATATATATATATATATATATATATATATATATATATATATATATATATATATATATATATATATATATATATATATATATATATATATTGGAGAATAGTAGTGATTTTTTTTGTCTTATTTACTATTTTTTATGTAGAACTTAAAACTCATCTTTGTTTCTTGGTTTAATTTTTTCGTTAATTTATAACTCATATTAGAAGTCAATATAATATAGTTTTAGCAATAAGCATAAAATAATTAGTTATAGATCACTATCTCTCTCTCTATAAAAAAAGACTTGCTTAAGTTTTAAAATAAACGAGGGCACATTTGTAGTTACTCGGTTAGAATTGAAAATCTATGAAGGGCAAAAAGATTACTGAAAATGAGTAGCTTATTTAAGAAGATTTGTACATCATGTTAAAGATACACATGTGCACACAGTAAAACACATTAGAACAAAATATTAAGTAACTAAATGAGTTATAATCTCAATTTTTATGAAATGAAATAAATTATTTTTATGAACAATTACCCAAATAAAGTGGATAGTAAATGATTTATTTTAATTGTTATTTTTTTATTGGTTAAAATTATGAAAGCCGTAAATTACACGGGCCTAAAGAGGCGCGTGAATGCATTAGGATTTTTTTTTAGTTAACATTGGACACGTGTCATCCGTACGTGGAAGGGCAATTTTGACATTTCTCTGGGGCGTGTACTTCACGCGCCGACAACGGTGCGTTTATGCAGTTTTTTTTCTTTTATTTCTTAAGAATTTTGTCACGTGTCGCCCTTCTATTTGATTGGCTGGCTGAATTTTGGATTTTTTTTACATCATATTTCTTTACCCTCGATTATTTTATAATCAATAAATTTTTAAACTTTTTTTACACCAAAATTCATATTTTTTTTCTTTAAATAGAGACTTCTTTCATTTGATTTGGACAGATAAAAATAAACCCTCTTTTTTAATTATAAATTTCTTAATTATCTTTTGTTAATTTTTATTTTTTTCAATATATTTTTAGTAAAAATTAAATAAGTGTGAAATATTTATTTTTAATTATAAATGATAATATATATGGTTATTTAATATAATAATAATTTATATCTATAGATAAAGAATATAAAATAAAATAGATGTGGGTTTTGGTTTCTATTAAAGAATATAAAATAAAATAAAAGTGGTGGGATATAGGATATATGATGAGTTGGAATGGTGTTGAATTTTATAAACAAAACAATTGTGTATTTATAAAGTATATATGGTTATTTAATATAATAATAATTTATATCTATATATATATATGAGGGATTGTAATGAATGTGAGTTTTGGTTTCTATGTAATAAGTGAGATGGGGTAATATGGTTATTGTGTCTATTTTAGTTCGATATATCAAACAATTTATTTATTTTAAAAAAAAATCTTTGAAGCATAGTAAATAAAGTATTAATAAATTTGTCGATTTTTCTATTCGTCTCAAAATATTGTGTATTTATAAAGACTAATATCGGGAAAGATGACCATCATTTTTAAAATTTTGATTGAAGTGTATGTCAATATAATAAGAAATAAAGATAGTATAAATTTGTATTTTAAAATAGGGAGAGGAAGAAGTGGGTTGAGTTTGATGAGGAAGCGGGGGGTTTAGGAAAATTTCTTTTCATTTAACAAAATTGTTAGTATTTTTATTTTTCTCCTAAAAATTAAATAAGTTACATTGAAAATAAATATCATAATTATGTTAATAATGAGTTAATGTAAATAAATATGACATAATTTTTTAGATGTACGAGCATGAGTTAATCGAAAGTTTCCATTTAAAAAGGAATGATATTAATTTTTATTAGATAACTGTACTATCCTTTTGGTATGAACAAATATTTTGTTTTACAAATTTATTTTTATCAAAAAGAAATAAAATATCATATTTTTTTCACTAGATTTCCAATCTTCACATTTTTTTACTAATTTCAATAACTTATTTCGTATGTGATAAACATGTTCGTGTGTTTTATTTACTTTTTTAAATGATAAAATACTACAGAATTGTATACAGAGAAATGCATATTCCTTATGATTTTTGTTTCATTCCTATTTTATTGTTTTCTAATTGTTATGTACTGACAATGTAGTCTTTAAGGAAGTATTCCATAATGTATAAACGAATTGATTTTTTGATTTATTTTAGTTCAATTTTTGTCTTTTGAATATATAGTAACGCCCAGTGCATCACACGGGAGTCAATCTAGTAGATATAAATATTAGGGTTTTGTTATATAGGTTTTAACACTTTGATTTTGTAATTTAGGGTTAAAGATGAACGGGGGTTCAATCATTTTCATGTGCTATTGGGGAGGTGATAATGAACAACCATTTGATGGTCCTCATTTTCAAAAAGGACCAAAATGTCTAATTGTCGATTGAGATACAATGAGTTGATTGATAAATTATATAAAAATATGGGATTAGATCGGTCACAATATGATTTGGAAGTCATTTATAAATGCTCTCATACTTTTGAAAGCGGGATGGGTGAGTACTTTAATTTCCATATTGAAGATGATGCGTGTATTGATATAATGTTCGATGTTTTAGCTAAATTTGGGGGGATGGGTAATTTGCAGTTGTATGTGGTCGTAAAATTGATTGAAAATCGACGTTATCCAGAGTTTGAAATACTGCACACAGAGATCATTTATGGGTATTCACCAAGTTGTAACTGTGATGCAGGGGTTGATCAAAGTATACAAACACTTGTATCAACTCAAACATCAAATTATGGTAACATCGCATGCCCATATGATCCAGTTAATGATGATAATTCTGAAGATGGTGTAGATTATGAAAGAAAAAGAAGAAGAAGACACTGATATAAATGCAATGCTAGACGATGTTGATGATGAATATCAGTAGGGTAGTAGTGATTTTGATATCAATTTAGCATAGGGTGATGATGAATATCAGTAGGGTAGTAGTCATTACGACATTCTTAAGACTATAGCGAAAGATACGTGGTGGTCAAATGTGTATCATCGATATTGCTTGAGACATATGCGAGCAAATTTCTTTGATAAGCATAGAGGGGAAGGTTTGAAGTATCTGTTTTGGAGAGCGAGTAAAGCAAGTCAAGATATAAAATTGAAATCTACCTTAGAGAGTATCCGTTCAATTAACCCCGAGGCAATTGCATGATTTCTGAATTTAGGTGCGAGAAAATGGACATTGGCACACGATGGTGATTACAGATATAACATTATGACTACTAACATGTCTGAGGTATTCAATGGTGTCATGAATGGAGCCCGTGGGATGTCAATAACAACAATTGTTGAAACTGCCTTCGGAAGTAGTACTAATAACCCTAACATCAATCCCCTACACCAATTCAGTCAGAAAGTTAATTACTGATACTTGAAGAATAGCGAGAAAGGCATGACACATCAGATAAGAAGGTTCAACACTCATGAGATGGCGGTATATCAAGTGACAACCGCACGTCAGGGTGATAAAGGTGAAAATATCCAAATTGTCTGATTTAATTAGCGCACATGCACATGTGGTAAATGGGTTATCTATCACATGCATTGTTCCCATCTTGTTTCATGTAGCCATGCACAACATCTTGATGTTCGTTCTTTCGTTTCTCCATTTTACACCATTAGGGAGTACTACAATACATGTAAGGAAACATTTTAACCAATCCACCACGACGCTAGTCTATCCAACAAGGTGACACCACGACGAAATGAAAGCGGACTGGCAACCTGCAGTCCAACCCAAATTAAACGAGCTCTGTGGCCCTCATGTGCAGTCAAAACAGAGTTATCGATAGTCTAAATGAAATAACAAATATACTAACAATTGAGTTCAAAATAGCCCACAAATTGAGTTCGAAACCCCAAAATTTCAAATATACCAACAATTGAGTCCATTAACAACACTAATTGAGTTCAATATTAACATGTACAATACAACAACTCGCTACACCATTTAGCGAGTTCTGTGTATGCGTAGAAACTTAGTTTTTTTTTTTACATATTGTAAGTCGCTAGGAAGGGGATTCTGATTTTTGAAGAGTCGCTACACCATGTAGCGAGTTCTGTGTACGCGTGAACTCGCTATACGGTGTAGCGAGTTTGACTGGGTTAATTACAGATAATTAATCAAACGCTTTAATCAATGTTGTACTAAACTCGCTAAATGATGTAGCGAGTTTCGACGGTCAAATGTTGAAATCACTACACCATGTAATGAGTTCTAAAAATATGGTCATTTTGAAATATAGTTTCAAATGTAAGTTATTTTGTAAATTATAGGAAATAAATGGGAGGAATTTAGAAAAGTAAAATAATGACGTGTTTTGCAAGTGTAGACAATTGGATAGGAGTGAAAAGGTAAGATATGTGGATAGTTGTCGTAAGTATGATAAGGGTGTCTTATTTCGATTTTGAAAATTTGCTTACTATAGTGTAACGTTCAAAATGTGTCTTTTTGCATATTATAATGAGATATAATGAGACGGAGAGTATTATTTTGTGAAATTACTAAAATCGTCCCCCTTCCTTTTCCAAATTTCAATATAAAACTCCGCCCCACCCTTCATTTTCCAAATTTCAAAATTTCATTTATGAGGGGATTTGAATCCAGAACTTTATAAATTTCAAAGAAAGTCGAGGCTGACTGTGAATCCCCCCCTTTTTTTTTTTTTTTTACTTTCAAATCTTATATCATCCTTAGTAATTATGTAAATATGTTAGAAAAATATTTTTTACACAAAAAAAATAGGAGAATAGGGAGAGAAAATAGGAGTGATTTGACAACTTAAAAACCAACTCATATTTATCACTAATTTTAAAACCTTTTACACATAAAAATTTGTAAAAAAATTGAATTAAAAAGGTAAAAATTTATCCCTATCTTAACCCCTCACAACAAATTTAATCCGGCCAAATTTTTTTTTTTTGAATAATAGAAATAACTAAAAGTGATTACTGAAATATCCGAAAATTTTGGATTTTCAATTTTGAAAATCAAGTTCAAATAAAATTGAACTTCAAAATAATTGAAATTTCATAAGTACTTATAGATAGGGAAAAAATTAAGAATTTTTGTTAAAAACCTTTTAATTTCACAAACTCTAAATCTATAAAAATAGACTTTTTGAAACTCAAAATTTAATTAATAAAAATTCGAAAATATAAAGAAGAAATAAAAAAATTAATGTAGCACCTACTAATATGTTGCTAGCAATGTTGGATAACACATAAGACAACATATTTGAATAAAATCTCCTTGATATTTATAACATATATGAACTTATCATTTTCTTAGACAATGTTAAACAAACTTTACACTTTCTTTAGATAACATATTTGAATAAAATCGCATTCATTATTATTTTTGCTTGAATTGCTAGAATATAGGCTCTATAATGCAAATAAATAATTATGTTCTCACGTGCCAATTCATAAATGCCAAACAGAGGACATGCTAAGACCATCCACTATGGTGACTCTCCAAGTGAGAGTCACCCCCCAAATAAAAAAAAAAAAAAAAAGCAAAGGAAAGTCACGAAATGGAGTGATTCGGGCAATCAGCCAACCTGGCGGTTGACCCGGTTGTGCAATTTCTTTTTTTTTTTTTTTTTTTTTTGATTTAATTATTTTGATTTTGTATTTATATAAATATATTTTTAAAATTAATATATTTTATATATTAATTTTATTTTTAAAAGGTTGGGTTGGGTGGGGGTGGGTCGAGGTCACTGATGGGAGTATAAATTATATAAGGTTGGGTTGGATTGGGTTGGGTGAGAGAAATTAATATTTTATTTGAGGTTGGGTTGGGTCAGGGTCACTGATGGGGATGGTCTAATACCCTATAAGCTCTGTAAATAGTGATCTATAACCTACTCCCTCCATCCCACTACAATGTGCACACTTACACTTAGTAAGTGTTGTGAATATGAAAAGTGAGATTGGAGAGAGAAAGTGGAATAGAAAATAGTGAGTTGATTGGTGATGTGAGTATAAAAGTAAAGTATGAGAGAGAATTAGTGAGTGAAATAGTAAAGATTCTTTGTCATTTTAAAAAGTATGAAATTTGTAATGAGATATCCAATGATGAAAGTGTGCAGCTTGTAGCAGAACGGAGGAAGTACGTGCTAATAAATAATCAGCAACCACGACTAGATAGACGAAAAGCTTACAGAAAAGCATATCCAGCAATTCAAATTCAAGCAAAAATAATAACGAAGGCGAACTATAACACTACTACATTTCTGACCTAATGTAACGCATCTAACGCATCTAATGTAACGCCACGAGCTAATGTAACGCATCTAATGCAACGCCAGAGCTAATGTAACGCATCTAATGCAACGCCAGAGCTAATGTAACGGCTAATGCAACGCCAGAGCTAATGTAACGCATCTAATGCAACGCCAGAGCTAATGTAACGCATCTAATGCAACCCCAGAGCTAATGTAACGAGTCTAATGCAACGCCAAAATCCTAATGTAACGCCTAAATTATTAATGCAACGCCAAAATCCTAAACCCTAATCCCTAAACCTATATCCTATATCCTATACCCTATGCCCTATACCCTATACCTTATACCTTATACCCTATACCCTATACCCTATACCCTATACCATATATACTATATCCTATACCCTATACCATATACCCTATACCCTATACCCTATATCATATATCCTATACACTATACCCTATACCCTATGCCCTATACACTATATACTATACCCTATATTTAAGGTGCACAGTCAATATTGTATGCCCTTTCGGTTCTATGTTGTGAGGAAAATGGTTTTGTGTTGCATCTTTATGTGAAATGAGACCAATGGGCAATGGTAGTGACATTCATATGGTGTCCATCTCTCTTCGCTATAGAGCCGGATAATGAAGCGCAACAATCATAGATAAGCTATATTTTGCTGCTTCTATCAAATAGTTTTTCGAAATTTTTTTGGACACTCACTTTGGGACGGAGGGAGTACACCAGTTATATTCCATTTCTGATGGAATGTCTTTTAAGGTTGTCTGCTGTGTCATCATTTCGTTTCATGCCTGCAGGTGTTGCCCCTTTGATATTTCTGCTACTCCTTGTTGGGTCATCTGCAAGACCTCTCTATCCACTTCCTAGTAGAAGAAATGACAGAACCAAACAGCCACTGCAAACTTTTCGGCCGTACAACATTGCTCATCGGGGTACTAGACTAGACTCTTTTTGTCCTTCACCAAGCTTGTTTACTTGATATTGTGTAGTGGATTTTTCTCTCTCTCAACTCATTAGGGCTTAAAGAGGCTGAAACTTGACCATATCCTAAATCAATTGTTTGTGTAACTCTTTATACGTTACTATTGGCATTCATGCAAGTCAATATTAAAATGTAAATGCTCTGGACCATGGGTAAATGTTTATAGAAAGACTACTTGTAGGTAGCGTAATTTCCGTGTAATAAAAACATTACTCCCTTCGTCCCACAATAAATGTCACGGTTGACTTGTCAACGTTTTTAAGGAAGTTGCTTTACTAGTTTGTACATTACTTGTACAATGATAAAGTTGCAGCAATTCACTTTCCTTATTTAGAAATGCGACATTTATTTTGGGACAACCCAAAATAGAAAGTGCCACATTTATTATGGGACGTAGGGAGTACTTGTTTAGCCATACATTGCACGTAACGAGTTTTATTGGCTTTAGATCGGGAATCATACCACCGGTGCGGCGATGGTGGGACTTCATCACGTAGAATCCATTGTTAAATTTCTTGTGCGCTTAGTTGTCTATACGGTTATACTCCCGATTGAAGACAATGCTTCACTATTCCTTTACGTGGTGAAAGCGTTTACTTCCCTCTTTTGGAACACTAGAATCCTTTGGTCCACAATTTTTTTGTTTCCACATGTTAAATCATTTGTATGCACTAGTTTTTCACTTTAATAGGGTTGAAAGGATTTCCTTAGTTTACTAAGTCAAAGTGATCACTTTTACGGATCAAAGTGGAGTATATATTTTGATGCTTCAGTGTCGGTATTTGGCGAGTTTCGTATGCCGCAGTCTACCTTCCTTTTCGCAACTTGTTCGAGTCCAATATGTTATGCTTTGAAGTTTACATGAATATATTCCATTTGTGAAGAAAGTATGTTTAAGCTTTTCAGGAATGCAATTTCTAAATGTACCTACTAATGATGATTATGTGTTGCTTCCTTTTGACCCTCTTCATCTGAGTAAGTAGAAAACCTCTCACCTTCAAGAATGATCTTAAAGTGCTGGCTTCTCATGATCCTACAGGTTGCGAGACAACTATTACAGGCCGATTTGAAGAAGGCCGCTCTTGCAAGGTTGAGTGTAGTGAACAGGAGCCCGAAGGTTGCCAAGTCCGGTGTCAAGAAGAAGAGACATGTGCCACATAACTTATCTACTTTTTTTTGTTATGTTAAAAACTTGTTAGATTTTTACCACTTATATAATGTAATTAGTATGTGTCGATGACACGTTGTCATGTGTACATATATATATTATGTATCTTTTGGGAATGAAGTTTGTCAATACATGTTAATTATCATGTCAATTTATTTTTTATATAATATTTTTTTATTATTTAATTGTATAAATATTACTATTAGTAATCAATATTAATACATAACAACAGCCGTTACATTAGGTGTGCATCTGCTTTTTGGCGTTACATTAGGTATTCAACTACTTTTTAAATTGGCGTTGCATTAGGTACTCATCTACTTTTTGGCGTTGCATTAGGTGTTCATATAGTTTTAAAATTGGCGTTGCATCAGGTGAATTGGCGTTGCATCAGGTATTCACCTGATGCAACGCCAAAGCTCTGGCGTTACATTAGCTTACTATGTCGTTGCATTAGACCTAATGCAACGCAAGAGAATGCAACGGCCATTTGGCGTTACATTAGGCCTAATGTAACGATTTTTGGGCCCTAATGCAACGAAAATTGGCGTTACATTAGGTCAGAAATGTAGTAGTGTAACCTCATCAACAAGATCAACATAATGATTAATGAGGTCACATTTCTGCTGCAAGTAACGAAAACATCAAAACTTATTAAACGGGATGAGTACACAATAGAAACCCAAACATTGACAAAAACTATCGCAAGATTACAACCACGAAGAATGAATGATATCATGACCACTATAGAAAGGAAGAAAAACACAATAGTTGCTAAAGGGTAAGTCCAGGTGTATGGTGTTGATTATACTGATATTTATCCTATTGTAAAGCTAATATTTTTAGTTGCTTCTACTTATTGGGTCTTACATACGCGAAAGCATGTATCTTCACAATGATTTACAAGAATAGAACAACCTCCGAATTTGTTGCTAGAGTGGTGAAGGGATATAGTGTGCATGCTAGCATGACAAAATTTTGGCTTGGCTAAGAGAAATACTACCTCATAAATGCCTAAAGCTGATACTTGTAAACAAGATCCAGCAAATGCCTAATGAACCTCGTGGACTATGACATACCTCAACAAGAGCTATTAGCGCTTGGTCAAGCCTGTCCCAGTTACACCATTGAACCTAAGCGAGAGTCTCCGATTTTACATGATATTAACTGCGCTCCACGTGCAACTCCATTAAGAAGAGGTTCCTACGGGGAAATCTTACTTTTAGCGGCAGTTAGTTTTTCCATGTCATTAAAGTGTAACACATGTATGAGAACATCCACAAGAGATAAGATTGTCTTACATTTGGATGGAAGGCAGTAGCAATACCTGCAACACGAGTGCCGTGGGAGTCGCTAACTGTTACAATATTTAAGATGTTGCATCATCATACACATTGGCTAAAAAAAGGGGCATCTAACTTGCTAAAAACTCCAAACTTGTGCTCAATCTTGCAAGGTTAGTTTCAAGGAGTCAGCTAATCCTGTAAGTGTCCATAATTTGAAATTGCAGCTAAAACTCTGTTGTGAGATGAATACAAAGTTCAATTAAGAAGGCCAAGCACACATTAGATAATCAAATGGAAAGATTCCTAATAGGTGAAGTACCTAACTTATAATTCGTTAGGGAAGTGAAATCAGAAAGTTAGGGAAGTGAAATCAGAAAGATTTCCACACTTGGGGTCATCCTCAACCTCAAGACTGTGTAGTCCATCGTGCCATACGACAGCATCAATTAAAGGACTCTTGTCAAGGTAGCGCAAAAACACAGAGACATGGTCAAACATAGGAAATAAAGAAAGAAAAATCTCTGAAGTACGGAAGAACAGAAACTTCATCTAAGACATATATACCTCACCTCAGCTTGCTTTCGTAAATAATCAACTTTACTTTCTAGGTACTCGCGAGTCTATTTCAAGCTTTCCCCATTGATTCTGGTATGTTTCTACCTAAAAAAAAAATGTTACAATTAGACCAGAACATGATAAGATCACAAGTCTAAAAGAGAGTATAGAGGCTTTCAAGAAAATAAGTGATAACTACTGGGCAAAGACAGATTCCCTACAATTGAGACGGTGATTTCCGTAATTTGTTGAGAGTGACAACCATTTGGTTCTGGAATATTTATTAGCCTTCCAAAAACGAAGAGAAATGACATATATTTAAAAAAAAAAAAAATAGGAAACAAATTTCGAAGTAAGGAAAATGGGAAGGAATGGAATGATAAGATGACAAAGTTTTTACAAGATAGACTACCTGCAAATTAACCGAGTTTGCCTTTTCATGGAGTGATGGAAAATTCAAGAAAGTAAGACAAGAAGTGAACTAAAAGCTTGGCAGCTGAAACTAGAATCAGGAATTATCAAAAGGCATAAGAATTTTTCGGGAGGGATCGATATTCAAGACACCTAAATATATTAACTAATATATTTCTTTTACTAATACTAATTATCAGCTCAGTAGAGGGTTCGTTCAAGGACGAAATGTAACGGAGATTCAGTAGAAAGTGCTTCAGATACAATTATAAGGACCCATAAAGGATTGAAAAACACTTACCGCATTTTTCTCATCTTCATTGGGTTCTACAACAGTAAATCAGACAACTCTCTTTTTATCCACCACACAGGCTCCTCATTAGTGGCTATCATGGTCTAGGTTGACGATTTCATCATCACCTGTTCCTCCCCTGCAGAAGTCTCTAACATGATTGATAGTATTTGTGCCACTTTTGAAAGTTGCCGACTTGTTTCTCTTGAATTCTTTCTCAGCATATATAGAAACTCATCGCTCTGACACCTCATCAGCTCCTTGATTCTTAGTCAAGCTCAGTATGCTGCTGATCTTCTCCGTAAGTTCAAATTGGATGGTTGCAAACCTGCCACCACTCTAGTTGCCCCTGGGTCACATCTCTCGGCTCATGATGGTGTACCCCATCTTCAATATCACCACGTACCGCAGCATGTTTGGCGGACTGAAGTATCTCACTCTGCCACGATCAGACATCTCCTTTGCCGAGAATCAAGTCTGCCAATACATGCATGCCCCACGATTTACCCACCTCGTTGTAGTGAAATGAATATTCCGGCACATCAAAGGAACTATGTTTTTCGGTCTTCACTTCTCACGGTCAACCGGGGCCTTTTCTGACTCAGATTGGACACGATCACCTAATGATCGTCGCTCCACAATGGGTGCATGTATTTTCATGCAATTGGTCAGAACTTAGTAGCATGGACGGTAAAGAAACAGACGACAGTAGCTCGCTCAAGCAGTGTGGCAGAGTATCAGGCATTAGCCGCTACTGCCACTGAGCTACAGTGGTTTCCTTTTTGTTGGGCATCTTCATGACTCCTTCACAACTGTACTGCGATAACATTTCCGCGCTACACATGTCGCGCAATCCAATATTTCACGCACGAACAAGAAATGTCAAAATTGACTCATTTTGTAGACGGCCTTCATCAACGTGGTTTCTTGCAGTTATCCAATGTGGCTATGGCAGATCAGCTTGCTGATAAGTTTGCTAAAGGCATGTCCCGACCATGTCTATATCTGTTTCTGATCTTTTCTCTGCCTCATGTTCTAACATGTAGTAGATTCAGGTTAATGATTTAAGTTGATGATCAAATAATCATTCATTAATTAAAAAAAAAAAAAAAAACTATAGAGAAGATGTGGAAGAACACATCAGTATCACCGAATATTTTTGCTGTTAAACCTTGTGCGTTTCATCATCTATGTTACTCCCTCTGTACCAAAATAATCTTTTCATTTTTTTATCGTTAACACGAAGATAATTTTTTATTTTATTTTTGATAAATCAAATGTGACCGGGACGGAGGAAATATGATATTTGAAGGTGGGTTAATTCATCACCGGTTGCCTTTGTTGAAAATTGGAGAATATAACAAACGGTGTGTTATTTCAAAAGGGTTTCTTAAAAATGATAAACCAAATTAGACCCAAGAGTGAAGAGTAAGATGAAAGAATTGGCAAAAGATGAATATTTCTATTGATATTGTAAAGTATTTATACAAATTTCTGAGAGGGATTTATGGGATTTACAATATATTCTAGGCTATACAAAGTGATTTGAATGTAAATACAAAATATTCAAAACTTGGTAACTGAAGTATGTACAAAAGGTATGTGCTGAAAATCATGTAACAGGAGGATTCCTTGGAGGATTATTTGTAGGGGTTGGAGTCTTTCTTGCTGGAGGATTATTATGCTTAACATGCTCCCGCAAGACGGACGTTCCAAGAGTAAGTCCGATCTTGGAGATCAATGATGTGAACCGCGTACGAGGCAGAGGTTTTGTAAGAGCGTCTGCTAGTTGATCAGTGCCGGAGATATGTTGAACCCTTAGAGTACCAAGTTGAACCTGTTCTCGCACAAAGTGAAACGCTAGAGCAAGGTGCTTCATCCTAGAGTGAAAAACTGGGTTGGCCGAGTAGGTGGTGGCCCCGAGATTATCACAATAGATGACTGGTGGTGAGGAGGAAGAGATGCCGAGTTCAGATAAAAGATTTGTGACCCAAATTACTTCAGCAGTGGTAGCAGCGATGGCACGGAATTACGCACGTGGAGGAGCGAGCAATAGCTCGTTGTTTCTTGGAAGACCAAGCAAGTGGGTTGCGACCAAGATAGACTAGGAAACCAGTGGTAGAGACGAAGTCATCTTTATCACCGGCCCAATCGGCGTCGCAAAAGGCATGAAGAGATGACAGAGAGTTCTTGAAGAGTTGGAGTCCCATATGAATGGTTCCATGGAGGTAGCGGAGGAGACGTTTAAGAGTAGTCCAGTGGGATTCTTGTGGGTGATGAAGATATTGTGCTAGTTTATTGACAGTGAAGGCTATGTCAGGGCGAGTGAGAGACAAGTATTGGAGGTCGCCAATAAGAGCGCGGTATTCGAAGGATTACTGAGATGGAGTGTCCGGGGGGTGGAGGAAAGAGGTGGGTAGGTGGCCATAGGTGTGGAAGAGGGTTTTGAGTATAACATGTTGTGACGTGAGAGTATGTCAGTGATATACTTGGATTGGGTGAGGAGAAGACCAGAAGGATTGGGTGTGACCTCAATACCGAGAAAGAAGGAGAGAGGACCAAGGTCTTTAATAGAGAAACGAGTGGCTAAGCTGTCAATGAATGATTGGAGAAAAGAGACAGAAGGGCCAGTGACGATTATGTCATCAACATAGACAAGAAGAATAAGATGATGCGAGTTGTGGTTGTAAAGAAATAAGGATGGATCAGATAGAGATGTTGTGAAGCCAAATGAGAGAAGAAATGATTTAAGGGCGGTGTACCAAGCACGAGGAGCTTGTTTAAGACCATATATGGCTTTGGATAGGCAGCAGAGACATGAGAGGGTTGGGTAGTGTTTTCAAAACCGGGGTTGGGACATATAGATCAAGTTTCAGTGAGATGACCTTGGAGAAAGGCATTATTAACGTCGAGTTGGCGAAGAGACCAATTTTGAGTTATTGCAAGGGAGAGAATGAGGCGTATAGTGACTGGTTTGACAACAGGGCTGAATGTATCGGAGTAGTCAAGACCGGGGCGTTGATGGAAACCTTTAGCAACCAAGCGGGCTTTGTATTTTTGGATAGTATTGTCCTGGATTGTATTTGATGCGATAAACCCATTTGCAACCAACAATATTAGGAGCTTCATGTGAGGGTACTGAGGTCCAGGTGTTATTTCGAATAAGGGCATTGTACTCATCAAGCATAGCATCATGCCAATGAGGGTGGAGAGAGCTTGTTTAGTAGTGGTAGGAAGGGATGTAGGCGAGGATAAAGAGGCAAGGTGGGCATATTTGGGGTTTGGTTTAACAATATTGTTGGTGAGGCGAGTTATAATAGAGCGGGGGGGTATAGTGGCAGCGGGTGGTTCAGGGGAGGGAGGAGGTATTTCGGGTTACGGTGTGATGGGCGGTCGCTCACTTTTGGTTGGGCGGTCGCCCAGTGGGCGTAGGTTCAGTGGGGTGTGTTAGTGGGTGGGCGGTCGCTCAGCCCAGGGTGGGCGGTCGCCCGAGGGAAGGATTCAGCCGTGGAGTGTATGTGGGTGGGCGGTCGCTCGGCTGGGGATGGGCGGTCGCCCAGTGAGCGAAGGTGGAAGGTGGCGTGGGAGAGGGTGGATCAGTGTTGGGCGAGGGAGAGGTAATAGTAGAGGTGGATGTGGGAACAATAGGAAGGGAGAAAGTACACCATTGGGAGGGAGATATATGAGGGGATGAAGGGGTGGTGTTGGTGAGGGATGTATAAGGAAATAGGGTTTCGACAAATGTGACATGTCGAGAGGTGTATAGACGATTGTTTGTAGGGTCTAGACAGTGGTAGGCACTTTGAGATGGGGAGTAGCCGATAAAAATGCATGGGGTAGATTTAGGTGCTAATTTGTGAATGGAGTAAGGGCGTAACCAAGGGTAACAGAGGCACCCAAAAGACCGAAGTTTGTGATAGTTGGGTTGTGTTTGGAAGAGACGGAAGTACGGAGACTCATTATTGAGGGTGGTTGTGGGCATTCGGTTGATAAGATATGTGGCAGTAGTTAGAGCATGTGACCAGAATGTGAGAGGAAGTTGAGATTGAGAGAGAAGTGTAAGGCCGGTTTCAACAACATGTCGATGACGGCGTTCAGCAAAGCCATTATGTTCGGGTGTATGAGGAGGGGAGGTGAGGTGGGAGATTCCATCTTGGAGGAGAGATGGTGTAAGTTTAAGGTATTCGCCACCATTGTCAGAAAAGAATTGACGAATGGGACGGGAAAAGTATTTCTCAACGAGTAGTTTGAAGCGATTAAAGGTGGCAAAGGTGTCAGATTTATGTTTTAGCGGATATAGCCAAGTGTATTTTGTATAGTGGTCCACGAATATAACATAGTACTTGTAATGGTCATAAGAGTGAATGGGAGATGTCCACACATCAGAAAAGATAATATCAAGAGGTGCATGAGATTCAAGAGTAGATATATCAAATGGGAGTTTATGACTTTTGTTGATTTTGCAAGAATTACAATGAGAGAAAGAAAGCGAAGGAATTGATAAGGAAAACTGTTTATTTAAGAGGGAAATAATTGGAGGAGAAGGGTGTCCTAGTTTGTGATGCCATGATTGAAGAGATGAGGTAGTGGCGACATGAGCTTGAGGAGAGGGTGGAGTCCAGATGTAGACACCATTTTCAAGCTTGCCGTTAAGGAGGATCCGGTTGGAATGATTGGCCTTGATAAGGAAGGAATATTGTGAGAATTCAACAGTTGCATTATTATCCTTACAGAATTGAGAAATAGAAAGAATATTTCGAGAGATACGAGGGACATGTAAGACGTTTTTGAAGACAATGGACGAGGGAAAGAGAGAGATTGAGAAAGAACCTATGTTTGCAATAGGAAGGGTGGAACCATCTCCAATGATAACATTATCACTACCAACATAGGGGTGGTGAAGAGAGAGGTTGGAGAGGTTATTGGTGATGTGATTGGTGGCACCACTGTCCATAAGCCAAGAGGGTGGGGGAGTTTGGATGGGGACAGTAGCAGTGTGGACTTGTGGTGGGGTAGTATTAGAGTGGATTCCGGTTGGAAGGGTTTGCCGAGGTGGGTGAAGGGGGAGGAGGGATTCGGCTGTGGAGGGGTTTGAACCGAGGATTGGGTTTTTGGTGATTGCTTGCGGAAGTGAGGAGGATTCGGCTGTGGAGGGGTTTGAACCGAGGATTGGGTTTTTGGTGATTGCTTGCGGAAGTGAGGGTGGTGATGGCAGTAGGGTTTTTGCCAAGGTGGGTGGTTTAGGGTGAGAGTTGCGGTTGAAGGAAGGTGGAGGTGGAAAGTTGACATTAGGATAGTCTCGGCTGAATTGACGACATTCAGATATAACATGACCGACGAAGCGGCAGTATTGACATTTTCCCTTGAAGGTTTTGGAGTAAGAAGCAGCGGAGGTGGGATTAGGTGGATATGGTGGCGTGAGAAGGAGGATTTGGGATGGTGATTGAGAAGGAGTTGGAAGAGCAGAGGTGTTGTTGCTGGTTTTAGCCATGGTGATGTGCCTAAAATGGTGAGGAAATGGGTTGGGTTTAGATCAGTATTGCTCTGATACCATGAAAGAATTGGCAAAAGATGAATATTTCTATTGATATTGTAAAGTATTTATACAAATTTTTGAGAGGGATTTATGGGATTTACAATATATTCTAGGCTATACAAAGTGATTTGAATGTAAATACAAAATATTCAAAACTTGGTAACTGAAGTATGTACAAAAGGTATGTGCTGAAAATCATGTAACAGGAGGATTTCTTGGAGGATTATTTGTAGGGGTTGGAGTCTTTCTTGCTGGAGGATTATTATGCTTAACATAAGAAACAGAGATCCATGAAAGTCAACGGTCAATATCAAAAATAGCTCACCATTAGCAAAATTAAGCCAAGGTAAACGCCCGTCTCGAAATGGGAGGCCCTTATGACTTGGCCCTTTGACTGTCATGCTATCTTATCAGTATATGGCATACTCCCTCACTCCCCGGTCAAAAGTTTAAAAAATAAACAATATTCAAGAATTAAAAAAAATGTAAAAGAAATATTATATTGTGAATGTAAATAGTTGCGTAAAAGAGAGAAAATTGAGTATGAAATAGTTAATGAATAATTGTTGTGAGTATAAATAATGAAGTTAGTTTTTGTGATTTTGAATTTTTGGCTGAAACAATATTTTGAGAAAATTTTAAACTTTCGGCGGAGATGTAGGAAGTATATGCTACTCCCTCCGGTGGCAGACATAGACACACTTATATGGGTGCAAGTGCACACACGTAATCAAAAAGTTTGTCTAGTTTAGTAGTTATCTATAGTATAAATGACAAAGGGATGAGTTTAGTAGTTATCTATAGTATAAATGACAAAGGGATAACAGTACAATGAACAGTTTCATCTGCTGAATTTCTCATTTTGCCCTTACTAAGTTGCCCCTTTTCCATTTTGCCCTTTAAAAAAAAAACTTTTTTTTTTTAAATTTTTATTAAATTAAAAAAATAATTTTTTTTTATAATTAAAAAAAAATAAAAATTCTTGGACACGGGCTTTTATTAGTGTACTATAGGTTTTAACTTTGAGGTTGGGGGGGGGGTGTGTGTGGGGGTTCGAGTCCTCCAACAAGCAATTTTTTCACTATTTACATTTTGAAACATCATAGTCTGTTTCAAAACGAATGATGATTTGAATTCAATAGTCATTTCAAAAAGATTAATTTTTAATAAAAAAATTATAAATATTCTTGCTATTTGGTTTCAAACTTTTAATTTTACAAAAATATAATAAATTACAAAAAAAATAAAACCCCCATTTAGGAGAAAGTTTTTCAAAAAAAGTTTCAAAAGGTCATTTATATTGAGATTAAAATAGTCATTTAATTTGGAACATATGTAGCATAATTTAATTTAGTTTATTACTTAATCGTCCAATAGAATGAATATTTATGTTAATTAACGGATAATTATTTGATGTGAAAATATAAAAGATTCGTATGGAGATCCAAAAAGATTATTGTTTCCATGATAACTCATAGAAGTACTATATTATTACATTGAATTTAACTATGAGAAATTATAGTAAAAAAGAAAAAGAAAAAGAAATGTAGAATATCTCCCATAAAGGTTGATCAAATGTGGGTTAGTAATAACTACTCCACTCCAAACTAATCTAGAGCTAACGCACAACCTAAAATATCACTCTAAATATTTTGAATACAAACAGTCTTTCTCGTAAATAAAGAAATATTAAAAAAAAATCATTTTTTTTAAAGTGTGTCTTTTTAAATGAAACATTTAAAATAAAAATTTGTACAATGCAACAGAAGAAATATCTTAAATAATATCGTGGTCATTATTGTCTTGGTCCTAATGCGGTTGTTAGAGATCGGATTAAAAAACAAAAGTACAAAAACAAAAACAAAGATTTCTTGAGGACAAAGAAAATGATTATAGTTAGAGGATTTAGACCACATGGGATGTCCCAAATCAAAACCAACAAGCTCTAATCGCTGACGTCTAAATAACCTAATCTTACGTTTTCTTTTAGACCATAACCTAATAGTAAGATGACAGTTCATATGACTTAAGTTAAGGCTACTTAAGCTTTAAACAAATCCAAGTTCATACGGTGTATTTATTAGGAATATAATATTGTCATAATATTATATTATATATTATTAAGTACTTCCTCCGTCCTGCTAGTAACTGTACTGTTACTGTTTGTGCTGGGATTAAGGAAAAAAATAATGATATAAATGTTGTGAGTGTAAAAGTAAAATAGGAGAGAGAATGAGTGAAGGGAATAGTAAATTATAATGGTGTTGTGAGTATTAAAATAATGTAGGAGAGAGAATGAGTGGAGGGAATAGTAAAGATTCTTTGCCATTTTAGGAAGTGTGGGATTTGTAATGAGACGCCCAAAATAGAAAGTGTGCAGTTTGTAGCGGGATAGAGGGAGTATATATTATTTGTATTAGAATAGAATTCTAAATATTTCAATGTATTTAGAATATGTAACTCAATCTTTGTATTAGAATAGAATTTTAACTCTTTGTAAATTCTATAAATATGTACATATCATAATAAAATTGAGTCATTCATATCAATTCTCTATTTTCATGTATGAATTGACTTCGTCTATCTCTACTTTATTCCAATAGAATTATCGTACTGCAACAGCAGCCTTTGTTTGAAATTTTGAACGTTTTACAAATGCATACTACTCTACTTTTTAATCACGTACGTATCTATAACGGAGTATTTAACTATGGGTTTGGTTATGATGACTTTTTGATAGTCTATTTTATTATAGGCTTGACAATTGTAACATGTTACTCTTCGATTCGTTAACTTAATAATTACTTCCTCCATCTCATTAATAACTTCACCTTTTGTCATTTTGAGTATCTCATTTAAAGTTTTATCTTTTCTTTTTTGGCAAAGAATCTTTACTATTCCACCTACTCATTCTCTTTCCTATTTTACTATTACACTCACAACATTTTTCAAATTTACTATTTTCTCAACTCATTCTCTCTCCTATTTTACTATTATATTCACAATATTTTTTTTACTCTTAATTTGCGTGCCAAACCAAAAAGGGTGAACTAATTATTGGAACGGAGGGAGTATTAGTAAGATTAATGGGTTGTAACAGATTATACAATTTAATTCTTAAAATTACGGATTAAAGCGATTAAAGCAGGTCGACAACCCGCTACAACATGTTATCATTGTGTTTTTAAAAACTTTCTTTTCACGAGGTAGTGCCGACTTCCATCTCCAACGTCATTCCAGCAGCTATCTCAGACACCGTTCCGGCAGCTATCTCCGACACTGTTCTGACAGCTATCTCTGGCACCATTCTGGGACGGAGGGAGTATTAGTAATATTAATGGGTTGTAACAGATTATACAATTTAATTCTTAAAAATACGGATTAAAGCGATTAAAGCAGGTCGATAACCCGCTACAACATAGAGCCGTCAATACGGGAATATGGGACAGGACGGAATGAAATTACGTTGTCCCACAATGGGAACGGAACGAAACGGGACGGGACAAAACGGGACGGGATGAAAATACTCTGTCCCATCCCGTCCCATTTGCGGGACGCGGGATCCCGCGGGATCCAAACGGGACGAAAATACTTCGTCATCAATTAAGTTTATCTTTCTCCCTAAGAAGAAAAAGAACAAGTTTATTCTACGCACAGGAGCTCTCTTTGACAGTTGAGATTGTGAAGTGCTGCTGATTAAGAAGTGACCGCAACACATACTGTAGCTGCTGGTGAATTACGTGAGTAGCTATGCTAATAATGGACATTCAACATGACATTAACAGTTTAATGTGTATCATGAACATTAAGTGGCAATAATGAAAGCATGTCTTGATAACAACTCTGTTCAAACGAGGATATTTGGATTGTTCGGTTCCAAGATTATGTCATTGCAGGTTTGTCCAGTATGATAACAATATTTTTTGTTAAAAAAGAAGGAAGATGTTCTGAGCAAGACCAATTACAGATCTTCACAAGTGAGACTTAATACTTGTACGGGTCAATACGGGAAAACGGGACGGGATGGGATAAAAATAAGTTGTCCCGCGACAGGAACGGGACGATACGGGACGGAACGAAAACGGGACGGGACTAAAATATTCCGTTCCATCCCGTCCCATCATGTGTGACAACACTTCAACCATTTCAGTCTCCAACAACCCTGTCATGCATTCCAAGACCAAGCATATTGATATCAAGTATCATTTCCTCAAAGACCATGTGGAGAAGAGGAATATCCATTTAGAGTACGTGGGGACAGACAACCAGATTGCTGATATCCTCACAAAGGCTCTTGACTCCAAGAGGTTTTCATTTCTTAGAGGAGAAATGGGTATGCTTAAACTTAAATAAATTCCATTCTTTTTATTAACTAACTTGGTTGTTGAGTATAGTTTCAATTCCACTGTTGAACCGCGTGTACCAAACCGCAAGGATGTCCAACCGCACTGCAGCCAACCGCTTCACTCAAACAAAGATGCCGCAGCCCCAACCGCTTGGACCTCAACCGCGTTTCAACTTGAAGTAATTTCTAACTTTTGCTTATGTTAAAAAAAAAAAAAAAAAAAAAGTTCAACTTCTTTTTATTTATTTTTCAGTCCTTATTTTTTTCTTTAAGGGTTTATTTGCAAATGTTTTCCCACGAAAATTTAAATTTTAAGAGCATTCAATGCAAAGGGAACATTAGCATTAAATGGCCTTCATGTCGTAGTCATTGGTTGATGTGTGAAGGCGAAAGGGTGCTAATTTGCAATGATTCACTGAGTTGGTGAAGCTAATGTGTCCTTTCAACTGCCAAACCCTAATCCTTTCCTATAAATAGAAGACATAACATACCTTTTCAAACTTTCCATTCTGTCTTCTCTGGCACCGTACCTTCTCTGTGTCAGTTTACCAACTCGCTTTCTCTCTCTAACTCTCAACTGTCTTAAAAATTTAAGTTTTTCTTCAAATCAATGGCTCCCAAACCCATTGAAGACATGGTATGATTTCTTAAACCTAAACATCTTACTATTCTGCAAATCATACTTGTTTATTTGTTAATCTGCCATTGTTGAACCCTTGAAAGCTTCGAACACCCATAAACTGACTTTTGTTCATATGTTCTTCATTTCTTGATCATTTTGCATAAAATTTGTTGGGTTATGTTCGGAATCTTGCCTAGATTAAGAATATATGCTTTATTTCATGATCTACACATGTTTTGGGTACTAATTTTGAATTTTGAATTTATTAAGTTTCGAAACCCACTTTATGATTTCTTCATTTTCTGGGTGATTCTGAGTAAAGTAGATGTTTTTATTGTTATATTGTTAATCTCTTGCTCAATGTGATCATTTTGACATGTTATTTGTTCATTTTGGTTAACATTTTTCAAATCTCTCGTTCTTGGTGTTGTTCGTGTTCTTCATGCACTCAAGTAACTGTTCATCATGTTTTTCAGAAATTTCTTATGTTTTGGGTTAACCTAATTCTCAATCTTGTTTTCCATACTTAGAATATTTTTGAAATTTTGATTCATATTTGCTTGTTTTGAACCGCATCATTTGAACCGCATGCTACCTTGAAACCGCACATAAAAATTACTTACCTTAGTGTTTCAAACCGCATGCATTTTTGGTCTATCAACCGCCTTATAGGAACCGCATGCCATGTTTTCAAAACCGCATTCATATTCCTTTGAAAACCGCATGTTTGGAAATCACTTAAGTATCACTAAGTATATAAATTTGGACACCATAACCTTCCTCTCTAAGCACCGCTTGCAGTGTGGGATAACCTTGGATTACAATGCCACGTACTAAGTAAATATACTTTTGTGTTTTTCTTATTTGTTTTCCTACTTGTATTCACAGTTTCCTTGAGGTTGAAAATTTTCATTTTCAAAATCGCACTGATGCCAACCGCATAGGTGCACCAACCGCTTGAGAACTGTGATTTTCCTAAAGTGTTCTAACTTGTGTGTTTTATTTGTAGAACATCAAGTACTTCCTACCAGGTTGGGAGATAAATGAACCTGAAATGCGGTCCGATGCTCTGGGAAGGGAGATGATCAGAAAGATGCAAGCCTCAGGAATCCTTCCCCTATTCAACAAGAAGCAAACCTATACCATTCCTATCTTCATTGACCAGTTCTATGAATCCGCTGAGAAGGGGGAGACTGAGCTTGCTGATGGATCCACGATTCCAAGTTTGGTGGGAATTGTTGAAGGACTCAGAGTCTCCATAGACTATATGGACATCAGAAGCACCTTCGGTTTTCAAGTATTTGGTGCCCCTGTTGAAGTTTCTCAAGAAGTTCAAGATGCTACATGTTCAACTCTAACAGGAAGAATTTGTCATCTCTCTCTCGGCCATTACAAAACTACGGCAAGGAGAGATTTTGGTGAGATAATGAGCCATTTATGCTATCTCGTAGGGAAGTACGTGTGTGGCAAGACAGAAACCACAACAACTTCACCTCTTCTCAATGGCAATATTGCTTTGTGCCATCTTCAACGAGATGAAGCTCCATTGGCCCAAAATTACGATGAGAGAACTTGCCGGCAACATTGATTCGTATCGGCGAAGGTCAAGAATGAGAAGATCGAGATGGAGACCTTTTGGGAGAATGCCGACCGCAATATTTGCAAACTTTCAGCATTTGGAGGAGCTTAGGATTGCCAACCCTGAATATTGTGTCAATTGGGGTGATGAAGAATCCTTTGGCCTAAAAGCTATGCACTCCTTCAGAAGATCCTTTGGCAATGTTGATTATAAATCCATTTTTGATGCTGATACTTCTCAAAATAAGGAGATGTATGTTGAAATGAACCCCTCTACTGCTTCAACCGCGCTTGGGAAAGCAATAAAGAAGGCCTCAAGGAAGAGGAAGGCTCCTGCAGAACCGCTCCCTAAGTCGGGCCTCAACCGCGCCCTCTCAACCGCGTGGTTCATCCGAGTGTGCAGCCCAAGCCAGAAAAAGCCAAGGAAAGAGAAAAAGAAAGAGAAGATGGCCCTTATTGATGAGGATGAAGATGAGGAAGAAGATAACTCTATTCCTCCATTAGTGGCCAGGGCTAAGAAGGCCAAGCAAACTCAGATTGATCTGGCAAAATTGGATCGATGAGGAGTTAGTCACATTATGCATCGAGATTGAGAAGATAAAGAAGAAACAGGCTGAGAAGGGTGCTGCCTCTAGAAAAACCAAGGAACCCATTCCCCAACCGCCTCCTTCTCAACCGCAACAAACCAAACCGCTTACCCAAACCCCTCCTCAATCTCCTATCCACTCCCATCATCCATCCCCGAAATACCCTGCCAAAGCACCAACTCCTGAACCGCATTCTCCTCCTCAACCGCATGGAGCTGCAACCGCTCAGGGGGAGAAACCGAAGAGGGTCAAACACTTGGCCCAAAAGAGGACCCCAACCAAAGGCCCCAAGCGGTTCCTTCACAGAGTTCGCAAACAACCTTCCCCTTCTCCATCATCATCTAAATCTTCTTCCAATTCCACTTCTCATACACCATCCAACTCCCCTTCTAAATCTCATTCTTCCTCCTACCAATCCGAATCACCAACTCCCTCACCTCAACATTCCAACCAATCACATTCCCCTCATCCTTCAAACCGCGTTCACTCAAATCCATATTCTCACCATACCCCAGCCATCTCTATTTCAAACCTTAACCGTGATAAAACCCCATCTCCTAACCGCGTCAATATACCTTCTCCTCCACCTGAAAATTCTCCAAACCGCCTTCCTACTCCACCTCTTCAAACCTCTCCCATTCCACAAACTTCACCTATTCAACAGAAAACCCTCTCTGTTGAAGTTCACACTACCAGTTCCTCCTCAAACTCTAACCCTATAACTTCTGGAATTCCAACCACCAACATTCCACCCTCAACCGCACCTATCTCAACCGCACCTATTCCCTCCATTCCACTTTCGACCGCACCCACTACCTTACCCATACCTCCCTCAATCGCTTCACCTTTCACCATACCTGCCAGCCGCCTCTTTCAAACCCTTTTAAACCCCCTACCTCAAACCGCTCCTCCTACACAATCTCAACCGCCTCCCTCAATTACCCAAATTCCTCTACCTCAACCGCCCCTTCGACTACCTTCAAATTTTTTCCACCCTTCAACCGATTCAATCACGGTTGATTGTAAACCAAGGCCATATGCTTAAACCGATCGAATCAAACCTTGCCCGACCGCCTCCAACCGCACCCTTGAAGCCTCCAACCGCTCTTTGCATGCCAAGGTTGATGCTCAAACCGCCGAAATGGCTATCATGAAATCCCAATTGCTTGATGCCATTAAGGGGGAGAGATCACCTTCGATGTGGCAAACATTGAAGCCGCACTCAAAACCGCAGCAGAGTCCTCCCTCTTCAAATTTAAAGTTGAACTTCAAGGCTGCAGCTCTCGCTTTCCTTGGGGACTTTGTCAACAAAGATCGCTCAAGGACTTTATGCAACAATTGACAAATGCCTTTTGTGATTACGTTGATCACACAATTGGCAAATTCAAGATCGAGCTGTTGGGAGACATAAGGAGCCTTAACCTTCAACCGCAAAGAAGCCTCTACCTCGCCCGCTCCTATCCAAACCGCCTTAGATGACTGCGGTGAAGATCTTCACCGAACCGGACTCCCTAAAAGACAGTAATAAATGTTGACCTCAACATAGTGGGAGATGATGTCAAGGAGCGAGTAACCACTTTTGATGGTGACATTTCCTTCGATTTGAGAACCTCAAGGCGTGCTTCAACCTCGAAGCTTGACAACTCCATCAAAGAATTGAAGTCCATCTGGATGTAACAGCTTGATCTCGGACCCATTGAGAGATGCCCTATCTACTCAAACTGTGGGCCATTCGTAATGAGATTTTCACTTTCTACAATTCTTTGAAGGCTCGCATTGAAGGATTCACTACTCGATCAAGGAGAGTGTTGATGCAAACTCTAGATCGTTGATCTTTGTTGGAACCGCCGCTGCCGAATCTGTAACCGCACTTCGAACCGTTGAGACTACTTCTTGCCGGACAGTGAAGATCTCGTGAGCCCTCGAAGAAATATCGAGGTGAAAGCTCGGCCTTCGGACCTTCGTAACCGCTACCCCAAAGAAGAAGTCAATCAACCAAGAGAGCAAGCGCGCCATCAACATCAACCGCCTCATCACCGACCGCGTCAGCATTAGGACTTCTCTTTTGTAATTCCTTTATCCTCTTTTTGCTGAACTCCTTTTTGTCTTGTTGGACCGCACTCCATGTATTTTTGTCCAACTTTCTTTTGCTTTTGAAACCTTTGTATTTTTGCTTCTCTACCATTGTAAGTGTAACCGCATTGGTAGTAATGACATCTATTTTACTATACTTTTTCTTAATTTTTGTGAAAAACAGCTGAGAAGGTTATAGTGAGACGGACGGGGTATATTCTTGTTGTGAATATGGCCCTCCACTACCAAGCAAACCTACAAGAACGATTAGAGCACACAAAGCAAAGCACAAGAAATAAATCACAAAGAAGAACACAAGAAATTGTTAACCCAGTTCACCAATATGTTTGGCTACGTCTGGGGGCACTACCAAGACAGGATCTTGCACTATAATATGATAATATGAAGTTACAATGAGTCTAGGGGCGGAACATAGCTTAAATATGTGTTAGGGAATAAAACCTAACCCTAGATGGACAAGGGAACCCGAAAAACGTCTAAAAAACGGGCCCAGAATTTTTCCACCCCGACACATGGGCGGTCACCCAAGTTGAAAATCCTCCGAGCCAAAACCTTCTGTCCATATGCGCGGTCGCCCTTCACCATCTGCGCGGTCGCCCACAAGATGAATAACCTTTCGACACACCTACTGTGCATGTGGGCGGTCGCCCATCATCACCTGGGCGGTCGCCCATGACGACAGAAACTCCGACGATTTTCTCCCTTTTACTCCGAAGTCTAACCCGGTTGGTCCTCTATCCCAACAATCTCCCACCTAGAGATCAACCACACATATAAGCCCCGTATCCGTTCTTCAACTCATCCTTAGTGTCCTCCTAGTGCTCACCTCGATCATGGTAGTGCCATCCTCCTCTCCTATTCTCGAAGCCCAATTGAAGCTTTGCACAGCTTCATCTTCTCAAGGTTTACAACCTTTGTCAACATGTCAGTTGGATTCTCCGATCCCAATATCTTCTCCAGCCTTAAGATCTTTTCTTCCAAGAGATGCCTGATGTAGTGAAATCTCAGTTCAATGTGCTTCGTCCTCGAATGAAATGCCGGATTCCTAGCCAAGTGTATTGCACTCTGACTGTCACTGTAGAGAACGTTACCACTTCGCGTCTTCCCAAGTTCACCCAAGAAATTCTGCAACCATACCATCTCTTTACTCGCCTCTGTCACTGCCACATATTCTGCTTCTGCAGTCGACTGAGCCACGATCTTCTGCAACTTAGAAGCCCAGGAGATTGCCGTACCACCCAATGTGAATACGTAACTGTTGGGTATGCATGTTTTAACCCTCCTATTTTGTATTAGATTTGATTGATACCATAACCTCCTGTCTATTTTAAGGACTTTAGGACCCTATGTAATGAAGCTTAGACTTCAATTTTTTAGCTAAGTCCATTTTATAGAATAGGTTACATTTAGGCTTGAAGACTGGCACAAGACTCATTGGAAGCAAGGTTGCAGTTCCAGCAGTATTCAAAACCGCCCTATAAACCGCACTTGTAAACCGCAAGTGTAGTTCTACCTTGAATCTGCCTTTTGAACCAACCGCATGCAACCGCCCTTGAACCGCACCTGTGCAGTTCATATGCAACCGCATCCAAGCAACCTCCTGGTGTAGCAAAATCGCATGTTCCTAACCGCGTCTCACCAACCGCATCCAATGATTGGCTACTTGAAGTGAACCACTTTTTATCCGTTGAAATCCACGTCAGCAATACCAAAAGTCAACCACCAAATCTTGTCACGTGATTCAATGTCAGAGAAGATCTGCAAGGATCTTGAAAAGGTGACAGGTGTCCTAACCTCATTGCTTGCAGCTGAGCTCGATCGCCTTTATCTGCAGCAATGTACCAAAGGACAAAAGTGGTTGCTGTGGACCAATAGGATTGCATCAAGTACTGTCCTTACAACAGCTGTATCCAACGGCTAGTTTCTTGATGCTTGGGTATAAATACCCCTAATCTTCACCATTTGAAGTTTTGCTTGAAAAATTGAGAAGTGCTGTGTTCCTAGAAGCTGAAGCTACGCCGTAAATTGTTCAACCCTTTGAATCTTCATCTTCATACTTCAAGAAATATTCCCGGCCCGTAAATCAAGCCTTAACACATTCAAGAATCATTGAGCTCTACATCTCATGCATTTAAAGAGCCTTGATCTTGTTCTCACACACACACCTCATTTGTTCTAATCACATAGATTAAACACTTGAGATACACTGGTTATAGTTTTGGATTTGTTCTTCATAGAAAAGATTTTATTGTACTTTGTAACCTCTCAAATACTTAATATAAAATCTCTCTTAGAAATCCAAGACTAACCATCTTGGTAGTGGACGTAGATCGTTTATCGATTGAACCACTCCAAATATTGTGTTCTTACTTTCTGCATTTATATTTACTTGTGCTTACTAATTATCTTTCTGTTTCTCTGTTTGATCTTTATTTAGTTATCCATTATTGTGAAATAGTGTTTGGAGTTAACAAAGTCAAAACCACACGTGTTTGTAAAACTGCACTTCCCAAAACCGCATATCAAAACCGCATTTTACAAACCGCCTCTAAAACCGCTTTATACTCTATCATTCCGCTGTGCATTTTACACAATCATTTGCAGTCTATTATCAACTGCAAGAGGATTTTGTAAGCAAGAGGTTTAGTTTTTAAAAGAGGGCGAATTTTTTTTTACAGCTATTCATCCCCCCCTCTAGCTGTATTTTCACCCTTGTTGCCACCTTTGGGACCAACAAGTGGTATCAGAGCTAACACATTTTAAAACCACTGTTTTTCAAGCTTAACAGCTTGTGTGCCGATTCGATATGGCAAATACAAAGACAATGACTACTATTAACTATTCACACATTCCAATCTTGGACGAAGACCACTTTGACATCTGGAAGTGCCGAATGCTTATTCATTTGGAAACTATAGATGAAATGCTGGTGGAGTGCGTGATCAATGGCCCGTTAGTTCCAATGAAGGCCAACACAGATGCAACCACCAGTGCAACAATTCCAGAGGTCAAAAAGCCAAAAGAAGAGTGGTAGGATGAAGAGAAGAGATTGGTTGCCTTGGACAGCAATGCTAGGCACATCATTTCTGGAACCCTCCCCATATCAACTCTACAGAAAGTGATGTACCTCAAAACCGCAGCGTATGTGGGATGCCATTGAGAGCTACCTCGAAGGTGATGATGAATGCAAGGAAACCAAATTATATCTTTGTTGAAAGATCATACAACAACTTCAACGTAAAAATCCAACGAAACCTTGCGTCAAACCTACGACCGATATGTTGAGGTAGTTAATGCTTGTAGATCTCTTGGCAAAACTTTAACCGATAAGGAAATCAATATGACTTTCCTATCTGCTTTAGGTTCTAAATGGGTAAATAAGGCTACCTCTTTAGAAGACTCCAAAGTTTTGGGTACTTGGTCGTTAAGTAACTTGTACGCCAATCTTAAAGTCTATGAATTAAAATTAAATCATATTAAAGAGATTGAAGGAAAAACCAAATCGCTTTCCATGTCCGTTGTGGAACAAGAGGAGAAACCATCTACATCCAACCAAACCGCTGATCCTTCCATATCAACCTCATCACTCATTGAGATGGATGATGATGATTTTGCCATGTTTGTGAAAAGATTCCAAAAATTTAGAAAATCCTCAAAACCTTTCACAAAATCATTTTCAAAAGGCAAACCTCCTGCAACGTTTTCTAAGGCTGGAGATACAAAGAAAAAGAGTGATCTAGTTTGCTACAATTGTAGAAAACCTGGTCACTTTGCATCTGAGTGTCCACAGCCTAAATATGAATACATGAAAAAGAAAACCTCTCTGCGAAATTTTCTCGTCGCAAGGGAATGGTTGCCGAGGAGGAAGAGAATTCCAAGGAATTAGCAACTTGGATTGAAACAGATTACGATGATGGAAGTGATGATGAAACCGAAGAGGTTAATCTGCGCTTAGTTGCAGATGCTTCCGATGAATCGGATTCCGAGTCGGTCGAGTTGCAAGATATGGAAGAAAAGGAGGTTTCTACAAAACTTCCAAATTTTAAATTGGATGATGATATCAAACTTACTCCTAGCATTAAGATAGGAAATTGCTCGTATTCACGTCCCATTTTTCCTCCTACAAATGCTCCACCTTCAAAAACTATTCCAAAGAAGAAAATTTTGAAAAAGGTGGTGGAAGAGGTTTCTCCCACGGAACATGAAAGGATGTTCAAGGAAGCTGAAATGGTGATCCATCAGTTCTCAAATCTTAAGAAAGCCTTAAGCTTAGCTCATGATGAACTTAATCTGTACAAGACGGAGAAAACTGTGATGAGGTCTGAAATTTCTAATCTTAAGGACCAAATCAAACAGATGACTCCTCTTGGTGATCAAAACCGCATCCTTGAAACTAAGGTTGCTGCACTTCAACTCAGGAATGATGACTTGGTAACCCAAATCGACGATCACCAAAAGATTATTGATTCGTGGCTCAAGTCTCAATCCACCAAGGATAAAATCATGGACTTCCAAGTTCCTCCTGGAACTAAGGATGGTCTAGGGTTTGGATCTGAGGAAGAGGAGAAGTGTGCATCCTCAAGTGAAAAGGATGAGGAATTTCCAGAACTAACTAAAGAAATTCCCAAGGAGAAGCATGCTAAGGGTAAGGGTAAAGCAAGACAAGTAAATTATGTCTACCCTAAAGAAAAGCAATATGGGAAGAATTCTGTGTTAAAACCTAAGAATTTCGTGGAAGCACCCGAAGAGGAAATGGCTTATGGAATTGGTAGAATCCCCGCTCCAACCGCTTCGGTGGAAAAGGCGGTTCTGTTAACTCTAGGTCCGACCGCGTCTCTTCTTCGACCGCTCCTCCCGCCTTCAAAAGCAAGAATAGCGTTCCCGGAAAATACGTGGTCAAACCAAAGTCTGCTCCCTTTATCTCAAATGGACTCTTAGCCGGAACCGCACCTCCCAAACCGCTTCCTTGTCCCAAACCGCATGCAACTCCTAAGAAGAGCAAGGAGTTAGTAAAACGTCATGAAGCTTGTAGCTATTATAAATGTTACGTGTGTGATGGTTTAGGTCACAAGGCTACGAGAATGCCTTTTGCGGTTCACATCCAATGCCAGGAAGAGTAAACCTCCTTCGTCAAACAGGTGTGGGTCGTAAAGGGTTGCTAACTTCAGGACCCAAGAAATAAAGGGGGACCTCGTTCTTAATGTTTACATTTCAGGTCCTCTGCTTCATGGCTGGTCACTCCAAGGATAATGAATGGTATCTTGACAGTGGCTGCTCAAGACATATGACTGGAGATAGATCATTACTTGAAGATGTCGTTGAAGCAAGTGGTCCGTCTGTAACCTTTGGTGACAACAACAAAGGCAAGACCATTGGATATGGTGTGATAAGGAGAGGAAACCTAACCATTGAGAAGGTTTCTCTTGTCGATGGACTCAAGCACAACCTCCTTTCAATTTCTCAATTTTGCGACAAAGGAATGCTTTGCAACTTCACGTCATCAAACTGCTTTATCAAAGATAGCATTTCCGGCGTCACCCTACTCATAGGGATTCGTAAGAGTAATATTTACATTATTGATCTAAATTCTGCATGTAGTATTACTAATCTCTGTTTTGTAGCTAAGAATGTGAGCGAAAATAGTTGGCTATGGCACAAGAGGTTGAGCCACTTGAACTTCAAGTATCTTGCAAAGATTGGTAGGGAAAACCTCATTCGTGGTTTACCCAAAGTGGCTGACCACCATCCAGAGAAATGCAGTGCATGCCAGCTTGGTAAGCAGTCCGCGTCGTCTTTCACCAGCAAGACCGCTCCATCAACTTCAAGATGCTTACAACTGCTTCACATAGATTTGTTTGGACCCGTAACCACTGCCAGCATTGGAGGAAATAGATATACTTTAGTGGTGGTGGATGATTACTCAAGATATACGTGGGTTGAGATGATGATTTCCAAAGATGACTGCTATGAGATTCTCACCGCACTTTTTAGACGACTCCAAACTCAAAAAGAAGACGACATCGTTAGTGTTCGATCAGATAATGGAATAGAATTTAAGAACAACGGTGTTGCTCAGTTTTGTGATGACCATGGGATTGATCACAATTTCTCAACCGCTGGTGTTCCACAACAAAATGGGGTTGTGGAAAGAAAGAATAGGACGTTGATTGAGGTTGGAAAGACAATGATATCTGAAGCGAAGCTACCTCAGTATTTTTGGGCTGAAGCAATCAATACCGCATGCTTCACTCAGAACCGCTCCCTCATCAACAAAACCTATAACAAGACTCCTTATGAGCTTTGGCGAGGAAGAACCCCCAACATTGCATTCTTCAAGATCTTTGGCTGCAAATGTTTTGTCCTCTACAACGGAAGAGAAAATAGAGGTAAATTCGGAGCCAAAGCCGACGAAGGTATTTTTGTTGGGTATTGTGAATGTGGTGCCCAAATTTTGTGTTGGATTCACGCGAGTTTGAAGACATCCGAGTTATTTGAAAAACGGAGTCGCCACGCCATTTTGATTACCTCAAAACTTTGAAAAAAAGGTTTTACTTGGGTTCGGAGGTTAAGTTACTCCTTGGGAAGAACGTTTGGCATTCACCCAAAGTGCCTTGCCGGAGCAAGTCTCCCAAGATTTCATTAATCGTGCTTGCTTGCGTGCTTTCTTGTGTGCATGTGTTTGAAAATAAGGGGGGGAAATGTCCCAAGTTGTCTTCCGGACGTACAAACCATTTGTTGGTTGTCGCTCGGGATTCCTTGGAATTTTATGTATTTGGGATTATGATCCCGTCCTCATCTTATGACTTGTGATCATCGCATTTTAAACCTCGGGACCCTCGGGACTTGCGTGATCGAGAGAATGACTCTCTTTTGGTCAAAGATGAGGTTCTTTAGAAAAGGAGGGTCCTTAGCCCATCAATCCTACGCTTTAAGACGGTCGAGCTCGTATAGAGGCTTCATACTCTTTCTTAAGCGATAATCGGAGATATAGGGTTCAAGGTGTCCCTTTCTAAAGAGATATGGAACCTTTAATGGAAGGAACGATGCAAAGATGAGAGCTTTTACACCGGTCCGTTCCAAGGTTGCTAATGAGGACATGGGGGAATGCATGTAAAAATGATACTTTAGTGAAAAGATGGCATTTTTGGAGTGTAAAGAATGTCTTTTGGTTGCAAGGGATGCCTTTTGTGCAAAGAAAAGATTTTTATGTAAAGAATGTATTTTTATGTTGGAAAATAGCATTTAATGCACAAATGATGCATGAAAATGGCAAAGAATGATTTTGAGTATAAAAATGAGTTTTTAAATGCAAAAGATGCATCTTTAATGTGAAAAGGGGGTTTTTGAGTGCAAAGGATGCACCATTAAAGCAAAGATGTCATTTTGGTGAAAAAGATATCCTTTTAATGCAAATGATCCGCTTCCGTATGCAAATGTTTTAGTTTAAATGCAGATTGATGCATTAGAAAAGGAAAACATCGGATTGCGGTGAAAAGATAAGGAGTCTCGCAAGCGGCTATGTATGTCGCGCGACATAGCCGCATATGTCGCGTGACATAATAAGCCATTTTGCAGAAGCCTAAACAACTGAGATTTGCAGAGGTAACAAGGCACCAAAATGGTCAAGTTACTTCACAAACAAATCTCAGAGAGCATGTTTATTGATAATGAACACTTCAAGAGGGTGTGGATATGAGGGATCCACACTCATCTTGAGTGTTCATGCAAAACCAAGTTAAACCGGAGCTTTTATATGAAATGCAATGAAATAAAATGTGGATACAGGTAATATAACATAAAGTATGCAACTTTAATCGAATACTACATTATAAATGCATTTAGCATAGAGATTTCACATTTGAATGAAAATAGAGAGTGGAAAAGGGGTAGAAACTCGTTACCCTTGAAGATCCACAACTACTATATCAAGTTAGATATAGGAGCCTTCTAGCGTCCTCCTCAGGAGTTGGTGTCCAGCCTTGAGACCGTGAGAATTCCTTGATTCTTGATGTATATATGAAGTGTGTGTGTGTGGGAAGTGTGTGTAGAATTGATTTGAGAGGATTGGGGTGATTTGGGGGTATGTGAGGAAAGAGAAGGCTTCGGGCGTATTCCCTATAGAGGGTGACGAGGGGTGGAAGAGGTGTGTCCAAAATGAGAGGTGAAGGCCTCTATTTATAGAGGCTGCCGCATGGGCTTGTTATGTCGCACGACATGATAAGCCATAACCGTTTTCCTTCTAGAAACATGCAAGGTGGCATGGTTCTAGAACTCTTCTGGTGGTTATGTCGCACGACATAAGTAGCCACTGGATTCTTCTAGAAACATGCAAGGTGGCATGGTTCTAGAACTCTTCCTGGCTGGTCATGTCGCACGACATAAGTAGCCAAATCTGGATTTTTCTAGAACCATGCAAGGTGGAGTCTTCTAGAAGGGTTTTGGGATTAAGAAAACGTGTTTCTTAATCACCAAGCATTTCCTTCAGCCCTTAAAAGGCTTGGAACAGGTTCCGGAATTGTTCCGGAACTTTAGGAAAATCCGGGGAATTACCGGAAAAATTACCGGAATTGTCGGGAAAATTAACCGGAAGGCATGAGCCAGATTTGGGTACTTACAGAAGCCCCTCGGCAACGTCACTTGCAGGGCGAGTGGGGTTGTCGATAGAAAAGGATCCAATCTGGCGAATGCCGAGACGGATTGGGTGACCAAGTTGGTCGAGTGGCTGGACCTTTCATGAAAGGCTACCTACGTATCCCGGAGGAATCAAGCCATAATCGTAGTTCGGAATTCACTGGGGAAAGGGGGTGTCATATGTGACAAATTGGCTGAACCTACAGGAGGCTACCTACGTATCCCGGGGGAATCAAGCCAGGTCGTAGTTCAAGCATCACTAGATAGTTAGGAACGATGTCTAGGATCCTTGAGATTTTGACAATTACTGGAGGCTGTCACCTAATTGACAATTACTGGAGGCTGTCACCTGAAGAAGTTAGAGCTTATGGCGCTATCTCTTTTATGACGGAGATAGAGGTAACTTAAGTTGGGAAACTTGAGCGTACGTCACTATTCGCGGATAGAGGTAGCACAAGTTGGAATGACTTGGGCATACGTCACTATTCGCGGATAGAGGTAGCACAAGTTGAAATGACTTGGGCATACGTCACTATTCGCGGATAGAGGTAGCACAAGTTGAAATGACTTGGGCATACGTCACTATTCGCGGATAGAGGTAGCACAAGTTGAAATGACTTGGGCATACGTCACTATTCGCGGATAGAGGTAGCACAAGTTGAAATGACTTGAGCATACGTCACTATTCGCGGATAGAGGTAGCACAAGTTGAAATGACTTGAGCATACGTCACTATTCGCGGATAGAGGTAGCACAAGTTGAAATGACTTGGGCATACGTCACTATTCGCGGATAGAGGTAGCACAAGTTGAAATGACTTGGGCATACGTCACTATTCGCGGATAGAGGTAGCACAAGTTGAAATGACTTGGGCATACGTCACTATTCGCGGATAGAGGTAGCACAAGTTGAAATGACTTGGGCATACGTCACTATTCGCGGATAGAGGTAGCACAAGTTGAAATGACTTGGGCATACGTCACTATTCGCGGATAGAGGTAGCACAAGTTGAAATGACTTGGGCATACGTCACTATTCGCGGATAGAGGTAGCACAAGTTGAAATGACTTGAGCATACGTCACTATTACGGATAGAGGTAGCACAAGTTGAAATGACTTGAGCATACGTCACTATTCGCGGATAGAGGTAGCACAAGTTGAAATGACTTGAGCATACGTCACTATTCGCGGATAGAGGTAGCACAAGTTGAAATGACTTGGGCATACGTCACTATTCGCGGATAGAGGTAGCACAAGTTGAAATGACTTGGGCATACGTCACTATTCGCGGATAGAGGTAGCACAAGTTGAAATGACTTGGGCATACGTCACTATTCGCGGATAGAGGTAGCACAAGTTGAAATGACTTGGGCATACGTCACTATTCGCGGATAGAGGTAGCACAAGTTGAAATGACTTGGGCATACGTCACTATTCGCGGATAGAGGTAGCACAAGTTGAAATGACTTGGGCATACGTCACTTTTCGCGGATAGAGGTAGCACAAGTTGAAATGACTTGAGCATACGTCACTATTCTGGATAGAGGTAGCACAAGTTGAAATGACTTGAGCATACGTCACTATTCGCGGATAGAGGTAGCACAAGTTGAAATGACTTGAGCATACGTCACTATTCGCGGATAGAGGTAGCACAAGTTGAAATGACTTGGGCATACGTCACTATTCGCGGATAGAGGTAGCACAAGTTGAAATGACTTGGGCATACGTCACTATTCGCGGATAGAGGTAGCACAAGTTGAAATGACTTGGGCATACGTCACTATTCGCGGATAGAGGTAGCACAAGTTGAAATGACTTGGGCATACGTCACTATTCGCGGATAGAGGTAGCACAAGTTGAAATGACTTGGGCATACGTCACTATTCGCGGATAGAGGTAGCACAAGTTGAAATGACTTGGGCATACGTCACTATTCGCGGATAGAGGTAGCACAAGTTGAAATGACTTGAGCATACGTCACTATTCTGGATAGAGGTAGCTTAAGTTGATAGAAACTTAGCATACGTCACTATTCTGGATAGAGGTAGCTTAGTTGATAGAAACTTAGCATACGTCACTATTCTGGATAGAGGTAGCTTAAGTTGATAGAAACTTAGCATACGTCACTATTCTGGATAGAGGTAGCTTAAGTTGATAGAAACTTAGCATACGTCACTATTCTGGATAGAGGTAGGCTCAGTTTAGAGTTTTGACAATTCGGAGGTTGTCACCTAGCGTTATCCCGTTATAACGGAATAACGGAGATCGAAAGAGAAAGAGCGAAATGTCATTCTTCCACCTTGGAATGACGGAGATCGAAATAAAGCGAAAAAAGGTCGAAATGTTATTCCGTCATTCGGAAATAACGGAGATCGAAATAGAGCGAAAAAAGGTCGAAATGTTATTCCGTCATTCTGAAATAACGGAGATCGAAATAAAGCGAAAAAGTCGAAATGTTATTCCGTCATTCGGAAATAACGGAGATCGAAATAAAGCGAAATGTTATTGCCTTCTGGCAATAACTGATAACGGAGAATTTCCCGGAGGAATCGTTATCCCATTTGGCGATAACGTAGAATTTCCCGGAGGAAACGTTATCCCATTTGGCGATAACGGAGGATTTCCCGGAGGAAACGTTATCCCATTTGGCAATAACGGAGGATTTCCGGGAGGAAACGTTATCCCATTTGGCAATAACGAAGGATTTCCCGGAGGAAACGTTATCCCATTTGGCGATGACGGAGAATTTCCCGGAGGAATCGTTATCCCATTTGGCAATAACGGAGGATTTCCCGGAGGAAACGTTATCCCATTTGGCGATGACGGAGAATTTCCCGGAGGAATCGTTATCCCATTTGGCGATAACGTAGAATTTCCCGGAGGAAACGTTATCCCATTTGGCGATAACGGAGGATTTCCCGGAGGAAACGTTATCCCATTTGGCAATAACGGAGGATTTCCCGGAGGAAACGTTATCCCATTTGGCGATGACGGAGAATTTTCCGGAGGAAACGTTATCCCATTTGACAATAACGGAGGATTTCCCGGAGGAATCGTTATCCCATTTGGCGATAACGTAGGATTGCGAAAAAGGTTGGATTTTGCAGAGAAGTAGGAAGGAATCAAAAGTTTTTGTAAAGAAAAGTGGGACGCACCCGAATAATTTTTTGTAAAGAAAACTGGGATGTACCCTGATTATTTGAAAAATAAAATTGAAAATGCCAAGGGCAAATAAACTGAGTCACAGAGGTAAATTTGTAAAATAGGCCTCAGGGGCACTAGAGGGAAAACTGGATTGAAAGTGATTGAAAATACCAGGGGCACAAGGGTAAAAACAGACCTATGAGGGATAAAATCGTAAAATTGAGCCTCGGGGGCAAAATTGCAAAGAGATGCTGGTCCCTTACTATAAGGATGGAAACGGGGTGACCTAGGAGGTTAAACGGCCGATCCTATTAGGAATGTGCCAAATAAAAGGGGGGTGACCAATGTGGTCATAAAATTGGACTTTTATGAAAAGCTTGTGCACCATTGAGGAATGGGGAAAGAAAAAAGGTGACCAATGTGGTCGGATGGCTGAACCTTTATGAAAGGCTACCTACGTATCCCGGAGGAATCAAGCCTTGATCGTAGTTCAAGCTTCATCTAGACAGTTTAGGAACGATGTCTAGGATTCTTGAGGTTTTGACGATTAGTGGAGGTCGTCACCTGAGGAAGCTAAAGCTTACGTCACTATCGAGAAGATAGAGGCAGCTATAACTGGAAAACTTGAGCATACTTCTCAATCTGTGATAGAGGTAGCCAAAGTTGGATTTTTGACAATTAGGAAACTGTCGCCTAGCGTTATCTCGTTATAACGGAAGTAACGGAGGCGCTTTTGGGAGAAAATGTTATTTTTAGCAATTGGCACGTTACTTGAGCCTAGGGGTGATTTTTTCTTGGAAACAATGGTAGAGGCGGGTGCGGATGTACATATGGAATGTGTTTAAGACGGGTTTCAAGTAGGTGGGGTTGTATCCCTTGGGTGCGGGCGAGCTGCTGTTATTCTTGAGATTTTGTCAACGTGGACTAGAATTCCCTCTTGTGGGGGCCAGGTTTAAACTTCGGGTCTCGATGAATGTTCCTTTCTCACACTCTGGCATTTGAAGCTGATGTCGATAGGCTTTTACAACCAAAGATTAAAGCAGATGTCGAAGTGACCAAACCTCTCTTCTAGGGATGGATGCAACTCATCGGAGCCCCGGTCTGAGGAAGAACTTTCTGCAAAGCCCCATGAAAGATCCTTTAACTGGCAAAGCCCTGGTTGGATGAACTGAGCAGGCGAAGTCTTAGGTTTTGAAGAAGTGACTTAATGAAGCCCCAATCTGATGATCTAGCGAAAATCCCAATATGATTGGCACTGCGGAAATGACCCTGAGGTTGATCTTGACCAAAACTGAATCCATCTAGGGACCTAGTGAAGAACCCGATGTGAACCCCAAAAATGACTAAAGAAGCCCCAGTTTAAAGGAATGCTTTGACAAAGTTTCGAGGCAGCCCTAATGCGAATTGTGGCAGAAGAGGGAAAACCTATCCCTCTCTCTCTCTCTTTTTTTTATTTTCTTTAGTCAATCAGTCAACCTTAAGAAGATGTGAAAGAAAAGATTCTCAGAAATTTATACATGCAGGGGCATATTTTTCGAAAGGTGGGAATGTATCCCGATTTTGTGTTATTCCGATGGCCTTATTCGATGTAGGCACAAAACTCGCTTTGGGTTTGACTCTTTTGAGAGAGTATAAGCGTAGAAGGGTTTGTAAAAGTGTATGGAAGCCCCTGCTGACAGAAAATAAGTGTTTAGCACTATTTTTCCTAAGATGTAGAAAGAGAAGACTTGTCAAGACATCTGAAAACCTGTTTTATTTACAATGATCACAAAATTGCTTAAAACCCTTTATTAATGCTCGGGTTATTCAACCACTAATCTCGATATGAAGAGACATTCCTATTAATCATGAGGAGAAAGTCAACCAATGTCGCGGATCAAAGTTGGCTGGTGTGAAAAAAAGGTTTTTGTATAGGGAGGTCGTTAATGAGACCGGGTTTTCAGGAATTTGGCTGTGTCTATGGGAGAGGTCATTTGATGAGACCGGGTTTTCAGGAATTTGGATATGTTTATGACCGGACCATTGCTGGTTGCCTACGTTCCCCTCATTATGAGGAGCTCAGGTCGCCGTAGTTCGGCCTTGGCCGGACTGTGTTTGGCTTTGGGAAATGGGATTTGTGGTTCCTTTAGTGAAAAGGCTAGGATGAGATGATGAGGCGTGGGCCTCGGGATGATTCCTTGACCAAGTCATTCTTGGACGGCTGCTTCTGATTGCTTCCTCTTTCAATTGGGGGAGGAAGGATTTTGCATGTGCCTAAAGGCTTATGAGATGCTTCTGCTTTTGCTTCGATCGCCCCATTGTTATCGACAACATCTATTCTTCGAGCTTTGATTTTGCCTGTTCGTCAAGCTTTTGATTGGCGGTGCTGGGTCCTTGGCCTCATTTTTTTTTCTTTTATTTTTATGTGCAACCCTGTTTTTTGCCTAGACCGCCCTTTTTTGGGATTTTCAGCCTAGCTGGGTATTACTCTTTTCGCACTACATTTTTTTTTTTTTTTTGAAGCACCTGAGGACCAAGGCGAGCCCCTGTTTGAACATTCTTGATACCCTTGAGGTTGTTGCCGACACGGGGTCAATCTTTTGAAGCTGAGTGGCCTTTTGCTGTCCCTTGATGATGCCGCCGTTGTTGACTTGGTCAAGGTGATGGGGAGGACATGGTTTGGGAAAGTGTATGGCTTTGATGAAGGCCTTTTGCGGGGTGAGGAAAGTGTATGGCTTGATGGCATTAGTTGACTTTCTCACACCGATTAATCAGAATGTTAATTATTTCGAGAGATTATTTGTTGAGCAATGCAAGTGATCATATAAAATAAAACCATTTCATTTAAATGTAATGTAGGTATGCAAATAATGTCTTAAGTCTAGTAAGAAAAGAAGAAGACTCTTTTATAGAAAATTGAAGATTAAATACAATGTCCGTAGAGGACTTGATTGAAAGAGAAAAGTACTAGAACCTACGAAGGTTGACTGAGACTATTTTTCTTTTTTTTTTTTTTTTTTACTTAAGGATAGGTAGACCCTAGTCTAGCTACTCTTCGCGGGTTGGACCGAGTGTAACTTGAGCTTTCCTTCGTAGATCGGCCTTTGAATTTCTTTCTTGAGATCCACACACTTATGCATCACATGTCCAAAATGCTTGTGGTACTCGCAGAACTTGGTCCTGTCAACTCTACTGGGGTTTCTTGGCATATAATTCTCGAGAGGTGTGAGAAGACCTCGTTTCACCAAATCATAGAAAACTTTGCTCGTGGGCATCCCAGAATCATCAGGCTGATGTTTCTGATCTTGCACTTCCTGAATCGACCTCTTACCATAGCTTTCTGTTTTTGGCCCATGGAGGTTCTCGAGCTTCCCATTTTCTATCAACTTCTGGATCTCATGCCTCAAATAGGTGCAATCATCAGTATTGTGCCCATGGTATTGATGGAAAATACAATGCTTGGATTCATCCAACCGAACATGGGGATTCCTGGGTTTCCAATTTTCCAGTGGCTTTATGAGTTTTTCTTTCATTAGCTCTTCCAGAATCTTGCTTAAAGGCATCTCTGCATCGTCAAAGTGAAAGGAGCGAGGTTTTTGGGAGACCTTGTTGTTCTCAAAACTCGGATTCCCATCGTCCAATTGGTTCCATTGTTGGATTTGGCTGAAGGAAGCTACGACATTCTTTCCTTTGTGAGGGTGGTCTTTGAGACAGTGCGGTTCTTGCTTGGTGCTTGGTGGCATTGGGTTATGCTCGGTGGAGTCATTTCCTTGCACGGTCCGACATCTTGGGTCAAGGGAGTATTGATGCTCATCATGAGGTCAAGCTTCTCTTGCCTCTGTTTCACTTGTTCCATCAATATGACCACATGGGGGTCAACGGGGACTCTCGGGTTACAGGAAATCGGCACGGACTTGTAGTAGCAAGCGGACGGCTGAATTCATTAAGTCCGGTAGGTGACAGTGAAAACTCGGATCATCCTTTGGCAACTCATGATCGCATTCGGGCGAGTATAGGGGCTTGAACATAGCCACATATCTCAAGCGATTATGTGAGGCTGGAGCATAAGCTGGCGGTATTGTTGAAACCGAGGGATAAGTGGGGTGAAACCCAATCCGTTACGAGAAGTTTGAAGGCAATTGGGCCACGATGGTGGAATGTTGGAAAGGGCGAGGAGAAGTGGTCCTTGGCAAGGGATCATATGTGGATGGAGGAAGGTATTGGTTATAGGTGGGGAGCCGAGATGGCTACTGGAGTCTCATCTTCGACCACTACCGGGAACCGTTGGACTCATTTGTTACTTGGACTCCATTGCGGCGAAGAGCACCGATAAGCAATGAGCATTGCTCTTCATGAACCTACGGGCTTTTTCCAAAGCCAAGACTAACTCTTCCTTCCTAATCATCGATTTCCTGCACCCTCATTGTTTTACGTCCAAATCGCCATTCGACTCTACGAGGTGATGAACGATGCGAACCTAAGGTTTTACGAAAAGCCGGCGACCCGGTATTCTAGCCCACTTCTTTCTCGGCTGCGGGAAAGGTACAGGCAAGGTTTAGACTCGGGGATAGGTAAGGTTTAGACTTGAAGGTAAGTGTTTAGGCTAAAGGCTCAAGTAACATGCACTTATCGCTTTAACTTTTGCTCGAAACACATTTTCTCCTAATCCTAATTGATCGGAAAAGATGAGACCTTGGAAGGTCAAGATTGGAAGTGAAGATCGGACCGAGGAGGTCGCGATTAAGGACTTGACCGCGAAAGGTCGAGATGGGAAAATCGGAAATCGGACCGAGGAGGTCTCGATTAGGGTTTGACCGTGAAAGGTCGGAATAGAAAATCGGAAATCGGACCGAGGAGGTCTCGATTAGGGATTTGACCGCGAAAGGTCGAGATGGGAAAATCGGAAATCGGACCGAGGAGGTCTCGATTAGGGTTTGACCGTGAAAGGTCGGAATAGAAAATCGGAAATCGGACCGAGGAGGTCTCGATTGGGGATTTGACCGCGAAAGGTCGAGATAGAAAATCGGAAATCGGACCGAGGAGGTCTCGATTAGGGATTTGACCGCGAAAGGTCTGAATAGAAAATCGGAAATCGGACCGAGGAGGTCTCGATTAAGGATTTGACCATGAAAGGTCGGGACAGAAAATCGGAAATCGGACCGAGGAGGTCTCGATTAGGGTTTGACCGTGAAAGGTCGGGGAGGTCTCGATTAGGGTTTGACCGTGAAAGGTCGGAATAGAAAATTGGAAATCGGACCGAGGAGGTCTCGATTAGGGTTTGACCATGAAAGGTCGGAATAGAAAATCGGAAATCGGACCGAGGAGGTCTCGATTAGGGTTATCAGAGATAGGAAAATGCAATTATGATTACATTAATTGTTCAAATTTACTTAAAACAATGTCTTTTATTAATTTCTATTTGGTTGGAAAAGGGGATTTGCCCTTCTTTTTCGCAACTACTCTAGATCCTGGATCAGTGGGTTCCGTCACTACGTCTATAAGCCCCTCGTATTCCACCTGTATTTCGACCTCCCAGGGTGGACAGCCCCGGGCGAGGGTACTATAGGGCACGCGGATCCCACCGACCGAGAGTAAAGAACGCTCCTAACGGGTCTAGCGGGTCATAGGACCTTTTAACGCACGAGCGATGCGGATTATGGTCAAGGCAATACCGGGAAAGTCTCGTCTTTCTGCCTTAACGAGATTTTGGCAGAGTTTCGCTTGAGCGATTGACGTTTTGACTTTCGGTAATGTCCGAGAAAATAATAGGCATGGGTCGAGAGGCAAAAGTCGGATGACGCAATGTCACATTGAACTTCGTTGCATACGCAGTGCGTGAGTCAGAATCAAAGTCAATGCCGGGTCAAGATCTTGCCAATTTTTCCTTGTCGGAATTTTGGCAGAACTTCGCTTGAGCGAAAGATCTTTGAATTTTTTTTTTGGCAAAGACTCGGTCTCGACTCTTACGCATTTCGTGCGGGTCAAGGTCAAAGTCAATGTCGGAGTCAAGATCCCACCGATTTTTCCTTGTCGGAGTTTCGCTTGAGCGAAAAATCTTGGCTTCCGTTATGAACTAAGGCTTGACCTTTACGTGGGTATGCAACTGGGCTATATGACACGGACTAGACCAAAAACCAACCAAAAGTCACGTTTTTTTTGAAACGTGTGACACGGACTGTGCATTGGTCGACACTGGCTGCCATGGGGAGGTTGGAATGATTCCGTGCGCGCCCGGGAGCATCGTAAGGCTGTCCGTGGCCTGGCTGGAACCACCCCGGGTTTAAAGGACGTGCGTGCAAAGTGTACAGGATATATCAGGTGCGCGTAGTGTGCGGTCTCCTAAAAATGTTCCTTTTTGAGTTAAAACAAAAATTTTCATAAATGTGTTTTAAAGGAATGATTTTCGGGACGGGGAGAATGCAACACATAAGCACGTAAATTTTCTGGGAGCCCCAGTCAGTTATGGAGCTGAGTAGCCCCAAGCTGCTAGGACTACCAGATTAACCATGATTTTTCCTGGTGGAATTGCCACTGAGGTCGCCCGGTCAGAATCCAAGGAGGATTGAGCCGTACGACTGCATGGATCAATTTTCCAGGTTCCACTCCTTTTGCTATTTTTCGGGTTGTTTCCCGTTTCAAAGTATGCGCAGATCCCAAGATGCAAATGATGCAATGCATGGTAAAGAAAGCAAGCACGATTAATGAAATCGGCGATGGGAGTCTAACCCGCTCAAAGGGAAAAGCTTTCTTTTATTTTTTTTCAAAATTGTTTTTCGAAAAGGGATACTGATACGTGGATTGTTAAACCACCGGTTATCCCAACTCCCACGTCAGGGAGTGTACAGGAAGGGTAAGTGGTTTCCACCTATATACCGAGTATCGATTTTAGTTTGTTTTGAAAATAGAAGCTTTTCTCCTTTGGGATATCCCCAGCGGAGTCGCCAAACTGTGAATGTGGTGCCCAAATTTTGTGTTGGATTCACGCGAGTTTGAAGACATCCGAGTTATTTGAAAAACGGAGTCGCCACGCCATTTTGATTACCTCAAAACTTTGAAAAAAAGGTTTTACTTGGGTTCGGAGGTTAAGTTACTCCTTGGGAAGAACGTTTGGCGTTCACCCAAAGTGCCTTAGGAGCAAGTCTCCCAAGATTTCAGTAATCGTGCTTGCTTGCGTGCTTTCTTGTGTGCATGTGTTTGAAAATAAGGGGGGGGGAAATGTCCCAAGTTGTCTTCCGGACGTACAAACCATTTGTTGGTTGTCGCTCGGGATTCCTTGGAATTTTATGTATTTGGGATTATGATCACGTCCTCATCTTATGACTTGTGATCATCGCATTTTAAACCTCGGGACCCTCGGGACTTGCGTGATCGAGAGAATGACTCTCTTTTGGTCAAAGATGAGGTTCTTTAGAAAAGGAGGGTCCTTAGCCCATCAATCCTACGCTTTAAGACGGTCGAGCTCGTATAGAGGCTTCATACTCTTTCTTAAGCGATAATCGGAGATATAGGGTTCAAGGTGTCCCTTTCTAAAGAGATATGGAACCTTTAATGGAAGGAACGATGCAAAGATGAGAGCTTTTACACCGGTCCGTTCCAAGGTTGCTAATGGGGACATGGGGGAATGCATGTAAAAATGATACTTTAGTGAAAAGATGGCATTTTTGGAGTGTAAAGAATGTCTTTTGGTTGCAAGGGATGCCTTTTGTGCAAAGAAAAGATTTTTATGTAAAGAATGTATTTTTATGTTGGAAAATAGCATTTAATGCACAAATGATGCATGAAAATGGCAAAGAATGATTTTGAGTATAAAAATGAGTTTTTAAATGCAAAAGATGCATCTTTAATGTGAAAAGGGGGTTTTTGAGTGCAAAGGATGCACCATTAAAGCAAAGATGTCATTTTGGTGAAAAAGATATCCTTTTAATGCAAATGATGCTGCTCTGTATGCAAATGTTTTAGTTTAAATGCAGATTGATGCATTAGAAAAGGAAAACATCAGATTGCAGCTGAAAAGATAAGGAGTCTGCAAACTGGCTATGTATGTCGCGCGACATAGGCTGCCTATGTCGCGTGACATAATAAGCCATTTTGCAGAAGCCTAAACAACTGAGATTTGCAGAGGTAACAAGGCACCAAAATGGTCAAGTTACTTCACAAACAAATCTCAGAGAGCATGTTTATTGATAATGAACACTTCAAGAGGGTGTGGATATGAGGGATCCACACTCATCTTGAGTGTTCATGCAAAACCAAGTTAAACCGGAGCTTTTATATGAAATGCAATGAAATAAAATGTGGATCTGGGTAATATAACATAAAGTATGCAACTTTAATCAGAATACTACATTATAAATGCATTTAGCATAGAGATTTCACATTTGAATGAAAATAGAGAGTGGTAAAGGGGTAGAAACTCGTTACCCTTGAAGATCCACAACTACTATATCAAGTTAGATATAGGAGCCTTCTAGCGTCCTCCTCCGGAGTTGGTGTCCAGCCTTGAGACCGTGAGAATTCCTTGATTCTTGATGTATATATGAAGTGTGTGTGTGTGGGAAGTGTGTGTAGAATTGATTTGAGAGGATTGGGGTGATTTGGGGGGTATGTGAGGAAAGAGAAGGCTTCTGGGCGTATTCCCTATAGAGGGTGACTGAGGGGTGGAAGAGGTGTGTCCAAAATGAGAGGTGAAGGCCTCTATTTATAGGCTGCCTGCATGGGCTTGTTATGTCGCACGACATGATAAGCCATAATTGTTTTCCTTCTAGAAACATGCAAGGTGGCATGGTTCTAGAACTCTTCCTGGCTGGTTATGTCGCACGACATAAGTAGCCACTTCTGGATTCTTCTAGAAACATGCAAGGTGGCATGGTTCTAGAACTCTTCCTGGCTGGTTATGTCGCACGACATAAGTAGCCAAATCTGGATTTTTCTAGAAACATGCAAGGTGGCAGTCTTCTAGAAGGGTTTTGGGATTAAGAAAAACGTGTTTCTTAATCACCAAGCATTTCCTTCAGCCCTTAAAAGGCTTGGAACAGTTCCGGAATTGTTCCGGAACTTTAGGAAAATCCGGGGAATTACCGGAAAAATTACCGGAATTGTCGGGAAAATTAACCGGAAGGCATGAGCCAGATTTGGGTACTTACAGGTATGCTAAACATTCAAAAGCTTTTCGTGTTTTCAATAAAACTAGTTTAAAAATAGTTGAGTCTGTCCATGTTACTTTTGATGAGCATTCTCTCCTTGAGCCACATTTGGCTCCAAATGTTGCTGATGATTTTGTTGAGCATAATGAACCAGGTGAACCATCCCAAACCGCACCTGAACCTCAACCGCAAAATCCAGCACCCTCAACTGAAATTCCCTCAAACCGCAATTTTCAAACCGCACCTGAAGTTCCTACTTCAGATGCAACTGCAAGGGAAGAAGAAGTTGAAAATTCCCCTATCCAGCTTATAGAACCTCTTCGTCAACTTACTTTCCATGACTTCGCTGAAGGATCTAACGACATTCAAATTGAAGATCTTCAGCAAACCTCAGTCCAACCAGACTTACCCCCGGAGGTTCGTGAAGTCAGCAGTCACCCCCTCACAAATGTGATTGGTGATCTGTTTTCCGGTGTTTAAACAAGGAGATCGAACTATGACGAGCATACTTCACTTTTATCTCAAGTTGAACCCAAGAAGATTGATGAAGCACTCCAAGATTCCAGTTGGGTCGTTGCTATGCAAGAAGAACTCAACCAGTTTGAAAGATGCAAGGTCTGGACTTTGGTGCCTAGACCTCATGATCAAGGAGTGATAGGAACTAAGTGGGTATTTAGGAATAAGATGGACGAGAATGGAAGCATCACTAGGAATAAAGTAAGGTTGGTTGCACAAGGATATAGGCAAGAAGAAGGAATTGATTATGATGAAACCTTTGCTCCAGTTGCAAGATTGGAAGCTATCAGAATCTTCTTAGCTTACGCCTCTTTCAAGCGTTTCAAGTTATATCAAATGGACGTAAAGAGTGCATTCCTCAACGGCGAACTGCAAGAGACCGTGTATGTTGCCCAACCGCCTGGATTTGAAGACTCCAAATTTCCCAATCATGTCTACAAACTCCAGAAAGCTTTGTATGGACTTAAGCAAGCTCCAAGGGCATGGTATGAGACTCTTTCTAAATTTTTACTAGAAAAAGGATTTAAACGCGGTAAAATTGATACAACTCTTTTTATTGCCAAATATAATGAGCATACTTTACTTGTTCAAATTTATGTCGATGATATTATTTTTGGTTCTACTAATGAGTTGCTTTGTAAGCGTTTCGAAAAGCTAATGAAAAGCAAGTTTGAAATGAGCATGATGGGAGAATTAACTTTCTTCCTCGGGCTTCAAATCAAGCAATGCGAAGAAGGTATCTTCATCAACCAAGCCAAGTACACCAAGGAGTTAATAAAGAAGTTTGGATTAGAAAATGCTAAAGCATATGATACTCCTATGGCCACCGGCAATAAGCTAGATAAAGATCTCAAAGGTAAGAAAGTTGATCAGACTTTATATCGAGGTATGATCGGCTCATTACTTTACTTAACTGCTAGTAGGCCAGATATCATGTTTAGTGTCTGTGTATGTGCACGCTACCAAGCAGATCCTAGAGAAGCACATCTTATTGCAGTCAAGCGTATAATCCGCTATTTATCTGGAACCACTAACCTTGGACTTTGGTATTCCAAAGATTCGAACTTCGATCTTGTAGGTTATTCAGATGCAGATTATGCAGCTTGTACTATTGACAGGAAAAGCACTAGTGGTACTTGTCATTTCCTCGGGAATAGACTAGTTGCTTGGGCCAGCAAGAAGCAAGCTTCAGTTTAGTGTCAACCACAGAGGCTGAGTATATTGCTGCTGGTAGTTGTTGCTGTCAAATCCTTTGGATGAAGCAGCAGTTAGTAGACTATGGAATCCATGAAGGGAATTGCCCCATCATGTGTGACAACACTTCAACCATTTCAGTCTCCAACAACCCTGTCATGCATTCCAAGACCAAGCATATTGATATCAAGTATCATTTCCTCAAAGACCATGTGGAGAAGAGGAATATCCATTTAGAGTACGTGGGGACAGACAACCAGATTGCTGATATCCTCACAAAGGCTCTTGACTCCAAGAGGTTTTCATTTCTTAGAGGAGAAATGGGTATGCTTGAACTTAAATAAATTCCATTCTTTTTATTAACTAACTTGGTTGTTGAGTATAGTTTCAATTCCACTGTTGAACCACGTGTACCAAACCGCAAGGATGTCCAACCGCACTGCAGCCAACCACTTCACTCAAACAGCATGCTGCAGCCCAACCGCTTGGACCTCAACCGCGTTTCAACTTGGAGTAATTTCTAACTTTTGCTTATGTTAAAAAAAAAAACTGTTCAACTTCTTTTTATTTATTTTTCAGTCCTTATTTTTTTCTTTAAGGGTTTATTTGCAAATGTTTTCCCACGAAAATTTAAATTTTAAGAGCATTCAATGCAAAGGGAACATTAGCATTAAATAGCCTTCATGTCAGCCGTCATTGGTTGATGTGTGAAGCTGAAAGGGTGCTAATTTGCAATGATTCACTGAGTTGGTGAAGCTAATGTGTCCTTTCAACTGCCAAACCCTAATCCTTTCCTATAAATAGAAGACATAACATACCTTTTCAAACTTTCCATTCTGTCTTCTCTGGCACCGTACCTTCTCTGTGTCAGTTTACCAACTCGCTTTCTCTCTCTAACTCTCAACTGTCTTAAAAATTTAAGTTTTTCTTCAAATCAATGGCTCCCAAACCCATTGAAGACATGGTATGATTTCTTAAACCTAAACATCTTACTATTCTGCAAATCATACTTGTTTATTTGTTAATCTGCCATTGTTGAACCCTTGAAAGCTTCGAACACCCATAAACTGACTTTTGTTCATATGTTCTTCATTTCTTGATCATTTTGCATAAAATTTGTTGGGTTATGTTCGGAATCTTGCCTAGATTAAGAATATATGCTTTATTTCATGATCTACACATGTTTTGGGTACTAATTTTGAATTTTGAATTTATTAAGTTTCGAAACCCACTTTATGATTTCTTCATTTTCTGGGTGATTCTGAGTAAAGTAGATGTTTTTATTGTTATATTGTTAATCTACTGCTCAATGTGATCATTTTGACATGTTATTTGTTCATTTTGGTTAACATTTTTCAAATCTCTGTTCTTGGTGTTGTTCGTGTTCTTCATGCACTCAAGTAACTGTTCATCATGTTTTTCAGAAATTTCTTATGTTTTGGGTTAACCTAATTCTCAATCTTGTTTTCCATACTTAGAATATTTTTGAAATTTTGATTCATATTTGCTTGTTTTGAACCGCATCATTTGAACCGCATGCTACCTTGAAACCGCACATAAAAATTACTTACCTTAGTGTTTCAAACCGCATGCATTTTTGGTCTATCAACCGCCTTATAGGAACCGCATGCCATGTTTTCAAAACCGCATTCATATTCCTTTGAAAACCGCATGTTTGGAAATCACTTAAGTATCACTAAGTATATAGGCTGGACACCATAACCTTCCTCTCTAAGCACCGCTTGCAGTGTGGGATAACCTTGGATTACAATGCCACGTACTAAGTAAATATACTTTTGTGTTTTTCTTATTTGTTTTCCTACTTGTATTCACAGTTTCCTTGAGGTTGAAAATTTTCATTTTCAAAATCGCACTGATGCCAACCGCATAGGTGCACCAACCGCTTGAGAACTGTGATTTTCCTAAAGTGTTCTAACTTGTGTGTTTTATTTGTAGAACATCAAGTACTTCCTACCAGGTTGGGAGATAAATGAACCTGAGATGCGGTCCGATGCTCTGGGAAGGGAGATGATCAGAAAGATGCAAGCCTCAGGAATCCTTCCCCTATTCAACAAGAAGCAAACCTATACCATTCCTATCTTCATTGACCAGTTCTATGAATCCGCTGAGAAGGGGGAGACTGAGCTTGCTGATGGATCCACGATTCCAAGTTTGGTGGGAATTGTTGAAGGACTCAGAGTCTCCATAGACTATATGGACATCAGAAGCACCTTCGGTTTTCAAGTATCTGGTGCCCCTGTTGAAGTTTCTCAAGAAGTTCAAGATGCTACATGTTCAACTCTAACAGGAAGGCTGTCATCTCTCTCTGGCCATTACAAAACTACGGCAAGGAGAGATTTTGGTGAGATAATGAGCCATTTATGCTATCTCGTAGGGAAGTCTGTGTGTGGCAAGACAGGAAACCACAACAACTTCACCTCTTCTCAATGGCAATATTGCTGTGCCATCTTCAACGAGATGAAGCTCCATTGGCCCAAAATTCTGATGAGAGAACTTGCTAGCAGCATTGATTCGTATCAGCAGAAGGTCAAGAATGAGAAGATCAGATGGAGACCTTTTGGGAGAATGCTGACCGCAATATTTGCAAACTTTCAGCATTTGGAGGAGCTTAGGATTGCCAACCCTGAATATTGTGTCAATTGGGGTGATGAAGAATCCTTTGGCCTAAAAGCTATGCACTCCTTCAGAAGATCCTTTGGCAATGTTGATTATAAAGCCATTTTTGATGCTGATACTTCTCAAAATAAGGAGATGTATGTTGAAATGAACCCCTCTACTGCTTCAACCGCGCTTGGGAAAGCAATAAAGAAGGCCTCAAGGAAGAGGAAGGCTCCTGCAGAACCGCTCCCTAAGTCAGTCTCAACCGCGCCCTCTCAACCGCGTGGTTCATCTGGTGCAGGCCCAAGCCAGAAAAAGCCAAGGAAAGAGAAAAAGAAAGAGAAGATGACCCTTATTGATGAGGATGAAGATGAGGAAGAAGATAACTCTATTCCTCCATTAGTGGCCAGGGCTAAGAAGGCCAAGCAAACTCAGATTGATCTGGCAAAATTGACTGATGAGGAGTTAGCTGCTTACTATGCAGCTGAGATTGAGAAGATAAAGAAGAAACAGGCTGAGAAGGGTGCTGCCTCTAGAAAAACCAAGGAACCCATTCCCCAACCGCCTCCTTCTCAACCGCAACAAACCAAACCGCTTACCCAAACCCCTCCTCAATCTCCTATCCACTCCCATCATCCATCCCCAGTAAAATCCCCTGCCAAAGCACCAACTCCTGAACCACATTCTCCTCCTCAACCGCATGGAGCTGCAACCGCTCAGGGGGAGAAACCGAAGAGGGTCAAACACTTGGCCCAAAAGAGGACCCCAACCAAAGGCCCCAAGCGGTTCCTTCACATAGTTCGCAAACAACCTTCCCCTTCTCCATCATCATCTAAATCTTCTTCCAATTCCACTTCTCATACACCATCCAAATCCCCTTCTAAATCTCATTCTTCCTCCTACCAATCCGAATCACCAACTCCCTCACCTCAACATTCCAACCAATCACATTCCCCTCATCCTTCAAACCGCGTTCACTCAAATCCATATTCTCACCATACCCCAGCCATCTCTATTTCAAACCTTAACCGTGATAAAACCCCATCTCCTAACCGCGTCAATATACCTTCTCCTCCACCTGAAAATTCTCCAAACCGCCTTCCTACTCCACCTCTTCAAACCTCTCCCATTCCACAAACTTCACCTATTCAACAGAAAACCCTCTCTGTTGAAGTTCACACTACCAGTTCCTCCTCAAACTCTAACCCTATAACTTCTGGAATTCCAACCACCAACATTCCACCCTCAACCGCACCTATCTCAACCGCACCTATTCCCTCCATTCCACTTTCGACCGCACCCACTACCTTACCCATACCTCCCTCAATCGCTTCACCTTTCACCATACCTGCCAGCCGCCTCTTTCAAACCCTTTTAAACCCCCTACCTCAAACCGCTCCTCCTACACAATCTCAACCGCCTCCCTCAATTACCCAAATTCCCTCTACCTCAACCGCCCCTTCTGACTACCTTCAAATTTTTTCCACCCTTCAACTGATTCAATCACAGTTGATTGTAAACCAAGGCCATATGCTTAAACTGACTGAATCAAACCTTGCCCTGACCGCCTCCAACCGCACCCTTGAAGCCTCCAACCGCTCTTTGCATGCCAAGGTTGATGCTCAAACCGCTGAAATGGCTATCATGAAATCCCAATTGCTTGATGCCATTAAGGGGGAGAGATCACCTTCTGATGTGGCAAACATTGAAGCCGCACTCAAAACCGCAGCAGAGTCCTCCCTCTTCAAATTTAAAGTTGAACTTCAAGCTGCAGTTCTCGCTTTCCTTGGGGACTCTGTCAACAAAGATCAGCTCAAGGACTTTATGCAACAATTGACAAATGCCTTTTGTGATTCTGTTGATCACACAATTGGCAAATTCAAGACTGAGCTGTTGGGAGACATAAGGAGCCTTAACCTTCAACCGCAGCAAGCCTCTACCCCAGCCGCTCCTATCCAAACCGCCTTAGATGACCTGCAGCTGAAGATCTTCACTGAACTGGACTCCCTAAAAGACAGAATAAATGTTGACCTCAACATAGTGGGAGACAGTATCAAGGAGCGAGTAACCACTTTTGATGGTGACATTTCCTTGATTTGAGAACCTCAAGGCAGGCTTCAACCTCAAGCTTGACAACTCCATCAAAGAATTGAATTCCAATCTGGATGTAACAGTTGATCTGGACCCATTGAGAGATGCCCTATCTACTCAAGCTGTGGCCATTCGAATGAGATTTTCACTTTCTACAATTCTTTGAAGGCCTGCATTGAAGGATTCACTACTCGGATCAAGGAGAGTGTTGATGCAAACTCTAGATCGGTTGATCTTTGTTGGAACATTCTGGCTCTTGAATCTGTAACCGCACTTCGAACCGTTGAGACTACTCTTGCCGGGCAGTGAAGATCTCCCGAGCCCTCGAAGAAATATCGAGGTGAAAGCTCGGCCTTCGGACCTTGAGAACCGCGGTTACCCAAAGAAGAAGTCAATCAACCAAGAGAGCAAGCGCGCCATCAACATCAACCGCCTCATCACCGACCGCGTCAGCATTAGGACTTCTCTTTTGTAATTCCTTTATCCTCTTTTTGCTGAACTCCTTTTTGTCTTGTTGGACCGCACTCCATGTATTTTTGTCCAACTTTCTTTTGCTTTTGAAACCTTTGTATTTTTGCTTCTCTACCATTGTAAGTGTAATCGCATTGGTAGTAATGACATCTATTTTACTATACTTTTTCTTAATTTTTGTGAAAAACAGCTGAGAAGGTTATAGTGAGACGGACGGGGTATATTCTTGTTGTGAATATGGCCCTCCACTACCAAGCAAACCTACAAGAACGATTAGAGCACACAAAGCAAAGCACAAGAAATAAATCACAAAGAAGAACACAAGAAATTGTTAACCCAGTTCACCAATATGTTTGGCTACGTCTGGGGGCACTACCAAGCCAGGATCTTGCACTATAATATGATAATATGAAGTTACAATGAGTCTAGGGGCGGAACATAGCTTAAATATGTGTTAGGGAATAAAACCTAACCCTAGATGGACAAGGGAACCCGAAAAACGTCTAAAAAACGGGCCCAGAATTTTTCCACCCCGACACATGGGCGGTCGCCCAAGAGCCCATGGGCGGTCGCCCAAGTTGAAAATCCTCCGAGCCAAAACCTTCTGTCCATATGCGCGGTCGCCCTTCACCATCTGCGCGGTCGCCCACAAGATGAATAACCTTTCGACACACCTACTGTGCATGTGGGCGGTCGCCCATCATCACCTGGGCGGTCGCCCATGACGACAGAAACTCCGACGATTTTCTCCCTTTTACTCCGAAGTCTAACCCGGTTGGTCCTCTATCCCAACAATCTCCCACCTAGAGATCAACCACACATATAAGCCCCGTATCCGTTCTTCAACTCACCCTTAGTGTCCTCCTAGTGCTCACCTCGATCATGGTAGTGCCATCCTCCTCTCCTATTCTCCAAGCCCAATTGAAGCTTTGCACAGCTTCAACTTCTCAAGGTTTACAACCTTTGTCAACATGTCAGTTGGATTCTCCGATCCCAATATCTTCTCCAGCCTTAAGATCTTTTCTTCCAAGAGATGCCTGATGTAGTGAAATCTCAGTTCAATGTGCTTCGTCCTCGAATGAAATGCCGGATTCCTAGCCAAGTGTATTGCACTCTGACTGTCACTGTAGAGAACGTTACCACTTCGCGTCTTCCCAAGTTCACCCAAGAAATTCTGCAACCATACCATCTCTTTACTCGCCTCTGTCACTGCCACATATTCCCGCTTCATAGCCGATCCGAGCCACGATCTTCTGCAACTTAGAAGCCCAGGAGATTTCCGTACCACCCAATGTGAATACGTAACTGTTGGGTATGCATGTTTTAACCCTCCTATTTTGTATTAGATTTGATTGATACCATAACCTCCTGTCTATTTTAAGGACTTTAGGACCCTATGTAATGAAGCTTAGACTTCAATTTTTTAGCTAAGTCCATTTTATAGAATAGGTTACATTTAGGCTTGAAGACTGGCACAAGACTCATTGGAAGCAAGGTTGCAGTTCCAGCAGTATTCAAAACCGCCCTATAAACCGCACTTGTAAACCGCAAGTGTAGTTCTACCTTGAATCTGCCTTTTGAATCAACCGCATGCAACCGCCCTTGAACCGCACCTGTGCAGTTCATATGTAACTGCATCCAAGCAACCTCCTGGTGTAGCAAAACCGCATGTTCCTAACCGCGTCTCACCAACCGCATCCAATGATTGGCTACTTGAAGTGAACCACTTTTTATCCGTTGAAATCCACGTCAGCAATACCAAAAGTCAACCACCAAATCTTGTCACGTGATTCAATGTCAGAGAAGATCTGCAAGGATCTTGAAAAGGTGACAGGTGTCCTAACCTCATTGCTTGCGGTGGAGCACGATCGGCTTTATCTGCAGCAGCTGTACCAAAGGACAAAAGTGGTTGCTGTGGACCAATAGGATTGCATCAAGTACTGTCCTTACAACAGCTGTATCCAACGGCTAGTTTCTTGATGCTTGGGTATAAATACCCTAATCTTCACCATTTGAAGTTTTGCTTGAAAAATTGAGAAGTGCTGTGTTCCTAGAAGCTGAAGCTTTGCCCAGAAATTGTTCAACCCTTTGAATCTTCATCTTCATACTTCAAGAAATATTCCCCAGCCCAGAAATCAAGCCTTAACACATTCAAGAATCATTGAGCTCTACATCTCACAGATTTAAAGAGCCTTGATCTTGTTCTCACACACACACCTCATTTGTTCTAATCACATAGATTAAACACTTGAGATACACTGGTTATAGTTTTGGATTTGTTCTTCATAGAAAAGATTTTATTGTACTTTGTAACCTCTCAAATACTTAATATAAAATCTCTCTTAGAAATCCAAGACTAACCATCTTGGTAGTGGACGTAGATCGTTTATCGATTGAACCACTCCAAATATTGTGTTCTTACTTTCTGCATTTATATTTACTTGTGCTTACTAATTATCTTTCTGTTTCTCTGTTTGATCTTTATTTAGTTATCCATTATTGTGAAATAGTGTTTGGAGTTAACAAAGTCAAAACCACACGTGTTTGTAAAACTGCACTTCCCAAAACCGCATATCAAAACCGCATTTTACAAACCGCCTCTAAAACCGCTTTATACTCTATCATTCCGCTGTGCATTTTACACAATCATTTGCAGTCTATTATCAACTGCAAGAGGATTTTGTAAGCAAGAGGTTTAGTTTTTAAAAGAGGGCGAAATTTTTTTTACAGCTATTCACCCTCCCCCTCTAGCTGTATTTTCACCCTTGTTGCCACCTTTGGGACCAACAGTAACCCGTAGTACTTCTCCTCTTGTCAAGATCGCTTGATGCCAAGTCCGCATCAACATAACCCGCTAACACAACATCCTTGCTTGAGAAACATAGAGCCTTACCAACAGTACCCTTCAAGTAACGCAGGATCCATTTAACCGCTTCCCAATGTTGCTTTCCTGGATTGCCCATAAACCGGCTGACTACTCCCACCGCATGTGCAATGTCTGGCCTTGTACACACCATTGCATACATGAGACTCCCCACTGCTGAAGCATATGGAGTTCTCTCCATCTTGTCACGCTCCTCCTTGCCCATAGGCGAGTCTTTCTCGGATAGCTTGAAGTGCAAACCCAATGGTGTCCCTGTTGGCTTCGCCTCTTCCATACAAAATCTTGCCAAGACTTTCTCAACGCATGCTCAAGATTTTTCTGGCCTCTCCCAAATCCTTCATCTCGAACCGTTCTGACAACTGAGCCTTCAATCTGTTTACCTCTCTACTGCTAGAGCCCGCTGTTAGCATGTTGTCCACATATAACAGCAAGATTATGTACCCATTGTCCGTGTTCTTGAAGTAGCAACAATGATCCGCCTCACATCTGATAAAATCAATGTCATGCATGAACCCATCAAACTTTCTGTACCACTGCCTAGGAGCTTGTTTAAGGCCATACAAGCTCTTAGTCAATCTGCAAACTAGCTCCTCACTACCCTTAGACAAGTAACCCTCTGGCTGTACCATGTAAATTTCTTCCTCCAAATCCCCATGAAGAAAGGCCGTCTTTACACCCATCTGTTCCAGTAACAAGTTATCTGCCACTACTATCCCTAGAACCATTCTGATAGTGGTCATCTTCACAACCGGAGTGAATACCTCGGTGTAGTCAATATCGTACTTTTGCTGAAACCCTTTTACAACCAATCTTTCCTTGTAACGCTTGTTGTCGTCTGCTTCCTCCTTGATCCTGTAAACCCACTTGTTATGCAGTGCCTTCTTCCCCTTAGGTAGTTCAGTCATCTCCCAAGTTTTGTTGGCCTTCAATGAGTCCATCTCATCATCCATCGCAGCTTTCCACTTATCACAAAGTGCACTACGAACAGCCTCCGCATAACATTCCGGTTCCCCATTATCTGTCAACAGCAAATAATAATTGGAAGGAGTATACCTGTCAGGCGATCCACGCAACCTGCTGGATCTACGCAGCGGAATATCCGGTTCTGGAGTATGTGGTTCATCTTCAGTGACCTCCTGACCATGGTCAACATGAACTGTTCTGCTCCCACCCGAGTTTGGAACCTCCACCTCTACAATATCCGGTTCTGAACTAGTATCATCAGATGCCCCCTTTCTGTCCTTGTACAATACCTGTTCATTGAATACCACATCTCGACTACGAATAATTTTATGGTTTTGGTCATCCCAAAACTTATACCCGAAGTCATCCCCGCCATACCCAATAAACGTACACTTAACAGATTTTGCATCTAATTTAGTTCTCTCAGCAGAATCAATATGTACATAAGAAACGCAGCCAAATATGCGAAGAAAGGACAGATTTACCTGCTTGCCACTCCAAGCTTCCTCTGGAATTCCGTTCCCCAATGGTACCGATGGTCCCCGATTGATCAAGAAAGCCGTCGTGTCAACTGCATATGCCCAAAACGTCTTCGGAAGTCCACACTTCAATCTCATACTTCTAGCCCGCTCGTTCAATGTTCTGTTCATCCTCTCTGCAACCCCATTGAGTTGTGGTGTGCGCTTTGGTGTCTTCTCCATACGAATACCATTCGCTGCACAATATTCCCTAAACTCACCGAGCTCATACTCCCCACCATTATCTGATCTCAAGCACTTAAGCTTAAGTCCCGTCTGATTCTCCACCAAGGCCCTCCACTTCTTGAACACCTCGAAAGCTTCATCTTTCCCCTTCAAGAAATAAACCCAGACCTTCCTTGTAGAATCATCAATAAAGGTCATGTAATATGACGCACCACCAAGAGAAGTTATCGGAGATGGTCCCCACAAATCAGTGTGAACAAGTTCTAACTTTGCTTCCCTCAAACCCCTACCTGTCCTCGAGAAATTATTTCTCCCCTGTTTGCCAAACATACAATCTTCGCAGATCCCCACGTTGACTGTCTTCAAATCCGGTAGTAGTCCCTTTGAACAAAGTACCTTCATCCCCGTCTCACTCATGTGACCCAATCGACAGTGCCACAAATCCGTATCACCCTTGGCTGCCGCCACCGCGATACTATCTTTGGTGTTATTCGCCAAATACAAGGTCCCTTCCTTATTACCCCGAGCGATCTCGCAGTCCTCCTTGGTAATAACCCAGTTTCTGCAGCCGAATGTTACCTTGTAACCTTCTTCGTCCAACTGCCCAACTGATAATAGGTTCTTTTTCAAACCCGGAATGTGTCTGACCCCGTTTAGATGTAAGACCTTCCCGTCCGATGCTCCTATTCTGACATCCCCCTTCCCCTTGATTTCCAAAGGCTCGCCATCCGCCAGATAGACCTTACTGAAATCACCGAAATACCCCCGAATCCAGCACCCATGATTCTAGTGCACTACTAACACTCAGAACCAGTACATCGTCACCTTCGACTGTCACATTCACCGAATTGCCCCCACGATTGGGACAATCCCTCTTGTAGTGTTCCAACTCCTTACAATGATAGCACTGAACTGATCCCTTTGCAACCTTTGATTTGTCTTTGATCTGCACAGCTTTGGCCTTACCACTCACCACGTTCTCCCTAGATTCGATTCTCCCTTGTTTGCTAGTACCCGGCTTCCCCTTGCTAGTAGTAGCTAAAGCCGATCCCGAAGAACTCGATGTCCCCAACTTCTTCATGCGATTTTCTTCGCCCAAAAGAAAGTCTTTAACATCATCATACTTCAATTTCTTCTTACCTGCTGAAGCATTGATCGTCGTCACGGTCCCGCTCCAACTTCCTGATAAAGACGCTAGCAACAAGCACGCATGAACCTCATCATCGAACTTGATCTCCACCGCAGTCAATGAGTCTATAACATCCATAAACTCATCGATGTGCTTAGCCAAGGATCCTCCCTCTTGCATCTTGAGACTACCCATCTTGCATATCAAATCAACCTTATTTACAGCAGGTGGAGTTTCAAATCGTGTTAATACGTGGAACAGGGTCCACATGACATGGCTTATTGAATACTTATAATTTTGATCATTTTTTTATGTTATGAAGTGTCTCTTTCCTTCCTATTTATTAGGAGTAGGTCTCCGGAGAAACACGTTTTTTCATAATTTATGGAGAAACGTGTTTTTTCAAAAAAAAAAATAATTTTTTTTTTCATTCAATAAATTTTTTTTCTGGATATCAGTCTCAAAGGTTTTGAATATTCAGAAGCCTTGGAACGGATATTCAGAAAAAAAGATTTAGGGCCAAAACCAAGGCAAATTCTAAATTTCTGGTTCTGGATATCACTTTCATAAAGTTCTGGATATCCAGAACATTGAATATTGATATCCAGAAGCCTTGGGACAGATATCCAAAAAAAAAAAAAAAATTGGGACCAAGACCAAGGCAAATTCTAAATTTCTGGTTCTGAATATCACTTTCATAAAGTTCTGAATATCCAGAATATTGAATATTGATATCCAGAAGCCTTGGGACGGATATCCAGAAAAAAAAAACTTTTTTTTTTTGAAAAACACGTTTCTTCATAAATTATGGATCCATAAATTATGAAGAAATGCGTTTCTCAGCAGATTTTGGCTTGAATTTATAGGTTTGCTCTCCTCAAAATTTCAAACCATTTGTAATTTTATTCATTTTTATTATTTTGTTTAAATAATTTTCTTTATTTATTTTTTTATTTTTTTGTATCTCAAACAGATTACTGCCGCATTAGGTGTTTTAAAGAAAGGTTGAAGAGAATAATAGTATTTATATACACTATAATGAGGTTTTTATGGGTATGGACAAATGTTTAACATGTAAATGTATAACACAACAACAACAAAATCTAAATTTCAAAATGAATTGTGTTCGGCCTACATGAATCATCATATTGCAATGCCTCGTCAATAAAGATGTAAGAAAACAATGGAAAAATGGAGTGATAGTAAAATAAACAAGTATAGGGTCATTGAAATAATTATTGTTCATAATGTGATATACAAATTTGGAACAAGAAATTTGAGCTATCAAGGCTCCGTTTGTTTGAGGGAAAATGTTTTTAGGAAAATATTTTTCCCATTTTTCGGTGTTTGTTTAGCACCGAAAAATGGGGAAAATGTTTTCCGAAAAATATTTTCTCCACTTTTCTAAGTAATTTGATTTACGGATTTTTTCTAAGTAAAATATTTTTCGAAAAATGGTAACACCCTCACATACATGCACACACACACCCCCACGTTACCCACCCCACATCAACCACCCCTACCCCATCCCCATCACCCCCCCTCGGTCAAGTAAAAAAAAATTATTTTAAATTTATTTTTAACAACTCCTCCCCCAATCCAATCACCACCCCCTGCCACCCCACCCCACCCCACCCCAACCCCGTTAAGTCAAAAAAATTAATCGTTTTAAATTTATTTTTTCAACGACTCCCCCACTCCACTCACCACCCCCTGCCACCCTATCCCCCCCCCCCGATTGGGTAAAAAAAATTAATATTTTTCGGAACCAGTTTGTAGTTAAATTCAAAAAAAAGAAAAAAAATTGACCCAATGGGGGTGGGGGGTGGGTGGGTTTTGTATCCTCTACCAAAACCGACCGTGTTTGTTAGCTAGCAGACTTCTCAGCTTCACCAACGGGCAACTACTAAGACAATAAAAAAGGAATTGAAAACTTGCCTGAATATTTTGTCCGCACCAATAATTCCAATTTCAATGTGCTTTCCAGAAAGTTGTCCTTCAAATCTAGGTGGGGTGGCAGGGGGTGGATTGGGGGAGTAGTTGTTAAAAATAAATTTAAAATGATTTTATTTTACTCGACGGGAGGGGGGGTGGTAGTGGTGAGTAGGGTGGGGGTGGGGGTGGTGGTGGTGATTGGGGTGGGTAAATTTGTAGTCAACTCAATCGAATATTTTTCGGAAAATATTTTCCTTACCAAACAGTCGAAAACATGTTTATCTTATTTTCCGAAAAAACATTTTCATTTTTCGAAAAACATTTTGCAGGAAATCATTTTTCGGAAAATATTTTACGCTAAACAAACGGACCTAATATACATAAAACAAGGATTATGAAAATCATATGAAATCTTATTTTAGGATAAGCATACGGTGCAAATTGAATGATCATGAATTAAATGAAATCTAATTTAATGAATTAAGTTACAATATATTTACTTGTCTTGAGATTTGTAACAAACAAAACAATGGTGAAATCTGATTTAATGAATTAAGTTACAATATATTTACTTCTCTTGTGATTAGTAACAAACAATGGCTCAATACTATGTGTCTTAAAAGGGTAAAATACTAAATACAGGAAACTAAAAATACATTGAGAAAGCACATTAGAAAGAAAGCTTCAAAATAACTTATTTTAAAATACAACCATGACCTCTACCATGATATTTTCTCTACTCCTAGCATTTTCATTTCTTAGCAATACCCATGGTTGTTCCATATCTAGAAATTGGACAATCGAAATTACCAATGGAATACGAATACCAGCCATTTCCAATAATATTATTGTATATGTGAAGTCTAGAGACACTGATCTTGGAGCACAAATCATTCGACCTAACACTGCTTATGAATTTAACTTTTGTGCTAGAGTTGATGGAAAAACACATTTTTATGCTGACTTTATTTGGGGTACCCTAAAAAAGAGGATCAATATTTTTGATAAATACAGTGGATGTTATGAAGATGGTCACACTGGTGAAGGGAGATGTTACTGGCTAGTGATGAATGGTGGATTTTATTTACTTAGGCCTGATACTCCATTTCCTATAGGTTGGGTGAAAAAAGCTGACTGGTAATAAAATCGTCTCTTAATGTCATGTTTAACAAAAAAAAAATATATATATATATAAAATTGTATTTCAATTGTTGACATAGTTATTGGGCTTTCAAAGTTGTTTATTGATAAGAAATACATTAGGTCATGCTGGGAACGATGAATTCTATTGTGTATTTTTATTTTTTATTTTTTGCTCTCTATCATCTATTTTTATCTTAGATTGTTGGGTTTCTCAAAATTCACATTTTCCATATGTTATTAATATAATGTTACACTAACACACATACATAAAAAAAATTGGAAGAGGTCTCCGGAGAAACGCGGGTTTTTTAATATAAATGATATCCAGAAGTATCTGAATGTATATCCAGAAATGTGTTAGGTACATATCCAGAAATTGCTTATGGCTTTGGTCAATTCTATGTCCAGAAACCTTCAAAATGAATATCCAGAAACCTTCAAAATGAATATCCAGAAACTATTAAATGAATATCCAGAACTACCAAATTGAATAATGAGTATCCAGAAACCTTCAAATGTATATCCAGAAACCATCAAATGAATATCCAGAAACATTCAAAATGAGTATCCAGAAACCTTCAAAATGAATATCCAGAACTACCAAATTGAATATCCAGAAACATTCAAAATGAGTATCCAGAAACCTTCAAAATGAATATCCAGAACTACCAAATTGAATATCCAGAAACACACAATTGACCATGTCCAGAAACAATAAAATGTATATCCAGAAAGTACCAAATTGAATATCCAGAAACTAATAAACCGATAAGGAGAAACGCGTTTCTCCTTAGATTTTACGATTTATTAGAGTGAACCTTAAATATTGATCCACCCATGTAAATATGTAATTATGCCTTGCGAGGCCACCAATTAGCGACACCCCTAGCTAACTTTGTTTTCCCAAAATACCCAAATGGTCCTGAAGTGATTATGGGATAAGAATTGGGCTAGAACAGTACAATAGGCCCAATGGGCTTAGTGGGCCAAGTAAATTAGGATGGGCCACACGTGATAAGGAGAGCAAAGAATAATAAAGTAAAGGGTAATTGATATACTTCCTTAAATGGCGAAAATCGTAATTGGCGACAAGGACAGGATCGGTTGCGATAATATGCTATAGGCGGGAAGCATTACGTGGCGAGAAGTTGTCTAATGTACTTAGCCTTTGGGCGACAAGTGTAGAGGTTGGATTAAGCGGTTATATTTACATTATTCTCCGGGAAGGATTGTCGTCAGGCGACAAGTATGACTAATAGGTAATAAGTGATTGTGGTGCTGCCACGTGGACATCCCCCATGATAGTCAACAGTGTGACATGATGGGGTGGGCAGTACTTTCTTACCAACTTTGAGGGTAGTTGACCCAAAAAGCATGGGTGATTGACACGTGTCACTTAGGGGCATGGCCTACATTGTGAAATGGTATAAAAATGTGGGATGTATCATCATTGTGTGTAGGAGTCATAGCTTTCCATCACAAGAAGACCAGCCGGAGTATCCTCTTGTACAGTTGTGGGTTCAGCTCCTGTGCAACACTTTTTCCTGTGTAGCATCAGCTGGTTCCGTTGCCGGGACCTGAATGTTCTTCCTGGGGTGATTTGGTGGAATTTGGAGGTTGTTGGTGGTTGTCCGGTGGTGATTGTGAAAGTGATTTACTGCATTTGTCCTTCGGTGGAGCCCAGAAGATTTTGTTGTCAGTTTGTTGTGGGAGTAAATGCTATTTGGTTTGAAGATCAAGGTGGATTGCCAGTTATTGCTAGTCAGAAGTTGATTTATGGACTGTTGTTGTCTTTATTTTATGGTGTCATAAAGTCGTCCTTGGTTGTAAACGCTGTTGGTCAATTAATATATGGTGTAAAGGTGATTTGCTGTCAGAAAAGTGACTTGTAAAGTTGTCAGAATTATTGGTTAGTTGTGAGAAGGTGTTGTGTGGCTTAAAGCATTTGTCAAAAATATCCATTTGTTTGACTGTTAATTATGGTGATGGGGCAAGATAAGGCTACCCCCTCTAAGGCAGCTCAGAACTTAACGTTGGCAACCCCCAATGCTAAGGAAGCTTCGTGCCGAGGCGGGATCTGATAGAGAGGTGGAGGTGCATACTTCTGAGACTGACTCTAGCATTAGGCGGGCTAGGGAGCAAGATGAAAGGGCGAGAATTGAGAAAGCCAAGGCAGTAGATGAAGGGCAAGTTCCCGCAAAGTCAAAGGATGCAGAAGTAAGGGCAAAGATTAATAGGTTGAGGGAGGATAATGAAGCGTGGATACGAGTTCTCGCCAATAATCAACAGTTGAGGGAATTGAATGTGGAGTCTTCCCATATTCCTGAGGAGTTATTGGAGGGGCAGGCGGGAAGAGCCCCTATCGGCGGGTAAGGGAGAGAGGTCAGCGCCAGTGTGGCAGATAGGCCAAGGTGAGCGAGGGATATGCCGCCGCCCAGAGGAGCGGCTGGAGATGGTAGGCGGGATCCTGTCAATGCGAGAACAGCAAGAGCCGTTGAAAGGAGGAATGATGATGGTTTGGAGGCCAGGAGGAGGAGGAGAAAGAGAAAGAAAATATACCATAAATCAGGCAATTCCAGAGAGCAATCTTATTACTTTGAATATGATAGTAATGAATCTAGTGGCTCAACGCACGAAAAGGAGTATGTTCCCAGTATAGACCGGCATGCCGAGGAGAAGTCCCAGTTATCGCGACATCATGACATGAGGCGTCACCGCCAGAAGTCACCGCGAGAAAGGGAACGAAGGCGACGAGAGAGGAAAGATAGGGAGTACGAGAAAGAAAAGGAAAGGAGAGATGCTGAGGCAACAAGGGCGGCGGAGGCCGAGAAGCTTGCTGAAGCCTTGAAAGCCGCAGAATTGGCCAAGGCTATTGAAAACCCTGCATAAACGCACCGTTGTCGGCGCGTGAAAATAATAAAATAGGAATAAAATAAACACAAAAACATGTTTATCACATACGAAATAAGTTATTGAAATTAGTAAAGAAAGGTGAAGATTGGAAATCTAGTTCAAAAAAGGTGATATTTTATTTCTTTTTGATAAAGAGAATATTTCAAATAAAAACAAAAGATTTGTTCATACCAAAAGGATAGTACAGTTATCTAATAAAAATAAAAACAAAAGATTGTTAATTTTTCAAATTAACAAAAGATAATTAAAAAATTTATATTTAAAAAAGAGGGTTTTTTCTTCTCTGTCCAAATCAAATGAAAGAAGTCTCTATTTAAAGAGATATTTTTTTTTATGAATTTTGGTGTAAAAAAAGTTTTAAAAAAATTAATTTATTATAAAGTAATCGAGGGTAAAGAAATTGGATGTAAAAAAAATTTAAAATTCAGCCAGCCAATCAAAGGGCGACACGTGTCAAAATTCTTAAAAAATAAAACGAAGAAAACCCTGCATAAACGCACCATTGTCGACGTGTGAAGTACACGCGCCAGAGAAATGTCGAAATTGCCCTTTCACATACGGACGATACATGTCCAATGTTAAAAAAAAAAACCTAATGCATTCACGCGCCTCTTTAGGCCTGTTTAATTTACGGTTCTCATAATTTTAACCAATAAACAATAAGAAACAAAATAAATCATTTACTATCCACTTTATTTGGATAACTGTTCATAAAAGTAATTTATTTCATTTCACAAAAATTGAGATTATAACTCATTTAGTTACTTGATATTTTGTTCTAATGTGTTTTAGTATGTGTGCACATGTGTATGTTTAACATGATGTACAAAGCTTCTTAAATAAGCTACTCATTTTCAGTAATCTTTTTGCCCTCCATAGATTTTCAATCCTAAATCGAGTAACTACAAATGTGCCCTCGTTTATTTTAAAACTTATGCAAGTCTTTTTATATAGAGAGATAGATAGCGATTTATAACTAATTATTTTATGCTTATTTCTAAAACTATATAATCGCTTCTAATATGAGTTTTAAGTTCTACATAAAAAAGAGTAAAGAAGACAAAAAAAAAATCACTACTATTCTCTAATATATATATATATATATATATATATATATATATATATATATATATATATATATATATATATATATATATATATATATATATATATATTGCAAATTTTCACTAAAAAGAAATTGAAAAATTAGCAAAGCATAATTAAGAAATTTATACTAAAAGAAGAGGGATTTTTTTGTGTGTCAACATCAAATGAAAGAAGTCTCTATGTATATAGATTTTTTTAATGAATTTTAGTGTAATTTTTTTTAAATAATTAATTCAGTACAAAAGAATTTCTTTTTATTACTAAAATTATTATTACTATTATTATTTTATTATTATTATTATTATTATTATTATTATTATTATTATTATTATTATTATTATTATTATCATTATCATTTATAATTAAAAAAACTATTTCACACTTAATTAATTTCACTAAAAATCAATTATAAACTTAGCAAATGATAATTAAGAATTTTATATTTAAAAAAGTGTTTTTTTTTTCCTATGTCCAAATCAAATGAAAGAAGTTTCTATTTAAAGAAGGAAAAAAGTTCTGAATTTTGGTGAAAATTTTCACTAAAAAAATGTGAAATCCTTCCAGCTAATCATTGATTGCCACGTGTCAAATTTATTAAAAAAATAAAAATAAAACCTGCAATACACGCCGTTGTCGGCGCGTGTAACACACGCGACGGGGAAAAGTCGGAATTACCCTTTATAAATACACAATGATTTTGTTTATACATATTCAACATCATTCCAACTCATCATCCTAAACACCATCACTTTTATTTTATTTTATATTCTTAATTTTTTTAATTAGTAAAATTATTATTATTATTATTATTATTATTATTATTATTATTATTATTATTATTATTATTATTATTATTATTATTATCATTTATAATTAAAAAAAAATGCTTCAAACTTAATTAATTTTCACTAAAAATAAATTGAAAAATAAAAAAGGAAATTTAACAAAGGATAATTAAGAAATTTATATTTAAAAAAGAGGGTTTTTTTTCTATGTCCAAATCAAATGAAAGAAGTCTCTATTTAAAGAGAAATAATTTTTTATGAATTTTGGTGTAAAAAAAAAATTAAAAAAATTTGTTTAATATATAATAATTGAAGTCAAAGAAATCGGATAAAAAAAAATCTGAATTCCTTCTGGCCAATCACAGATCGACACGTGTAAAGTTTAATAAAAAAAATCCCTGCAAAAACACGCTGGTGTCGGCGCGTGTAACGCACGCGCCAGCAAAAAGTCGATTTTACCCTTCGTGTATCATCCGACACATGTCCTAAAATCAAAAAAAAAAAAGATGACCAATTAAATAGTGCCACGTGTCGTTTCAGCCGGGGTTTTTGCCATTTTGCCAAGGCGTGAAATGACGAAAATGCCCCTCAGACCCCCTTTAATTACCACAACCTTGTTATCATATATCTATAGATATAGATATAGATTTATACTATCTTTATTTTTTAGATATTGATATGAACTTCAATCAAAATTTTAAAATGATGGTCATCTTTCCCGATAGTCGTATTTATAAATACAAATATTTTTAAGACAAATAGAAAAATCGACACATTTATAATACTTTATTTACTATGCTTCAAAGATTTTTTTTTTTAAATTAAATAAATTATTTTATGTATCGAACTAAAATAAACTCAATAACCATATTACCCCATCCCACGTATTAAATAGAAACTCAAACTCACATTCATCACACTCCGCATTATATATATATATATATATATATATATATATATATATATATATATATATACATATATATATATATATATATATATATATATATATATATATATATATAGATTATTATTATATTAAATAACATTATATACTTTATAAATACACAATGATTTTGTTTATACATATTCAACACCATTCCAACTCATCATCATATACCCCATCACTTTTATTTTCTTTTATATTATTTACTTATTTTATTAGTAAAATTATTATTATTATTATTATCATTTATAATTAAAAAATACTTCACACTTAATTAATTTTCACTAAAAAGAAATTGAAAAATTAGCAAAGGATAATTAACAATTTTATATTTAAGAAAGAGGATTTTTTCATGTGTCCAAATCAAATGAAAGAAGTCTTTATTTAAAGAGAAAAAAAATTATGAATTTTGGTGTAAAAAAAAAATTAAAAAAAATTAATTTAATATATAATAATTGAGGTCAAAGAAATTGAATAAAAAAAATTTCTTAAATCCATCCAGCCAATCGTGGGTCGCCACGTGGCAATTTTTTTTTTTTTTTTAAAAAGAGAAGGCTGAATGAACGCGCATTTGTCGGCGCTTGAAGACCAATCGCCAAGGAAATGTCAAATTTGCCCTTAGTCAAACGGACAACACGTGTCCAATTTGGTTTAAAAAAAAAAAAAACTTTTTTGCCCAATAAGAAACTGCCACATCTATTTTCAGGCTTGTTTTTTGCATTTTTGCCACGAAGTGAAAAGACAAAAATACCCCTTAAACCCCCTTTAATTACCACTATCTTGTTATTATATACTCCCTCCGACCCACGATAATATATAAAATTTCCTGGGCGTCCCACAATAATATATAACTTTTCTAAAATGGAAAGGAATCATTACTATTCCTTCTACTCATTCTCTCTCCTACATTATTTTAATACTCACATCACCATTATAATTTACTATTCTCTCCACTCATTTTCTCTCCTGTTTTATTTTCACACTCATAACACTTTCAATATAATACTTTCTCATTAATTCCCGTGCATTGACAAAAGTCTATACTATTATGGGATGGGGAGAGAGTATATATAGATATAGATGTTTGGAGAGTACTTATATTACACAACAACCATCAAGTACATTTCATTATACGAAAATAAGGGCTTAATTAGGCTCCGTTGTTTGTCAGTAAAGCGTTTTTCGGAAAACATTTTACCCATTTTTCGATGTTTGGTAAGCATTGAAAAATGGGAAAAATGTTTTACGCTATTTTCGGCGTAAAATGGCTTACAGATTTTTCCTAACTAAAATCATTTTTCGAAAAATGGTAACACCCTCACACACCTAAATTTTCATACATCCCCATGTTACCCACAGGGGTGGATCCAGGATTTCCAAACTGGGTGGGCTTGCCCCCGAAATTTTTTTTTGCCTATTTTTTCCACATGCAATACAACTTTAGTGCGACTAAAATAATCTAAGCAGCAGGCTAATTACATATCTTTTTGTACAGAACCCCATTATCAAAAATGAGATAAAATGAGATAAATTCACAAGGTGTTTTCTAAGTAGAAAATCAATTCAGAGACTCACATCAAGCAACTAATTGCACACCAAAATTATTTGCATATAAAAAAAAATAAAAAATCAGAAGCTCCTTTCAATTGTAAAGTAGATTGTGACTGTTTTCAAGAAACCCAAAATTCCAATTCTTCTTTTGCACAAAGTTTTGATCTTTTTGACTAAATCAACACAACCCAGTACTACCCACTTTCAATTTTCCCTCGAAATTGAAAAGGACTCAATAACCCCCTTCCTAATTTTCCCATCTTCAGAACATATCCGAAAGAAATCCATAGCTAAGAGAAAGAGAGAAAACACAGAAAATTAGAGGTGGATTAAGCAATCAAAACCTGTATGAAGGCAGCTTTTTATGATGGTGAAATTCGGCGGTGATGATGGTGAAATATGGCGTCGTCGAAGGCGGAAAAGAGAGGGAGTAGGGGACTGGCGGACTACTGCGAGTTTTGCGTTTTTGGTGTTTTAGCTTGTAGGTGTGTGAGTATAAAAAAAATGTGGTGTGGGTATAATAATTTTTTTTTTCAAATCTGGGGTGGGCTTGAGCCCTACCCACCCCTCACTAAGATCTGCCCCTGGTTACCCACCCCACTCACCGTCACCACCACCCACTGCCCCCCACCCCACTCACCACCACCACCCCACCCCACCCCCACTACTAGAAAAAAATGAATTACCAACGGCCAAATCCGTCCTTAAATTGCAAAAGTCGTCCCTAAATGCAATATTAGGAACGACTTTGATCGTCCGTAAATCCTCGTCGCTGAAGCGGACCACCCTTGGTCGTCCCTAATTAAGGACGACAAGTCGTCCTTAAATTAGAAATGTCGTTGCTGAATGGTATGATTTTAAGGACGACAATGTCGTCCCTAAATTAGGGACCAAAATGAGGGACGACTTTTTCGTTGGTATTTTACATTTTAAGGACGACATTGTCGTCCTTAATATAATCTTCCAATTTAAAAAAAAAATAATTATTTTCATAATAAAATATTATAATAATAATAATAATAATAATAATAATAATAATAATAATAATAATAATAATAATAATAATAATAATAATAATAATAATAATAATAATAATAATAAAATCAATTATTTGAATTGCTGAGTTTAAAAATATATATCAAATAAAAAAAATGTCATTAATAGAAATTATTATGATTATTGATCTTTTAAAAGATTAATTAGTATTAATGTAGTTGAATTTGTGAGGAAATTTATTAAAATGAAACATTTTATCACTAAATACCCATTTTATCTTCACCATCACTATCGACCACTAGTTATTACAGTCCGCCACCGCCGTATGTCGACCATATGTCACCACCATCGGCCACCCACCAAAACGTCTACAACCACCGTCAAAGTCCATAACAACCATCAAAATGTCAATGCTTTCCCATATCCTAATAATTTCTTTCTTTCCTTCAAATTTCAAATAAATAAAAACTTTTAAAAGAGGAAAAGGGAAAATGAACTAATTTTGTAGAAAGAAAAGAAAAGTGAGAATAGTATTTTAAAAAATATTATGATTTACTTATATATTCTTGAACCCTTTTCCAGCATATATCAAAAAGAAATTTTTTTTTGCAAGAAACCCAACAATAAAACTCATAATTTGTTCTTTAAAAGTCTTAGAAGAAGCTTAAAAAGAAAAAAGTCCCAGAAAAACCACAGTAACATATTGAAAAATAAAAAAAGGAGAGGAATTGTTAAAAAAAAAAAAAAGTGAAGGGTTTTGAGACAGGTAGAGGTGGCGATGGCGGAGGGAATTAAATCAAGGAGGAGGCGGCGACAGTTATGGAGAGGAGAGAGTGTAGTTGGAGGGGGGGAAGGTTGAGGTGGTGATGGCGGAGGAAAAGTGTCGAAGGAGGAAGGAGAAGAGGCGGATGAGGAAGAGAAGGAGGCGGTGGTCGGTGGCTGTGATGGAGTGGATGGCGCAGAGGGTGGTTGTGGTAGAGTTGGGGCGAGTAAAGAATCAAGAAGAGAGAGAGAGACGTTCTATTAACCATTTCCACCGGCAAAGACCACCGAAAAATTTTGAGGTTACCGTCAGATGGGAGTGTGAAGGGAGGAGAGTTTGTGAGATAATGAGGTGAGAAGGGTAGTGTTTTAAAAATGAATTTGGTTAGGTGATTTTGGGCCTTTGATTTTAGTCAATTGAATGGTTGAGATTAAGTGAGAGTAGATTAGGTGGTGATCCATGTAAACTTTTCATTGCCAATAAGAAGATGACACCTCATTCGTTAATATTACACATATATTATAAATCCTAAATCATATAACGAAATATATGATAAGTTCAATAATTAATAATTATTTGATTCATTCTAATATAAGTTATTAATTATTAAATTTAATATATAAATTAAAAATATATTGTTATATATATAAATTGGTTTGATATTCAATTTAGTATTATATAAATATAAATTTAAATATTATACAAATATGAATTAGTTTCATAATTAATAATTATTTAATTTAGTATAAGTTTAAATGACCATTTTAATAATTAATAAATAAATAAATAAATAAATAAATAAATAAATATTATATAATTAAATTATTATTTTAATAATTAATAATAATTTAATATTATATAAAAGTTGAGAAAATATTAGCAACGACCATTGTAAATTAGGGACGACAATGTCGTCCCTAAAAGACAACACAGATTTCCATAAAATTAGGGACGACAATGTCGTCCTTAATTTGAATTTTCTCTTTTCACCTTTTTTAGCAACGACCAATAATAATTAGCAACGACAAAGTCGTCCCTAAATAAACTTTTTATTACCAACGACATTGTCGTCCCTAAATTGATAAAAGTGGTCCCTAATTAGGGACAGCATTGGTCGTTGCTTCTTGTCCGTTGGTAATGAGAGATATTCTAGTAGTGCCCCTGCCCCCCCCCATCGGGTCAAAAAAATTTAATCATTTAAAAATTATTTTTAACAACTCCCCACCCCACTCAACTCACCACCACCACCACCACCCCACCCTCCGTCAAGTCAAAAAAAAAATTAATCATTTGAAATTTATTTTTAACAACTCCCCACCCCACTCCACTCACCACCACCACTCCTGCCCTCAACCCCTGCCCCCCTCCACCCCACTCAAATTATCTCAAATTGTGTTTTTATCGAAAAATATTTTCATTGAACACATGAAATTTTTTTCGAAAAATATTTTCTTACCGAACAGTCGAAAACATGTTTATATCATTTTCCTAAAAACATTTTACGAAAATCATTTTCCGTAAAACATTTTCCGTTGAAACAAACGGAGCCTTAGTACTACGTTACATGTATCATTAATTAGGAGTCCCCCGGGGCACATTTGCAACCTCAGCGTGGGGAGTTCGAATCTTGATAAGAGCAGCTGGAGCAACCAATTAATTGGTGATGTAAAAGTGATGTAAATGCCTTGTAGGAGGGCTTTTTTGGGGCCAGGAGTATAAGGGGTGCTGCCACCCTGACTACCTCGGACATATCCCGCGATTTACCTCCCCCAGCACTCTGAGGGATCGAAGCCTGGGGGCCCAGGATTAATCCGGCGTAAGTTGGGAACCTGGGGATAAAAAAATAAAAAACTATTCTCATATCTGAATCACTGAATGACACTAGAGCATGATTTTTTTTTTAAAATATAGCTTTTTAAAAATTTATATATCAAAATAACATTTTTAAAAACTTAAGTAGGGAGCGATCGCGTCCTTATATAGAGCGATCGCTCCAAGTGTACTCCGGCGTCACCAATTCCGGATTCTATTTTTTTTTTTTCAAACCTGATAAATTAGGAAAATAATATTTTCTGGAAAATAGAGAGCGATCGCACGTTTATGGGGGGCGATCGCTCATAGTGTAATCCGAAATTGATAACTCCGGATTCTATTTTTTATTTTTTTTTAATACAAAATATAACTGAATTGAATTAAGTAATGTTTTTTTTCGAAAAATTCAAATCCGGAAATGCTAATTCCGGATTTGCTTTACAAAACCCATCTTCCCCGGCAGATCTGTTAAATCTAGCATAATAAAAATCCAGTGAAGAAGAAGGAGAAAAGAAGGAAGAAGAAGAAGAAAGTAGGTGAATTTTTTCCAAAAAATATTGAAAATTCAAGAAGTTGATTAAGAAGTTCAAGAAGAAGAGAAGAGAGGTGATTAAGAAGGTACATTTAATCTTCTTATTTTTTGTTCGAAATTTAAATTTAGTATTTATTTAAATTTTTTTGTGAATGTAGTGATATTGTTAAATTAGATTTTTTATAATTTTTTTTCAATTTTTAGGAATAAATATGGCTGGAGTTCCACTTATTTTCATGTGTTATTGGGGAGGAAATGATGAACACTGTTTGAAGGTGAACATTTTGAAAGGGGACCAAAATGTGCACTTAGGGCTAAAACTTGGTGGAGTTACAAGAAGTTGATTAAAAAGTTAGCTAAGAAAATTGGGGTAGATCGAGCTATTGTTCAGTTGCAAGTTACATGTAGATATCCTCATCTTGTCGCTCCCGGGATTGCAAGCTACATTCCATTTGTAATCGACAATGATATGGGTATGGAAGTCATGTTTGATGTTTCTGCTCAGTTTGGTGGGTTGAGTAGCTTACAATTGTATGTTAAGATAAATTTAGTTGATAATGTGAATGTTGAGGAGTTTGAAACCTATGAGGAGCCATTACAAAATGAGTATGTTAATGACATGGATACCTTCCAGATGGGTTCTTTAAGCTGCTATAGTCAGGGGGATGCTGGAACAAGTACACAAACATATGTGGAAGAGGAAGAGGAAGAGGAAGAGGAAGAGGAAGAGGGAGAGGAAGAGGAAGAGGAAGAGGGGGAGGAAGAGAGAGAGGAAGTGGGAGGGGGTGAGGGTGAGGAATTGTATAATGATGATGATAATGATTCAGATTATGAAGAAAATATTGGGTTGCTTCTAAATGAAGATCTTGACGATGGATATGATGATTGCAGTAGTCCTACTGATGTTAGCGAGAATGAGGGAAAAGATTTGGCGTTACATTTGGTTGCTTACGAAGAACCACAACATCATGTGCATGAGAGAGTCGGGTATCAATTTTATCGTGATATTGGAGAAGGATCGGAGATATATGATGATAACCAATATGACTTTGCTGAATGGAATGTAGAACATCATGACATTGCCAAAGGTATTCGGTTTTCAAAGAAGTCAGAGGTGCAGCATAAAATGAAGTTGTTTCATATTAAGAAAAATCTGCGCTTCAAGGTAAAACGAAGCACAACCCGAAAGTGGACTATTGAGTGTTTGGTGAAAGATTTTCCGTGCAATTTTTATGTGAATGTGAGTTTGAAGAATGCCGGGTATTGGGAAATTACCAAATACAAGGGTCCTCATTCTTGCTTGGCAACTGAAATTAGCCAAAATCATCGAAACATGGATGCTAAGTTCATAGGGCAGGAAGTTTTGGAACTGGTTAAGGCTGATCCCGAGTTGAAGATTGTACTAGTGAAGGCGGAAATAAAAAAAGCCTATGGGAAGGAAGTTTCATATAGAAAGGCATGGTGTGGCAAACAAAAAGCTATTGCAGAGGCATATGGAGACTGGGAAGAATCTTACATAAGACTGCCACGTTTGTTAGCTGCCATCCAAAAGTGGAACCCTGGAACCATTGTGGAGCATTCTGATCCTCCTCCTCCCGGTGCTTTAGGTATGTTTGATCGTGTGTTCTGGGCATTTGACACTTGTGTGGAAGCATTCTCTCATTGTCGTCCTGTTATTTCTATTGATGGCACATTCCTGCATGAAAGATATAGAGGGGTTATTCTTATTGCCATGGGTGTCGACGCAAATGATAGTCTACTTCCTCTCGCATTCGCTATTGTTGAAAAAGAGGACTATCGAAACTGGTGTTGGTTTCTGCATCTTCTTAGCAAACATATTGTTAAGGGTCGTGAAGTTTGCTTGATATCTGATCGGCATAATGGCATCCTTTCCACGGTTGGAGACATTGCCAGCTGGCCACGAAATGTTATCCACAGATGGTGCATGTTGCACTTGCGAGCTAATTTTCTTAAAGCTCACAAGGGCGTTGGATTGAAAGATCTTTTTTGGCGTGCTGTTAGCACCACCCAAGATAGAAAGCTTAAATGTTATCTGAGGCAAATTAATATCATCAACCCTGAGGCTACTAAATGGTTTGAGAACTTGGATGCTAGAAAGTGGACAATAGCTCACGATGGTGGATATAGGTACGGCATTAAGACTACTAATTTGTCGGAAGTTTTTAATGGCGTTATGAAAGGAGCTCGGGGAATGCCAATTTCAGCAGTTGTTGAGACCTCATTCTATAGGTGTGTGGCATACTTTCAAGATAGACTCACTAAAGCAATTAGTGCTTTAGGGGAGATCCTAATGGCATCCCACCACCAAATGCCACGCTACAATTCGGTGAGAGAATCGATCGAAGATACAGATACAACTTGGATAAGGTCTGGGTTTCATCACGTCACAAGGTTTAACACTACGTCTGTGGGTGTTTATAGTGTGACGACTGTGGTGCGTGGTGACAAAGGTGGACACATTCAAGTTGTGAGATTGCGTGATCGAACATGCACTTGTGGCAAATGGATGCAATATCATTACCCTTGTTCGCATGTGCTTGCGTGTTTCAAATCGCAAAGTGTCGATGGTATGAGTTATATTCATCCTTTTTACAGCCTTGCCTCGTACTACAAGACGTGGAGTTGCTCTTTTCATCCAATCCATGACGAGGCCTATTGGAATGTAGATCATATTGTCCCACGTTTTTACCCTAACCCGGAGCATCGACGTGACAAGAAGCAAGGGAGACTGTGTCAAGGCGACTGAGAAACTCTATGGATTGGCAAGTTGCAAAAAAAAAAGAATCGTTGTGGGATTTGCAAGTTAGAAGGTCACATGCGAAGGAGATGTCCAACTCTTAGACAGTAAGAGTTAATTGTTATTTTTATTATTACTTCTTAAATTACGTACTTTGAACTTTTAAGTATTGTTGTTTTATTTGAACTTGTAACATTGTTTTATTTGAACTTGTAATATATTGAACTTGTAATATATTTAACTCTTGGTGGAGTATGACATCAAATATATTTGTAGTTGCGAAACTTAAAACGACCAAATGGGTCAACCGCTCCATTTTATAGCAAATAAAATATGAATAAAAACTGAAATAACATTAAAATAAATAGTTAAAATTAGTGATCACATCCCGATCACATAGGATAGAAATACAAGTTCAACAAGCTCAACAACACATACATTAATCAAACATTAAAATAAAGAGTTCAAATTAGTGATCACATCCCGATCACATAGGATAGAAATACAAGTTCAACAGCTCAACAACTTTTACATGAAAAACCCCTTCATGGAAAATCGATGGGATGAAATCCTTATGGAATACCCGCAACACAAATAAACTAATGTCATTTGTTGAACAATCACCCACTCACACCGTACCTAACAATTTTACCTTGAATACATTGGGGAGTGTGATGTCGAGTATATGTGTTTTACGTGAGGGAGAAAACAACAACCTAAAAATTACAAAAAAAACATGATTAGATGGCAATATTAATAATAGGTTCAAGTTGTTGCATTTTTAATACATCATACCCGATGAAGTATCGTAACGTAACCAACAACTATGTCATCTCCGAACTCACTCTCGCAAACACCTTATGATGAATTGCACCACCTATTGTTCCCGTTGGATCCTATCAATTTTATCTTAATTAGTAAGATAAGACACATACTAATCATGCTAGAAAACATACAAAACTCATATGCTAACCTTCAAAGTCACCGTAGCGTCACCAAATTCATTTCGTGTGATGGTCTTGACAACACCAACGGCAACATTAATCCTATCAAATCCATTAGGAAATCCGCCCGTGACAAGATTGAAAGGGGTAGCAGGAATCATACCATCGCCATTGAGCAGTTCAAGTGCGGAGAGCCAAGGACTGCGTTCGAAATCTTTATCCTCCTTGGGATCTTCAATCGCTCTCCTCACATACTCTTGGGTCGGAATTAGAGGTTCCCCGAGAGGATCCCCCTCTCGACGATCGAGGTTTCTTCGGCGCATAGCCAACTGCACGTCACCAGCTGGACCAGGAATCAGACGCTCTGAAGAGGGTTGAGACAGATTTATTTGAGAGAGGTGAGAGGGTTGAGGGTTAGATGTTTGGCCTTCAAAATGAGGACGGGGATTAGAATGGCGTTTGAGTCTGCGATCCATATTTGAGTTTTGTATGAAGCAGGTTGTAATGAAACCACTCCTTCCTTTTAAAGGGGAATTCAGATTTGATAAATCCGGCATTAGCAGTGCCGGATTTGAAAGTTAAGATAAATCCGGCATTGGCAGTGCCGAATTTGTCAGTGAAGATAAAATCGGCATTGGCAGTGCCGGATTTGAACGTATATTTAGTAATCCGCTTGTACTAAAAAGCCAATTTATTTTGGAAATTATTTATTAACTCTTAATAAATAATCTTAAGAGTTTCTCGTTGTATCGTTTAATTAAAGCATTACAAAATTTAAGAAAAGATATTACAATATTTTTTAATAAAATAATAAAATTTATGAAAATTTATTACTCCCTCCGTCCCAAAATTGTCATATATTAGTGATTAAAGTTCAACAAAAAAGTCAAATGGGACAAACATTTTGAGACGGAGGGGAGGGATTACAATATGTTAAAAAGGTAAATCAAGTCAGATGGGGCGATCGCCCTCTTCCATTAGCGCGTTCGCGCGAAGTTACTGGAATTTAGGAGCGATCGCTCCATTAAGAGGGGCGACCGCTCCCATGTCAAAACTGAGCCAATCTTGTTATACTCCCTCCGTCCCAAAATGTTTGTCCCATTTTTGACTTTTTTGTTGAACCCGTTATTGTATAAAATGAAAAATATTATAATTACAGTTATTGCACATATACAGTGTATTATCAAAATGTCTAATACATTTTGATCAAAAGCTGGACATTTATTTTAGGATATATAATTTCAACACTTGGTATAGTTTCTGTGATTGCAGCGATCCAAAAATAAATTTTTAACATAACACAATGTTTGCTTAAAATAAATAATGTTTTGCTGAAAACAAACATCAGCCATACCACCAGGCACACTACAAGAAGGAAAGAAATAAAATAGATTTAGCGAGTCAAATCAAAGATGAAATTAACTACGAGTTTGTTACAAACCAAAAATAAAGATGTTTTTGGGACACACCCCAAAATAAAACCAAGTTTGCATGCCAACAAAGGCATGACGAATTAAAATACAAACCAAATATGAAATATTGTTTATGAGGATCCCCTCATCAAATTAAACCACAAACCAAAGCTGAAATTAACAAAGAGTTTTAAAATTCAACAAAAAGCATTAATCTTCAATACTGTCCACCATAGCCCGACCCATCTCCCTGTGGTGGTGGCATCCGTCCTAGGATATTCTGGAGCAACCGAGTCTGCTCCTCCTGTCGATGATCATATTGTGACATCCAAACATTTTGTTGTGCCCTCCAAGCCTGAGCCATCTCAATCTCTGCATCCACGCGGACGGATAAATGAGTAAAATCTCCCCTCAAATCGCTAATCTGACTCTTCACGGAGTCAATCTGCTCTGACAGATAATAAGCAGCCTCGACCGGGTCTGCTCGCCACTCATCCTCCTCCTCCTCCTCCTCCTCATCATCATCATCATCATCTCCAGCATGAGGTCTCCTAGATGACCCCTCACCCCTCTTTTCATTCTGACATTTAGTGGTGAGGGTGAAATAGTTAATCTTTGGACCTTCTCTAATGTCCTTGTTAACTAACCTGAGGTTAAATCCCGATTATGCTATCAGGGATGTGATCAACAATGGAAAATTATAGTTGGTATTGGCCATACCCTTAGCCGTCTTCCATATCTCATTACTGATTATTTTTCCAAAATCAATTGTTTTTCGTTGAACTATCATGTGCATCAGAAATGCACGTCTCCAATTCACCTCATTAAAATGAGAGGAGGGGAGGATCCTCTCACAAATAAATCTATGAATATACTTCATCCAATTGTCCATGTCTCGAGCCTTGACAATTACACCCTTCTTCACATTCCTAGGGTCAATTACCCCGAAAGTCGGAGCTATCAAATGCAAATTTTCCCTATAATTTTTTCCTATACTCTCCATCTCTTTGGTATACTCACAACCATCCTCCTCAATGTTGGTGGCTAACCCGTAATGTTGATTAATCTCATTCCTATCATATTTACCTTCAGTCCCCGCACAAATGACTCTCCCGTATTCCCCCGTTCAAAAACATTAGCATAAAATTCTTTTACTAAAAGTGAAGCTCCATAGTTTGGGGGCTTACTCCCCAACTTTCCCCAATTGTATTGGGTAACATATTCATCTAAATACAAGCCATTAAAATCAAATTCCCTCTCCGAATTGAATGGCTTGGTTTCATATAACTCAAAAAAATTTTGAGCTTCATTCCCAACAAATTTAGAAGCATCATATGGGGGATCGGGAGGGTTTGTAGTGTTGGTGGTAGTGGTTCGTGGTTTTTTAGGAGGCATTGTAAATCAAAACCCGAAGATATAGATTGAAAGCTTACTTTGGAATTGGCCGGAATGTCGCCGGAAAGTCGCCGGAATCTTTTTCTTCAAAAAGAAATGTTTGACAATCTTCAAAATGCACCTCAAACCTTGAATCTGTGCTTTAAAATGGATGATTGATTGATTTTGGGTTGAAGAAAATTGAATTTAGGGTTTGAAATTTAAAATTTGAAATTTGAGAGAGAGAGAGAGAAGGGGGCGGCTAGTAGGTTTTTTAATTGGGAGAGGGGGAGGTTGCTTGGTATACCAGCGTTCTTGGGAAATTCGCTTAGGGAGCGATCGCACGGGGTCAAGGGAGCGATCGCCCCTTTTCTCTGTAAAAATGGGGCGATCGCTAGTATATAGGGGCGATCGCGCACCTATATTTGTAATTTAATAATATTTTTTATTTATATTATACTTTTTTTTATTTAAAGAATCCGGAATTATTACTTCCGGATTACATTAGGGGCGATCGCCCTCTTCCATTCGCGCGTTCACGCGAAGTTACCAGAATTTTGGAGCGATCGCCCTATATGATGGAGCGATCGCTCCCTTGTCCATCCCTCTTTTCTCAAATTCCAATCAGTTATTTAACGTTTTTTTTAGAATTTTCCTCAGGTTTTTAACGATTTCAGTTAGTTTCTCAGAATTCCAGTTAGTTTTTTAGAATTTTCAGTCAGTTTTTAACGTTTTCCAGTTAGTTTTTCAGAAATTTCAGTTAGTTTTCAAATTGTAATCTTTATTAAAAAAAAATATATATATATAGAGTACAAAACTTAACAATAATAAAAAGAATAAGTATTATAGAAAATTGACCACATCCCGGTCACGTAGGATACCCGTCAAGGATAATTAGACGGGGTAAATTCATCAGGAGGATTGTGAATCCTACTCCCTCTCCTCGGCATACGACGACCACCTGATCTAGATTGTTGAGATGAGGATGAGGATGATCCATCGGGACTTTCTGAAAACTGCACACGAGGCAAATGGAAACTAGGCCTAAATCCCGGAATCCCGAATGCCTGCTCAGGCGTCTGAGTATAATTGCTAGAAGAAGGGAAGGAGCTCTGAGGCGGTTGCGTGAAACCAAACTGATTCATCAATTCGGTAAAAGAATTACCCGGTCCTGTCTGGGTGAACTCTGTCTGACTGAACTTAAACTGATGCATATCACCGTATTGATCCTGCATCGCTGGCTCATCCTGCAGCTGTAATCCGCCACGCCTACGAACCCGATTCTCCCTCTGTGGCTCCTCTTCAGGAGTATGATCAACCGTTGAAGGGGGAGCTTGGGCTTGCGAGCGTCGCTCCTAATATGTGTCAGTGTGTTAATGACACATTGTTGAGTGTAATTCGCCAGTCTTCCAAGGATGTGGCATTCTGGCTATATATGTACATCCTCAAGACTTTGAACTGCTCAAAACAATGAACTAAAATTAATTAATACGGAAAAATTGTATTGTTTTTTGTAAAATCATTGTATGTAATATATAACTTACCACACCCTCATAACCAATAACGTGGCTCGAACCCTAGTCCCTCCACATTAGACGAATTGTGGATGAGCGATCGAGTAATACGCCTATACCATGTCAAATAGGGGTGATTGTAACTCATATCCACTTCACCAAACTCTCCATCAACGACATTAAACTCCCGTTCATTCCACTTTGCTATGTGCCGACCATGTTCTTGCATCCAGCTAACGCCCGACCGACCTTGCCGACTAATCCGATGCAAGTCCAAACCGGTGTCGCAGCCATCGTGCACACCTTGAACCATCCCAAATTGTCGCATTACGCGATCCGGAAAGTGTCATTCAACCCTCTCAAAGCAGATGAGGGGCACCTTCGCCCTCCATATAGCTTCGCCCCGAAGGCGTATATTCGGAACCGGCACACCGTTGTATGGGCCGCCACACAACCCGATCCTTGTCTAAATATGACAACCGGTCTCGATAGCCTTGCAGGTTATGGGCAACATGTAAGTATACGACAATGGACCCTTCCACCTACATATGAAACCATTGACATAAAAAATAATGAGTAAAAAAGCGATATATTACAAAACAGATCATTTACAAAATGAAGTAATTGAAATATACCTGTAACCCACTGGTTGCAATCCAGTAAGTGTTATTGCATCCTGTCTCCTAGGTTGTGTACACAACAACCTCTCCCATGCCCAAAGCTATAAAAAAAATTATCATTACATACAAAACAGATTAAGTCCACTAGCATAATGTAATCATTTATAATTGACATACCTGTACAATGGTTAAGAAGCCACCACACCCTTTCGAATCGTGCTGAGATGCTACACACATCTCCCTATACAAGAAGGCCAACGCTCCACTACCCCAACTGTACTGACCAATATTATTTATTTCCCTAAGAAGTGCGAGGTACATCAACTTCACTAGGTTATCAGACGAGACGGGCATAATGTATGACCCCAATAATAAGAAAATGTAGGCTCGAGTATATGTCTCAATCATATGCTCGGACGCATTATTGGGAAGCTGTTCAAAATGAGGGAAGTGTCCTAGAACCCATCTCATTGATATCATTCCACCTCTTTTGATGTCAGCAGTTGAGGGTGCAACCCCAAATAACTCCTCAACAATCTCAACCCACGCCCCCGCACTCCTACTAGTTTCGAACTAGTCACCGCATTCCGTCTACAGGAAGACCACACAACATGCCAATATCCTCTAAGGTGATGGTCATCTCCCCTACAGGTAAGTGAAAAGTGTGGGTCTCGGACGCCATCTTTCAATCAAAGCCTCAATTAAATGCCAATCATATTGTATATGACCTAATAAATACACTCCATAAAATCCTCGTATTTATAAGCTTATCTTCTATCCTCCAATCAACTCTAGCCGGAAGTACCGGACCACGCCTAGGTCTTAAATTGGTTAACCGTTGTCCCTCCCAAATATATTTAGATCTATGTGTATCCCGAGAAGTCAATACATGTGGATCGATTGGTCCAGGATCAATAAATTGTTGTTGTTCATGTTGATTCATCTGAAATACAAAAATTTAATAGTAATTAAATTTAAATGGGACATAAAGTTTTGCTACATTTAAATAGAAAAATTGCAACATGTTTGTCAAAGTAATTTTAACAAACACTTTATTTTAAATCTAACTTAAAAAAATTCTAACTAGGCAAAAATTAAATTACAATTGTTTAATTCATTGACAATCAAAAATTAAGTACATAAATCACAATAGTTTTAACAACAAATTATATAAAAATGCACAAATAAAAATTCTTAGAAAAATATATATAGCTAAAATTAACAACTCAAAATAAATTAAAAAAAGAAATATAACTAACCATTCTTAGGTACCAAACTAACACTTTCTCTCACAACTCTTTAAACTTCTTCTCTTCTCCTTCTCCTTCTCCTTCTCCTTCTCCTTCTCCTTCTCCTTAATTCTTTCTTTCTCTATCCCTCACTGCACTTGCTCCTTCTTCTTCCCTTCTTCTTACCTGTGTTTCAATTGGAAAGTAATTGAAAATTTGAATCCGGAGATGGTATGACTGGATTCAAATTAAAGCAAATCCGGAATTTGCATTTCCGGATTTGAAGATACGCCACTAAGGAGCGATCGCTCCATATGGGGGTAGGGATGACCAAATCCGGTCCGGTTCCGGTTCCGGGCCTTGAACCGCCGGTTCCGGTTCGGCGAGGAGGTGAACCTTAACCGGCCCGCTTTTCTCACGGTTCCGGTTATCCGGTTCCGGTTTTCTCACGGTTTTGGTCCGGTTCCGGCTTTTCCTGGTCCTGGCTCCGGCCTGCTCTATTGAAAAACAACAAATTTTCGTCCGGTTCCGGGCTTTTTCCGGTCCGGTTCACCATTTTGGTGAACCTTAACCGGCCCGCCTCCAAACCGGTTCCGGTTACCCCGGTTCCGGTTTTCTCCCCGGTTCATGGCGGTTCCGGGCTTTTCCGGGCCGGTTTTCCGGTTCCGGTCCGATTTGGCCATCCCTATATGGGGGGCGATCGCCCTCTCCTTTTTCCAGAATATTAATTTGTTTTTTTATTTTGTATTAAAAAAAAAATAGAATCCGGAGTTATCAATTCCGGATTACACTATGAGCGATCGCCCCCAATAAACGTGCGATCACTCCCTATTTTCCAGAAAATATTATTTTCCTAATTTATCAGCTTTGGAAAATAAAATAAAAAAATAGAATCCGGAATTGGTGACGCCGGAGTACACTTGGAGCGATCGCTCTATATAAGGACGCGATCGCTCCCTATTTACGGACATATTATTTTTGGAAATTCAATTTTGGAAAGAAAAGAAAAAAACCAATTCCGGAATTGGTAATTCCGGAATTCATAATCCGGAATTACCAGTTCCGAATTTCAAGCCAAAAGTGCTACTATGGTACTTAAGTTTTTAAAAATGTTATTTGGATATATAAATTTTTAAAAAGCTATATTTTAAAAAAAAAATCCTAGAGCATTGCCTCTCTTGCAAGAAATCACGATTAAAAATGAATTATTTTTTTTGTCAGATTTACAAGGATAGAAACGGTCCATTTCGAACCACTAGCTTGTACAATCATATTATTCACTCTTTATTTTCCTCCTACCCATATATTATGCATCTTGAAAACATAATAAATAATAAGGAAAATAAATAAGTAATACGGAGTAAAATAATAATAGAGTACTGTTCATGACCTATTCAAGTATCTTGGACATGATAATACAGATAATATATTTTGAATTAAGTACTAGTATATTTTGAATTAAAAAGTACTCCCTCCGTCCCAATCTAAATGTCCAAACTTTTCTTTTTGGGCGTTCCATTGAAAATGTCCCATTTCCAAAAAAGGAAAGTTTTTTTCACTATTCAACCCACTCATTCTCTCTCCTACTTTACTATTACACTCACAACATTCTCTCTCCTAACTATTCCTCCCACTCATTCTCTCTCCTATTTAATTTTTCATACTCACAACATTTAAACTTTTTCTCTTTCCTACCTCACTTTTTCTCTTTCCTACCTCACTTTCCTTAATTCTCGCGCCGGACCCATTTTTGGACATTTAGATTGGGACGGAGGTAGTATAAAGCAATTTTATCATGATAAAAATAATACTCACTTCGTCCCATTACAACTTTCTCGGTTACTGTTTTTGCACAGAAATTAAGAAAAAATATAGGAGTAGTAGATTAGATGTCGTTAGTATGAAAAGTGAGATAAGAGAGATAAAGTGGGAAATAAAATAATAATTGAATTGCTATTATAAGTATGATGTGTAGGCCCCATTACTATAAAAATAATAAAACATTTCTATTTTATTAAGTGCATATTAGTTGTAATGAAACGCCTAATAAGAAGGAAGAGAGGGAGTAAAATGTTAACCCCTCCACCAAGAAAGTCAACCAAGGAATCCAAAACCCACATAGAAACTTCCATGGAATTGTTCATTCTATTTCAAAACTATTCATTTGTTTTGACTAAAATTGCCATTTTAAATCTAGTCTTCCAAACACGCCCTTAAATACCCTTTTCTTCTCCCCATTCTCTCCCTTAATCTCAAAAAACCAAACTCATTTCAAAAATTCAAATACCCATCTCAAGATGTCTTTCATTTGTGGCTCTCTTCGCAAGCAAGCAGAAGAAGATGACTTTGAAGTTCTTTGGGGTGCAACTGCCCCCACAGCCACTCCCAAAAAATGTGCAAGAAAAATTTCAAAAAGACTTAGCTTTTGTAGCAAGAAAAAAGACAGCAAAAACCCATATGCCAATCGCGGGCTGGACAAATTCTCAGCACTCTTAGCTGATCTTGATCACAAAAGGCAAAAGATTTTGACCCAAAAGGGGTCTGAGGATATCTCTTTGTTACGTTTCGTTTACTCGGAAAACAACGATTACGAGCCTATTATTGTTAAGGGGAAAGATAGAAGACAAGAGATCATCAACCCTGTATTCGAAGCCACAAAAGTTAAGGCTCTAAGTAGTCATAATTCCAAGTTGGAATCTACTTTGACATCCAACAAGAAAATCAGTCATGAAGTAATTAAGGAAGCAAAAAAAGTCGCGGAATCAGCTCTAAAGAGTAATAAGGTGACCAAGAAGGCTAATATTAACGGTTTTTCGACGTGGGAGTTTATGAAGATGGAAACTTGGAGGAAACCTTCATACTACTTGCCGCTTTTCTTTGTTTTAATCTTGATTTTCTTGGCTTTGTTTGGAAGATCTGTCGCGATTCTTTGTACTTCAATTGGATGGTATGTGATTCCTTCAATAAATGAATATAGGGAGCCGAAGGCGAAATCATCAAACTTAAATACAAAGGGGCCTAAGATGATGAAGAAAGAATATGCGCGAAAAATGAGCGAAAAAGTTTCTTCTTCTCCTACAAGTGTTCTGAACGGACCGGTGGTGGACGATGAAGACCAAGGCCGCCGGAAAAGCTTCTGAAGTTGATTTCCATTTCTCGTATAATATTTTTGAAATTTTCTTCATTTTTTGTTATTGATTAGGTTAAAGTTTTGGGTTAGATGTAAATTATTTAACTGAACGTATGGTGTAGGGTTGAAAATTCACTCTCCCTTCCATAATTGTAAATTAGAAATTGTGATATAAAGCATATTGATTATTTATTTTTTGCTTATATTTGATTCGGCAATTAATCAAACGCGTTTGAAATTTTCTAGCTTTGTAAGCTAGAATTTGTGATACTCCTCGTCTCCTATACTAGAAAATGTTTTTTTTTTTTTTTTTTTTTTTTTTTTTTTTAAGTTCGTTTCAAAATAAGCGTTAAGTTCTGAAACAAGAAGGCAAAAACCATATTTTTATTTTTCAAAATGTTCTCGCTGAACTATTTTTTTCAAAATGATCTCTGTAAACATTTCATTTTTCAAAATGTGATCACTCGATTAACAAATTCGCTTAAAATTTAACAAAATTTAGCCGTGTAAAGTCTCGGGCAGACAGTTTCTATCGGGCGTAGGCCTCCCAAAAGGTAACGGAGGCGTGCAAAGGTTTCCTCATGACTAGTTTTGTTAAATACGATTTAGGGTAAATGATTTTTGGGGAGAATTAATTTGTAATATTTCTTATAAACCATGTGCTAATGAAATTTTATATACAAAAAAATTTGTACTCTTCATCATACATGTCAACAATGTTAACAAATTGGTTGAAAACTTAACGAACATCATTCACGTTAAGTCACATGACTAAATTTCTTTAGGTTTTTATCGAATATATTAACGGAGTGAGCACATTTTGAAAATTGTGAAAATTCAATGAGAACATTTTGAAAAAAACTAAAGTTTAGTGACGAAAATATGATTTTTGCCAAATAAGCAAATAGTCTTGATGAAATTTTATCATAGTACAAACAGTGTATAAACAAGAAAAACACTTATTTTAAAATGATTGACAAGTCAACTACGACAACAGTTATTTTATGTTATGGAAGGAGCATGAACTTGTTGAGATTTTTACTTTATAAACATGAAATACTAAGATGATGGTTGAGAATAAAATTAAATAATGTGAGCCGCGTTGACTTGAAACTCAAGCAACTTGGTAAATTAAGTTGGGCCACTATTAAGATCTTGTAAAAGAGTTTAATAAACATCAAATACTAAGATGATGGTTGAGAATATGTATTGGATCACATGTGCGAATTCATGATTTTAGAACTACGTGTACTTGATATTTAAAAAATATTGTAAACAATAATAACAGAGAAAAATAATTTCATATATATATATAAAAAAAAGGTACATATAGTGGATGACTTAGATTTAAAAAAAAATAAAAAAAATTGAGGTGGGTTGGAGCCCACCTCAAAAACGGCTAGATTCGCGCCCCCGGGATCAAAGTTGGTAGGATTATATTTATGTAAACATGAATTGAAAGAACCCACCCAACCCCCAAGGCAAGGCACGTCGAAATTTGTAAGAAATGTGGTTGACTATGTATTAATGAAATGGTTAATTTTAGGCTTGACTTTGAACAAGACTTCACACGGCATGTGCTTGCAATGCTCCAGCGGTTATAGAGACTCCTTCTAAGCTACTCCTTTTGTTGTTAGTTGCTAATAAATACTTCCTTCGTGTTCGTTACATAATAAGGGCCCACCTTCACATTAACACGCAAATTAAATAATGGAGAAATATACGAGTGAGTAAAGAATATAATGATCCAAAACGCTATTATAATATAATGCAAGTCGTTTTTTAAAAGTAGGTTAGTAAGTGCTGATTTTTTTTTATTTTATTTTTTTTTTTTTTGTGATACTACAAGCGTTGTTATAAGGACGAAGTTATCCAAAATACTATTCACTTTTTGTCATTATTTAGGGAATGAATCTCTTACCATAGGACGTATCAAAAAAGAATGTACGACTATTACCGAGGGTATATCACATTTTACTTGTGATCTAACCCAAAATAGGTGTCCTACTCTTAGGTCCGTTTGTTTTACGAAAAATAATCTCCGAAAAATGATTTCTTGAAAAATATTTTTCGAAAAATGAAAATGCTTTCCGGAAAACATTTTCCGATGCTTGGTGAATCTTAAGAAAACATTTTTCAAAATTTTTTTTCCGATGTTAAGTAATTTCATTAAAGTAACTTTCTAAAGGTAAAATCAATACAAACAAAGGAAAATGAGGAAAATTTTTTCCAAAAAACTTCTTTAGGTATGGGTAGAGAAGTCATTTTCCTTAGAAATCAAGCTCATTTTCCATTGACCCAGAAAATATTTTCTGTTGACTTCATTTTCCGGTGTTTACCAAACACCGAAAAATGTGGGAAAACATTTTCCGAAAAATGTTTTCCCCCCAAAAAACGGAGCCTTAATATTAAAAAGATAATTACAATAGTACGTGTGAGCCTAATGGGAGAGCCAAGTCAGAGAATAGAGGAGCCTGAAATCAAGATAAGCACGTAAAAAGTCTAAAGAGAAGAAAGAACTCACATGAATTCCACTCCCAGCAAGTCTTGTTCATCCGTGACTGTTCAAAAATCACCAGCAAATTACCAAAAATATAAAAAAACTGAACAGACCGGTTCAATTACAATGCGTCAACGCCTTTGCTATCTTCAAAAATGCTGATTACTCGCTCCGTTCCAAAATCAAAATGAAGAACCAAAAAAATAAATTACTAGGAATTTAGAATCAATCAACACAAACTTGATGGAAGAAATATGAACCTTAGGATCTTGAGATGCATACATATCAACTTAACACAATCCACCGATAAAAGGGTGATCAAATGTACAACAGAGCAAACTAAACAACTAAAGATTTTTAGAGATCACAAGGTTACAAAAATTATAATGGGTAATGACATTTTGAATTAGACCCTCTCTATTCAGTAGTATATAAAGCTGCCTTCACAGCTCAGTGTCCTTCTCTTCGTTCTAAATTACTATTAGTACAACAAGAGGTATTGGCGGATGCCTATAACCGCCAATCTGAAAAGGGAGGCAAACATTTACGTTCATTCTTCTTGGTCTCACAACAACTCAACAATGTCATTATCTACTATCTTTCCTTCCATGCTCAATCCTGCATTTCAAATTGGATTAAATATCATTTTCCTACATATCTTCATTATTTCAACTTGGGCAACAAGGTCAGACATTCACTCACACTCACAGAGGAGGACACTTTCCAAGCAAGTGAATAAATCAACTACTCCCTCCGTCCCTAAATGAATGTTACAAAAAAATTGCTCTTGATCAAAAACTTTTTGGACATTCATTTTAGGACAGAGGATAGTAATAGTCACAACATGATCAACATACTTGCTTAAGCTCGAACTTCCATAAGTGAACAAATTGAAGAACATGGGATTGGTTAGATATTTTTACAAAGCATACGGGTATGAATGAATGTCTTTTTAACAAAAATTGTCTAGAAGATTGTATGAATGTTTAATTTCCAACCTTGAACCTGTTTGAGCTGTTTCCACTGACGCGAGAAGCATAGGGTTGATATCTAGAGGCTTCATTCCTATGAGTTCCTGTTGACCTTTTTGGAATCCATCTAGCGCTTTCTTCTGTCTGGCTTCTACCATTTTTGAACACACCATCCTTGTCCCATGTGACCTCATAATCAGCTCTCAACCGAGATCCATGCTATTACAGCCAAACATTTTTTAATCAAAAAGCAGCATTTATGATGATAAAAGCTGATTAATATTAGGGATTATTAAAACACACATACTAAACAACATTATTTATATGTGCTTATATGCTACACTGCCTATAGACGTGTATACAACACTTAGCACTTATAAATGGAGTTGCATACACAAGTGTAGACAATTTATACCGCCACAAACCACAAATACCAAATACAGGAAACTCTCCATGTAAATCCTTTCTATTTCTCGAATGCGTGGGAACCAATCCTAAGTTAGATCCTTAATAAGTATCTTTGAGGAAACCACTAATTATGTCTTTCAACATCTTTCCAAAAAAAAACTATAGTCTACAAAATATACAACTAGTATGTGTGGATAGAGATCTTTGAGGAGTATTATTTATTGCAACGTAGGGACATCTTTCCAAAACTTTAAGGGTTACTACACAAACGTGTTTAGAAGATAGAGGATCTTTTAGAAGTATTATTTATTCAATGTAGGATTTTATAATTAAAAAAAAAAATTACTTACTTTGAAAAGGGTATTATTGAAATAAAAGTTAAAACAATCACGGGGATCCGTGCTTATATACATATATATACACACTTTTTTGGTGGTGCTTGTGGTAACAGTGCTGGTCAGTATGTGTGTGGGAGGGGTGCCTCCATCCACAATATATTTAATACAGAAGCTGGAAACAGTGTAGCTTTCACATTTTTCAGAAACTAGTTACAAGAGTAAGAAGTTGATCACTGTCTACCTTTTGTAATGAGCGACCACATAAAACCTTCAATGCATTACAGAACTCCTTGTAGTCCTCAAATCGAACAACAATCTTGCACTGGAGACCTGAAACTAGGTCTCCATCATCTTCTTCCGCATCTTCACCTATAACGTCGTCCTCAGCAACATCAAGATTTCTATCGAGATAGTCAGTTAAAGGACAAAAGGCAAGGATTACGTGCTTTTAAATCCATATGATGGCAAGAAAGAAGTACATACACGTAAATGTATATATGTATCAGACTGCCCTTTACCAAGAAAACAAAAACCATAAAACCATTTAATGAATGTACGTAACTGTGAAAGTATCTACATTTATATGTAAGCATGGAGCAACATCACCAAAATGGACAGGTAGACGACATAAAATAAGCATATTTGATACTGAAATATAGAAACAATATTCCATCATGGTGTGTTCTTTTTGTGCAAGTCATTTCTTCATTTTAAGAATATTAGGAAAAGAATTGAAGAATGTTGACAACAAATTATACAGCAAAAGCAAACAATGGCACCCACCTTATCTTTCCTAGAGCAGAAAAAATTGTATGAGTAACTAGCATAGAAGGTTTGGATGAAACACGTGTCTCGGCAAACCACCTTGATGGAACACCTCTCAACACTATTGTGTCTGGTTGCCCCTTTCCACCCCTTGAAAACCCTGCACGCAGCACGCAATAGTTTACTTTGTTCAAGTATGTCATGGAATGACTGTGATAAGAATAATCAGTAACCAAAAAGAACAATGACTTTGTGTGCCAACAGCAAATTAAAAACTATAATACGTTGTCCAGCCAGTCAGAAGAACCAATCAGCCAGGATTAAGAATTTCCAAGTTATGAACCATTCTCTCCTTCACCAACCTTCAACATAAATCTTAAATGGCGATTATGAGACACTTGTGATGCCAACATGTTTAGGGTAAATGAGTTGGTGACTGAAATAACATTGTCAGGATGCAGGTCATGTTGCGGCAAGTAATGCACATTATATGAGTTGATAAATGAATTTAAGAGCAAAAAAAAAAAAAAATCCAAACAGCATTGCTACTTTAATATGAAAAAAAGACTACTGCTAGAGTCACCACTACATCCTTTCACATAAGGGTGAATTCTGGGCGTTCTGGCTGGTCCATTCATCCGCAACAAACAGTGCCGTCCTTCTAGTCACCAATCAAATTACATGCCAAGGATCTATATAATGTGCCAATGGGCAATGTCATTGTTCCCAAAGTTTAAGTTCGTGAGATTGGTTGAAATTTGAGTTACTTCCATCACAAAATAATGGGGGCAATTTGAAATTTGGTTACCTATGTTTGGCTCACTTTTGCAATTTGGTTTCCGAAAGTGAAAAGTTGCAATCCGATTCCTAGCATTTACATTTTGTTGCAAATTGATGTAAAATGTTGTAACCCCATCCCTAACATTACATCGTGTTGCAAATTGGCAACATGTGTTTTCGTCAAAAAACCAATGCTTTGTTAGTTTTTACATCAATATGCAACAAAAAGTAAATGTTAGGAATCAGGTTGCAACCTTTTCACTTTCGGGGAACCAAATTGCAAAAGCACCAAAACACATGTTACCAAATAGCAATTAGCCCAAATAATGGACTATAATTGCTTAGAATCCAGACCTACTCTCTTCACTCGATGAGCTCTAGTTTCATCTACGGTATAATCCAACAAAGAGCACCTCATCATAGACTTTATAAGATCCCTAATGTATTTTATATTAACATTTACGATAACGAAAACTACTTAAACTTAGTAAGATTAAGAAAACCAATCCACTTTGTCTGCTCCCTATAGCACGGCGGATCCCCTAGCTGGTACGCTTGCATTTACAATGGGACCAACTATTCACTACCAAATCTGAAAATAAGTCTTTATAGCCGAAAATACCATTGGTGGATGCGAGAATTTCCTTTCATTCATGCATCTTCACTTTTTTTCTTTATAAAGGTATTTTTGTGTACAGGACGTGATTCCAGCTGAGTGACTCAACAATGTTAGACATTTATTTTATATCTTCGAAAAAGGAAGACTTATCTTCTTTTAATTTCTGACCTAAATGATTCATTCCAAACATGCAATGTTTAAGTGGAGGGCAAGAGAAATGTTGTAAAGAGACTTCTGGTAAGAGTAGAATTGACCGGTATCAAAACTCCATTTTAAAAAAGGAGGTGATGTAACAACAGGACAATAAACAAAATCCAAAAGTATGCTCTAGAAGAAAACCTACCCCAACCTAACTAGTAGAATAAAACTAATCAAGTAGTTAAAAAATACTAGTATTTCAAAAACTACACCACCAATGAATAATACTCCCTCCATCCCCAAAATCAGAGTCCCTTTGAAAAATAGAATTATATACTATGGGGTGTCTTCTTCTCGAAGGGAGATGGTATGAATATGCTAATTTTATAGTGGCCAACTTATTTTTGGACGAATGAAGTAACATCTACCACCAAATCTGTTCACTGAAATTACACAACTTATATGATCAGTTATCAAAAGAAGAAGAAAAAAAGGTCATTTTAACTATGGTTCAATTTTTTTTCATGCAGTAAGCTTGACCCCCAAACAGTGGCTAAGCCACACTGATACCATGGGGGGCATTCCACCCACCACTTCAATTTTGGAATATGTCAGTTTTAGCACAATTAAATTTCTAGAAAATTACATTTTACTACTAAAATGATGGATTGATACATTTTGACCCTAAAAATGATGGACTGATACATTTTGGAATGTGTCAATTTTAGCACAATTAAATTTCTAGAAAATTACATTTTACTACTAAAAATGATGGATTGATACATTTTGACCTCCTTTATCGTATATTTGTAACGTGTGTGCTCAATCAAAATTATGCTAAATTAAACAACCCCCAAGACATGAAAAGAAAAAAAATATACAACTGTGAAATATGCAGAAGTTGATTAGAACTGAAAACATTAGTAATCAATACGAACCTCCACCAAAGGCAATGCGTTCCTCCCACGCCTTCTTCATCCCTTGGAAATCATCCGATTCCGAAAGTGCAACACTCAATTTAAACTTGACACCAGACAGATTCAACTCAATCCCATCCATCTTACCCACAACAGATTTCTTCCAATCATAAAGCTTACTCTCCAACACCTTCAAATCCCCATCATCTTTTCCAAACCCAGACTTAATCTTTGATAGAAACCCTAGATCACGTATGAATAGAGAGCCGCGAGCGACGGGGTCCTCCCGCTTGCGTTTTTTGAGGTCCTTGAATTTGCGAATGTGGAGGTCCTCTTCGGGAACGGTGACGGAAAAGGAGGTCTTGAGGAAGTCGATAAGAGAGCGCTTGAGCTGCCATTCGTCGATTGGTTTGACGGAGGTGTCGGAGCGATTGACAGTGAGGAGGAATTTGATGCGAGGGACGAGAGAGAGGCCGCTGTCGAGTTCTAGGGTTTGGGTTGGGAGGAGAGACTCTATGGATTGATTGCTCATTTTTTCAATTAAGTTCCTTCAATGATTCAATCTCTCTTTCTCTCAGGAATGCACAACCAATTCACACACACTCACACACACTCACAATGAAGATATTTTATTGGTCAACACCAGGTCAACGGGATAAGAATAGAAAAAAATTTATAAAAAATAAAATAAAATTGTTTTAATAAAAATTATTAATCATTCCGCTTCTATATCTAAGTTATATGAGCAGGTAAGAGTAGGGGTGTAAGTGGTTTAGCTCAAATCGCGATTTGAGACCGAATCGAGCTAAACCGTGGGGTTTAGCTCGATTTTTTTATTTAAGTGGTTTAGCTCGGTTTATAAAAATTACAAACCACATGGTTTGGTTTAGCTTGCAGTTTGAGGTCTTGCAGAGGCAGAAACCGAACCGCCAAACCGAGCTATGGAACCGAACCGTCAAATCGAGCTATGAAATCGAGCTATGAAATCGAGCTAACTTACATTATAAAAAATCTGGTCAACAAGGGGCCAAAGTGCAATTTGCTAGAGATTTTCCCACAATCTCCTTACCCTAGCATTTCTTTCGGCCCAAGCTCTCTCTCTCTCTCTCTCTCTAAAATTTCTCTCATCAAACCACAAAATCATTCCTTCTTCCTCACTAAATATTGATTCCCATCCCATTTACTTCCTTTTATCCAAGATTATCAAGCTCGAATCATCAATTTTGAGCAAATATTTGAAGTTTGAAGAGTAAATGGGTTTTGCGATTTGTTTCTGTTGAGCTCAATGAGGTACTAAAGATTAATTTAAGATTGTTTTAAGATTGTTGTTTGGTCCGTAATCCATCTTTAAACCGCGGTTTAGACCGAGCTAAACCGAACCTTGGCGGTTTAGCTTAGCTCGGTTTGAATTTTTTTGTGGTTTAGCTCGGTTTGGAATTTCTCCAAACCGATACTAGCGGTTTAGCTCTAAAATTTTCCCAAATCGAGCTAAACCGAACCGTTTACACCCCTAGGTAAGAGGTGTTGGGTTTATAAGAAACTAGTAAAGTTCGTGTCCGAGAACACGTTTTGTTTTTTTTTTAATTAAGCCCGTATCTGAGGACACATTTATTTATTTTTATAAATGTAAAAAAAAAAATTTAAGGGCAAAATGGGAAAGGGACAACTTAGTGAGGGAAAAATGTGAAATTTGTCACTTGAAATTGTTCATTGTACTGTAGCAAGGACAAGTTCCCATTTATACTATAGATTTTGATTTGGGTCTCGAGTGTATGTCGCTTTTAATAAATTATGTGGTTTTTAGATTTTTGTTTGGACAGCGGGGGGCTTTAAAGGAATTAAACCTTTATTTTATTGTTTCATTTTATTTTTATTATTAAAAAAAAACTATATAAACCCAACAAACTATACAATTTCAATTTCTCACTTTTTTATTGTTTTATTTTTATTTTTTAGTAATGTCACCACTTCGTACAATTTCTCACTTTTTTTAGTAAGAGCACCCAGGCCAGGGGCGGGCCTAATCATAACTATGAGTACAAGTGCACCCGCTATCTCTTCTCACTTATTAGAAAAATATAATTATTTTTACATAATTATACACATTTTGGAAATACATTTATGCATAATATGCACCAAGCAATGATGTAGTTTTTAAATGTAAGGTTTAAACCTTGTAGTCTCGGTTTCGAGTCTCATTGTTCAAGTTACTTTTCGAATGTAGTTGTGCACCCACTTTGAATAGTTCCTGGATCCGCGTTTGAGAGCACCTTAAACTCAAGCTCATCGTATCGCTTGGTATAAAAATACATAAATACGATTCACTTCCGCTTTCAACAAGGAAACTATCCTCGAAGTGCATACGATACGATTCACTTCCGCTTCTGCAAGATGATCCTTGAACCAGTAAACAAACATAGACCCTCCTAGATTCAACTTCTTCAACGTATAATGCATTTTCTTTTCAATTTATGAAGTTCATAGCATTGAGAATTTACGTGATCAGGCATGTTTTACGTCTCAGCAACTCAAGTGAATCCAAGACAAGTACCATATACATGGTTACCTTCCATAAATGGAACGGATCACTCTGTTCTAAACAATTTGCTTCACGTAAGAAAAGAAATATCCCTTACAGAAAGTTTTGAACTGGGGCAGACACCTTTAGCTCGTGTGCAGCTTGGAAGAAATCTGCAGCATGCTGAACTGAACCTTCCTTCTTACAAATCAAACCAAGGTTAAACCACGCTTCATGGTTTGTCGGTTCTAAACGCAATGCATTCATCAAGAAGCTTCTTGCTATGGGGAGTGTTTGGCTACCCGCTTTCATCAACGCTTGTGCAGTTGAGATAATACTTGGGACGTAATCTGGTTCTATTGATAGTGAAATGGAGTAGGCAATGAGTGCTTCCTTGTACAGCAATTGAGCTTCAAGCAATTTACCTGCATGTATGAAAGAGTTGACAGTTGTCTGTAAATGAGAACATCGGGAAAAAAAAATGAATTTGTAGAGTGAAATTTACCTGTTGAATGCCACCCTCGAGGAAAATAAAAGTCCTTTGATTTTGCTTTGTCTAAGCATATTTCTGCATCAGACAATGATCCTAGCTCGGAATAAATCTTGGCCAAGTCTAGCCAAGCTTCCATTTCCAATCTTCTTTCCAGCTCCTGGCAATGGCAATTACAAACTAACTACTGAGGATGCAATTCTAAAATTCGTTAAATTCAGAACTTGAATGCAAACTAGAAATAAAAATACACTAAAGTTTTTCTACCTCTTTTTGCACCTCTGAATCTAAGTTTTCTTGATTTTCTCCTCGTGTCTGAATTAAGGATAGCAAAACTCTGTAGGTTTCTATTGCTTGCCTGGGCTGGTTTTGAGCAATCTGAAGCACAGCTTTCAATCTGAGAAGTTCCAACTGATCAATTCTTCCCGTTTCATCCAAAGCGAGGTCAACTATGGTTTCAGCATCTTTAAATCTTTGCTCTGCAGAAACAATAAGCGTTAATAACTTCCAAGCTTTTCCTGAGCTTCCAGCAACTATATCTGAGTACAAGATTGCTTTCTCAAAGGCTGTATCTAAATTCCTTTGCATAGCATTTTCTATTCCCAGATCAAGCAATATCTCTGGATCGTCCTTATCAAATTGAGTAGCTTGGTTAAGATAATTGATTGACTCTGTATGGAAAATCACTCTTTCTGAATTTAATAGGGAAACTCTTGCTGCATTTCCGTAACAAACACCAAGATATTTATGAGCAATGCCGACTAAATGCTCATTTTGATTTTTGGCCAGATCGATCACTTTACGAGCGAAATTTATACCTTCATGGGCATGTTTTGGATCCTGAGAACACAATTTAGCTCCCAACAATAAGGAAGGCAAATATGGCTCATGCTTGTCTTCAGACAAACCAGAAGCCTTTCGTAAAAGATTCAAGGCTACTTCATTTTTACCAGCAGCACTGTAACAAAGCGCGAGAGAAAACCATCTCTCAGCTCGTTTACAAGTACCCGGAAGAATCCGCTCCAAATGGTCAGCCAAATATTCAAACTGACCAATCATCGAGAGAGCAAAAGACAAATGGTTTATAATTTCTGTGTCCCACTTTATTTCACCATACAAGACCTTTCTCATGAGTACTAACAGCAAAAGAATAGCTTCCTCTGTACTGCTATTAGGATTTGTTGGATCCCATAGCTTGGATTGTGGTGGCAGGCTGACTTCAACACCTCCATACAGTAACATTGCAGCCAAGTCTTTCTGTACATTTGCTAACCTTTGAGAATCCAAATTCCAGGGCTTGATTAGAGCCCTTCGATATGCAACTATCGCTTCAGTCAGAATGCCAGCCTGAATCCATAGCTTGGGTAGTAATTCCAGTGCTTTGTGCAACATTTCCTGCAACTTGCAATCTTCAAAAATGCCCTCAATCATTCCATTGGGTAATGCTGACTCGACTATATCCAAAATCAATTTACACTCCCTTGCAGCCTCTGTTTGACCCAAAAGAAAACCATTAGTATCATAACACAACAATTTCTACTCAGTTTTCGAATCGTAACCTGTACTGAAGCCTGTGCATTAACCATTCAGGCACAATGATAATGGGCAACAATTTCCAAAAAAATAAAAATGCTGAATAATAAATGACAACTGAACATATATATATACCAAATTAACATGATTCCAGATATTCAAGCTTAGAAACCAAGCATTCTTATTTCAAAAGGACATAAAAAGCCAATGAGCTATCTTAAGGAAGAGAACACTGCAGACCTTTAGCTCGCCCCAGCTCCTTCAATGATTTTGCCTTGAGTAGGATTGCTTCAAGAAGTAGGCTCACCGAATGCAATGACATTACACCTGCCAACACAAGCTCACCTTTGGTTCGTTGCTTGCGTTGTTGTCTGGTTCTCTCACTAATAGCCTGAGTCATCCTTGGTGATAATGTTCTAATGTCAATTCCATAGAAAACCTGAAGAGCAGCATCAAAATTCCCTTTTTGGAATTCAAGTCTCCCCAATAATGCTCTAGCTTCCTGGAAGCATATCAACCAACATCTAAGTACCAAAGCTAATCATAAATACTCCCTCCGTCCCAAAATGTTTGCTCATTTGACTTTTTTGGTGATATTTGACCACAAATATATGACAATTTAAATATGTTCATGAAATTCTAAAAATTCCTATTGATTCACCATTAATAATATTATCAACAACAACTTTTAGAATTTCATGAACATGATTAATCTCTCATAAATTTGTGGTCAAAGTTCAACAAAAAAGTCAAATGGGACAAACATTTTGGGACGGAGGGAGTATTACGTTAAAAATTATACTCGAAAATTTAGTTAACACCTCATAATTTAAAGAAAGAGCTTCTTTAAGAGTGGACTCTGCCTCATCGACTTGAGCATCATCAAATTTTGAATCCCAATCAACTGTCCCAGCTCGAGAAGACGAAAGGCCACTAGCTGAGAAATCCCTGGTGGCTAATGACTCCGGTGACCGCGGAGCGGGCTCTTCTAGCTTGAATTGCTCACCTGAGCAAGCACACAACATTTTCTTCTTTTCCTTTTCTCCCCTCAAAACTATCAATATTTTCACAAAAAAAAATCTCCCTACTATTTTTCCACAAAATGGTACTCACCAAATACCAATCAACCTAAGAACTCGTGTTTGCATCTGAAAAATAAATAGAACCCAATATAACCAGTTAATCACCTAACTCATTGGCAAAAAAACAAACACATTGAAGGCTACTGGTGTTCATAACATAAAACTATAATAAAGATCTGAAACTAACACAACCCGGCTCAAAATCAAACAGAAGTAGCCAATTCAAGTTGCATAATTAGACAATCAAGAGGGTGAAAAGTAAAACGCGAACGATTGGAGGTTTATAAAGCTGTACAAACAGAAAGAATTTTAGGGAGAAAGTTTGAATGAAAACAATAGCAAAAAGACAATAAAAAGCAGAAAATAAAAGGAGAAAACAAAGCAAGCAGAGCAGACCATGAAAATGACTGGCGAAAATAACAAGAGCTTCGGACTTACCCCCAAAATCCAGCCATGAAAGCAACTTGAAAGGAGATCATGGCGTCCATATTCCCGTCTGAGCTGTCTCTATAGCAAATTTCAATCTTTCTTTGCTGGGTTTTTGAGAAAATTACAAGAAATGAAATGGGTTCGAAGATCTGAGTTCAAAGATTGATGGGTCATTTTTGAATTTCAATGAAAATGTGTATCAGCGTAGGTAGAGAGGATTGAACATGTGATGGGGGTATGGACTATGGGGCCAAAGTTGGTTGCGTTGCGAGCTGTTCATGCTGGACAGATTCTCTTCTTCTGTTTGATTGCTTCGTTCTTTGAATTGGGTTTGTTTGTTTCTGTATAAAAATTATACTCCATCCGTTAGTGTGGACTTATTTTCCTTTTAATCTTTCCAGATTAATGTGGACTGTTCAAAATAGCAAATAATTTTTACTATTCAGCTCACTCATTCTCTCTCCGACTTTACTTTTATAATCACAACAACAATTAACTTACTATTTCTTCCACTCATTTTCTCCTATTTAATTTTTTATACTCACAAATACCTCATTCCACAATTTATCTTTCTTATTTTTCTTTAATTTGTGCGCCCAAATATTTGGTCCACACTAATATGAGAAGGAGGGAGTATGTATTTAAGATTTTATTAGATTTAAAACTTGATTAGGAGAGTGAGATTAGCTCTCAGTATATTTGAATTAAAGAAACATTAGTTATTCTGATTACTTTAGAGGATAATGATTAATTAGTATTTGTGTCATGATTTGGGGAGTTGAGCTAACACAACAACTTGAATGGGTCAATTATTTAAGACATAATCCATCCGCCTCACGCGAAAAAGGCACAAAATTAGTTAAACTTACACGAAAATTAAGCAGAGGATATAGTGGAATATGTATTGTTAGTATTAAAAGTGATATAGAAGAGAGAAAGTGAGATAGAGAATAGTTATTGTAATTATTACAAGTGAGTCACACAAATAAAAAATTATTAAAAAGTTTTCATTTTTGAAGTGTGTTTTTTTAAATAAGACATCCAAAATAAAAATTTGTGCATTTTCAAATGGGATGGGAGAGTACAATCTATGGTTAAAAATGTCACTTTGAAATAAAATGTTTCATTCGAAATAATTATTAATTTTATGATCAAAATTATTCAAATCTATCTATATATAATAACAAGATCTTGGTAAATCTTTGGCCAATGAGGGGTATTTTGGTAATTTCACTAGGTGGCAAACTTGCAATAAAACCGGCTGAAGATACACATGGCAAGCTGTGATTGGAGGATATATATAATTTTTTTTTTTTTATTAATTTTGGACAAGTGTCAGCGTTAGGGTGAAGGGCGTTTTCGTCTTTTCCAGGGCGCGTGTGTGACACGCCCCGAAAATGGAGCGTTAAAGGCAGCTGATTTTTTCTTTTTTTTTTTTTTGTGGACACTTGGCGTGTTCCTATTAGCCGATTGGATTTTGATTTTTTTTTTTCACCCATTTCTTTTACCTTAATTATTTTATAATAAATTAATTTTTTTAAAAAAAAAAATTACACCAAAATTCATTATTTTTTTTTCTCTTTAAATAGAGACTTCTTTCATCTGATTTGGATAAAGAAAAAAATCCTCTTTTTTAAATATAAATTTATTAATTATTCTTTACTAATTTTTCAATTTTTTTTAGTTAAAATTAATTAAGTGTGAATTAATTGTTTTAATTATAAATGATAATTAACAAAATCCTCTTTTTTTAAATAATTATTTTTTCCTAAACCAAAATTCATAATTTTTTTTCTCTTTAAATAGAGACTTTTTCATTTGATTTGGACAATGAAAAAAAAAAATCTCTTTTTTAAATATAAATTTATTTTTATTAGGTGTGAATTATTTATTTTTACTTATAAATAATAATAATATTTATATCTATATCTATATCTATATCTATCTATATATAATAACAAGATCTTGATAATTAAAGGGGGATTGAGGGGCTGAAATGGGAGGTGGCGAGCTATGATTGGTGAGGTTTTTTTTTTTTTTTAATCAAATAGGACACGTGTCGGGCGTAGAGGGAAGGGTAATTTGGACTTTTCTCGGGCGCGTGTAGGATACGCGCCGACAAAGGCGCGTTTTGCAGATACTCTTTTTTTTTTTTTAAATTATATTTGCCACGTGGCAAATTCTGATTGGCTGGAAGGATTTTAGAAAAAAAAATTATCCTATTTCTTTGACCTCATTTATTTTATAATAAAATATTTTTTTAAAAAAAATTTTTACACCAAAATTCAAAATTTTTCCCCTCTTTAAATAGAGACTTCTTTCATTTGATTTGGACACAGAAAAAAAATCCTCTTTTTTAAATACTCGCTCCGTCCCAATAAGTGCTTCACCCTTTTGGGTGGGCACGCAAATTATGGTAATGGGAGGAAAAAAAATGTTGTGAGTGGAGAGAATAGTGAATATTCTTTGCCAAAAAAGGAAATGTGAAGCTTCTAACGGGACGCCCTTTTGGGTAATTAGTGAAGCTTTTATTGGGACGGATGGAGTATAAACTTCTTAATTATCCTTTGCTAAATTTTCAATTTCTTTTTAGTGAAATTAATTAAGTGTTAAGTATTTTTTTAATTATAAATGATAATAATAATAATAATAATAATAATAATTTTAGTAATTAAAAAATAAATTATTTTGTACTAAATTCATTATTTTTAAAATAAATTACACCAAAATTCATAAAAAAAAAATCTCTATAAATAGAGACTTCTTTCATTTGATGTTGACATAAAAAAAAAAAATCCTTCTTCTTTAAATATAAATTTCTTAATTATGCTTCGCTAATTTTTCAATTTCTTTTTGTGTCAAAATTTTCAATATATATATACAGAGTATATATATATATATATATATATATATATATATATATATATATATATATATTGAAGAATAGTAGTGATTTTTTTTGTCTTATTTACTCTTTTATATATTGAACTTAAAATTCATATTAATTTCTTGGTTAAATTTTTTCATTAATTTGAAACTCATATTAAAAGTCAATATAATATAGTTTTAGCAATAAGCATAAAATAATTAGTTATAAATCGTTGTCTCTCTCTATATAAAAAGACTTGCTTAAGTTTTACAATCTATGGAGGGGAAAAATATTACTGAAAATGAGTAGCTTATTTAAGAAGATTTGTACATTCATGTTAAATATACACATGTGCACACACAGTAAAACACATTAGAACAAAATATCAAGTAACTAAATGAGTTATATTCTCAGTTTTTATGAAATCAAATAAATTTCTTTTATGAACACTTACCCAAATAAAGTTGACAGTAAATGATTTATTTTGATTTTTCTTTTTTTTTTTGGTTAAAATTATGAGAGCCGTAAATTACACGGGCAGAGGCGCGTGAATGCAGTAGTGTTTTTTTTTAAATTGGACACGTGTCATCTGTATGTGGAAGGGTATTTTCGACATTTCTCTGGCGCGTGTACTTCACGCGCCGACAACGGTTCGTTTATGCAGTTTTTTTTTCCTTTTATTTTTTAAAGAATTTTGCCACGTGTCGCCCTTTGATTGGCTATCTGAATTTTGAATTTTTTACATCGTATTTCTTTACCCTCAATTATTTTATAATAAATTAATTTTTTAAACTTTTTTTTACAGCAAAATTCATACTTTTTTTCCTCTTTAAATAGAGACTTTTTTCATTTGATTTGTACAGTTAAAAAAACCCTCTTTTTTAAATATAAATTTCTTACTTATCTTTTGTTAATTTTCATTTTTTTCAATATCTTTTTAGTAAAAATGAAATAAGTGTGAAGTATTTATTTTTTAATTATAAATGAAAATATATATGATTATTTAATATAATAATAATTTATATCTATATATAAATAATATAAAATAAAATAAATGTGGGTTTTGGTTTCTATTAAAGAATATAAATTAAAATAAAAGTGGTGGGGTATAGGATGATGAGTTGAAATGGTGTTGAATTTTTATAAACAAAATAATTGTGTATTTATAAAGTATATATGGTTATTTAATATAATATAATATATATATATATATATATATATATATATATATATATATATATATATATATATATATATATATATATGAGGGATTGTAATGAATGTGAGTTTTGGTTTCTATTTAATAAGTGAGATGGGGTAATATGGTTATTGTGTTTATTTTATTTCGATATATCAAACAATTTATTTATTTTTTTAAAAAAATCTTTGAAGCATAGTAAATAAAGTATTAATAAATTTGTCAATTTTTCTATTCGTCTCAAAGTATTGTGTATTTATAAAGACGAATATCGGGAAAGATGGACATCATTTTTAAATTTTTTGATTGAAGTGTATGTCAATATAATAAAAAATAAAGATAGTATAAATTTGTATTTTTAAAATATGGAGAGGAAGAAGTGGGTTGAGTTTGATGAGAAAGTGGGGGTTTGGGAAAATTTATTTTCATTTAACCAAATTGTTAGTATTTTTAGAATTTTTATTTTTCTCCTAAAAATTAAATAAGTTACATTGAAAATAAATATCATAATTATGTTCATAATGAGTTAATGTAAATAAATATGACATAATTTTTTTGATGTATGAGCATGAGTTAATCAGAAGTTTTCATTTGAAAAAAAATGATATTAATTTTTTTTTGGCCTAGCCTTGGCCTAGGCTTTTATCCCACATAGAAAAAAAAAAATCAAAGTAAGATGGGTTGCTTTGATTATATAATGAGAATGAAGCTTAGCCAAGTATGCATGGTTCGTCCGTGGCTTTATCCAATGGGCGGCTTGGCCTTGACCGGCCGTGGCCTTGGTTTTGACTTTGTATTTTTTCAAAAAGTAGGTCAAATAAAATATTTGACCTCGAATAATTCGAATTTCAATTTTGAATGAAATATAAATAATTTTTTATATGTAAATACAAATTGAATACGAATAAGAATCAAATTTTATACTCCCTCCGTCCCTAAATGTTTGTCCCATTTTCCCTTTTTCTTTGTCCCAAAAAGTTAGTCTTATTTCCAAAATTAAAGCTTCAAAATCACTAAATTTTCAAAACTTGTAACATTTAGGGACGGAGTATTACGTAACGGCGGTATATATTATCAATAATTTTCAAAGCGTTCGTAAAAATAACCAAAATTAAAGCTTCAAAATCACTAAATTAAAATGTTTGAAAAGTCAAATGGGACAAATATTTAGGGACGGAGGGAGTATTTGAATACAATCTCTCGGATGTAACACAATATTTATTGTAGTGGCCTTCAATCTGATATTTTTACTCATAATATCTGTTACAAATATTTTTTTTACAATTTATACAAACATCTCTATTTCTTTTGTATTCGTTTAGATTTCGATCAGTTATTCGTTATTAGCGTAAGGTGCATCGCACGGGGGTTAAACTAGTTCCTATAATACTTTGAGATTGAAACTTATTTCATCTATTTATTAATTTGTTATGTGAGAAAGAAATAATAAAAAGTAGTAATCTTGTCACTTTCATCATTAATTAACTAGTGTTAATAATTATTTTCTTAAAACATGTAAAAGGTGCAAAAATGACAGTTATTTTGGATAAGGGGAAGTAAATGTTTTACTCTTTCCATATCTAATTGAATGTTAAATTTTATTTTAATGAACATTCTAAAAATGTGTGCCTTTTGGACATTTTATCAACTCTCCTGCCGTTCCTCCAACCCTCACCCCCTTCAAAAAAATTGCTCATTAATCTTTTTTATTAACTCTCTTGCCGACCCTCCAAATCCCCAACTCCCCATAAAAAAAAAACTCATATTAAAATATTTTCTGAAAAAAATTTGCGTAAATTTACCAAACAATCGAATGTCATATTCCAGAAAACATTTTGGTTTCCCAGAAAATGTTTTTCAGAAACCATTTTCTGAAAAACATTTTACTCCAAAAAACAAGCGGAACCTAAATATTACTTTAATTTTCTATTACACTCCAAAGTTTCAAATATATACTCCCTTTGTCCCATTTGAAGTTTCACCTTTTGTCAAAATGGATATCCCGTTAAAAGTTTCACCTTTTCTAAAATGACAAAGAATCTTTACTATTTCACCAACTAATTCTTCTCCTATTTCACTTTTATACTCACAACACTTTTTTAAATTTACTATTTCCTCCACCCATTCTCTCTCTTATTTCACTTTTATACTTAACACTTTCTCCACTTACTTTTTTTTTAATTTGCGTGCATGCTCAAAAGGGTGAAGTATAAAATGGGACAGAGGAAATATACTCCCTCCGTCTCACTCCACTGTGGACCTATTTTTTGGACACGAAAATTAAGGAAAAGTAGGAGAGAGAAATAGGTGAAGGGGATGTTTGTGAGTATGAAAAATTAAATATGAGAGAGAATGAGTGAGAGAATAGTTAAAAGAGAGAATGTTGTGAGTGTAAAAGTATAGTAGGAGAGAGAATGAGTGGGTGAAATAGTAAAGATTCTTTGCCATTTTGGACAGTGCACACTGGAGTGGGACGTCCCAAAAAGAAAATATGTCCACACTGAAATGGAACGGAGGGAGTATATATATAAAACTTTGGAGTGTAATTAAAAATTAAAGTAATATTAGACTTGATTGTTCGGAGAAAAAATATTTTTCAGAAATCACTTTTCAAAAAATATTTTCAATCAAGCAAACGAAGCCTAAATATTACTTTAATCTTCTATTACACTCCAAAGTTTAAAATATATACTTTCTCCGTCCTATTGATAGCTGCACTTTTTGTCAAAAATGGATATCCCGTTAAAAGCTTCACATTTTTTAAATTGACAAAGAATCTTTACTATTTCATCCACTCATTCTCTCTCCTATTTCACTTTTATAATCACAACACTTTTCAAATTTACTACTCCCTCCGTCCCAATCTAAATGTCCAAAAATGGGTCCGGGGCGGGAATTAAGGAAAGTGGGTAGGAAAGAGAAAAAGTGAGGTAGGAAAGAGAAAAAGTTTAAATGTTGTGAGTATGAAAAATTAAATAGGAGAGAGAATGAGTGGGAGGAATAGTTAGGAGAGAGAATGTTGTGAGTGTAAAAGTAAAGTAGGAGAGAGAATGAGTGGGTGAAATAGTGAAAAAACTTTCATTTTTTGAAAATGAGACATTTTAAATGGGACACTCAAAATGGAAAGTTTGGACATTTAGATTGGGACGGAGGGAGTATTTCCTCCATTCATTCATTCTCTTTTCTATTTTATTTTTACACTCACAACATTTTCTCCACTTATCTCTTTTCTTAATTTGCATGTCATGCTCAAAATGATGAACCTATCAATAGGAAGGAGGGAGTATATATATATATAAACTAGTAAAAGTTCATGTTCGAGGACACATTTTTTTTTTATTTAAAAAAAAAAAAATTAAGAGCAAAATGGGAAAGAGACAACTTAGTGAGAGTAAAATGAAAAATTTACCACTTAAAACTATTCATTGTACTGTAGCAAGAAGGGTGTCATTTATAATATAGATTGTAAAAATCAGAAGCGACACTTTGGGGACTAACATGGTTGCTCAATTTCCAATTAAGAGAAGAGTAGACTAAAGAGCTTGTGAGGGCCTAAATTAACCAATGATTTAGGGTTTGAGATTGCATGGTTAATTTAGGGAAGTGAGCCAAAACAAGTGAGGCTTTTGGAGTGCATGAAACATGTTTCTTGTCCTTTTGCATGAGTATACTATAGACTCTGCTGAAGGCACACAGGGCTATATATCTATCCCTGCTTTTTCCAAACTCAAAACATGTGAATCCGGTTTAGGAGTATACTTCCTCCGTCTTCAATCTAAGTTTCAATCTAAGTGTACATTTTTCATTTTGAGCATTCCCAATTTATGCATATATTTTTTAAAATGAAAAGAAATCTTTACTATTTTCTCCACTCATGCTTCTTTCTTACATTATTTTAATATTCACAACACCATTTATAATTTACTATTCCCTCTACTCATTCTCTCCTATTTTATTTTCACACTCACAACACTTTCAATATAATACTCCCTCCTTAATTTACGTGAAAAGTCAAAGTGGACATGTAGGTTGGGGACGGAGGGAGTAAGTGCTAACCACCGTCCCATAAAATCTTACTCATTTACTATTCTGACGATCAATGTAAAAGAACTTTGACCAAATATTAATGTCAAACTAATCATTCTAATGAAATTTAAAAAATTATTATTGATAAATCACTTAATATTTATCAATAATAATTTTTAGATTTTCAATATGACGATTAAATTGATATTTTTGTTTGATCAAAGTTCATTAATATTGATCACCAAAAACGAAATGGGTAAGGTTTTATGGGACGGAGGAATATTTCTTAAAAATTTACTCCCTAATTTACGTTCTCCGTTTCATAATAAAATTCTTAAATTAATATACACAATACAATTATTAAAATAGTAAATTTTGCAAGTATGAAAAATAAAATATAAAAGATAAGATTGATAGAAAATAGTAAATACTTGTAGATTAGATTGTTATTATTAGTGTAATAAGTGAGTCACACTGCCTATTTTAGAAATAAAACAAATTTATAACCTTATTTTGGAAGAGACAAAAAAAAAAACAAGCAACCTTACTCTTACTCTGGGACGGGACGGGGGAGTATTATTTATACAAAACTAGTACAGGACACGGGTGTGTGTTTTTTTTTTTTCAAATTAATTTTTTTTTTAATTTAAAAAAAAAATAAAAAAATCAGTTACTTAATTAATTTAAGTAAATCCTTCTAAAGCCCACTCTTAGCTCAAACCCAAAGTCTTAGCCCAAATCTAAAGTCTTAACACAAATTAAGGGCAAAATAAGAAATAGGCTAAATAGTGAGGGCAAAATAGGGAAAAACCCCTCAAACTGTTCATAAAAGCTGTTCACGGAGGGGTTTAATTTATACTATAGATACTTCCTCCGCTTCAAAATAACTATAAACACAAGTTTTTCACGAATTAAAAAAAAAAACAAATATTAGTATAATTTAATGAAAAATCTACCTAGTTTACCTTTATTTATATTTTAAACAACTACTTTTACAAATATTAATAAAGTACTCCCTTGGGTCCAAAATATGTTAAATAATTGTCACTTTTAAACGTTCACACAGGTTTTAAGAAATATAATTATTACCTCTACTTAATGATAAAAGTACTAAAATTGCCCCTTATTTAATATTTTTCTCTTTTTTACGGTACTATACAAAACAACACAATTAATAAAGCAAAGCAAGTTTTAATGCGAGGATAAAATAAGAATTTGAATTCTTTTCATCCCAAAAATGATAATTATTTTGGATCAAACATTTTTTTAATATTCATGCAAAGTAATGTAAGAGAGAGTAATAAGCGAGACGGAAGGAGTAATAAACATACCTCTTTTCTAAAATGGCAAATAATTTTTTACTTATTTTCTTCACTCATTTTCTCTCTATTTTACTTTTATACTCATAACACTAATCAACTTTCTTATTTCATTCACTCATTTCTCTCTCTATTTTTATTTTTATAGTCATACAAATAACTTACTCAATTACTTGCTTTTCTTAATTCTCACTAACCAGGTAAACGGGTATTTAGGTTTGGGAGGAGGGAGTATAAGTTATAAGATTTGTGAGAATGTAACCATTTAAAGGGAAGAAAAAACAAGTTGAGTAAGATAAAGGAAATAAGTAAAAAGGAAAGAAGAGAAAAAGCTAAAACCACAAAATTTGTTCTTGCCATAGACAAGTTTCACTTGTATAGGCACATCATGAACAAATCTCAATTGACATTTTAAGGGGAGTGAGAATGAGTGACAACTTGGAGACATTTAATTAAACATTTGTGGATGAAATAATCCTGGAAATTGGTTGAGTCTTTCCTATCTCAATTGACCAACTTTTTCTGACAATTTCTCATAAAAGACCTTCCCTTCCAACTTTATAGCATTTTAGGAGCCCCACTTACAACCACCCCCCCCAGGCACTTATCAAGTCTCATCCGCTCTCAATCCGCTCTCAGTTCTGTAAAAGGTATTTTATGTTTATTTTTTATTAAATAACTGATAAATACTCCCTCCGTCTCAATAGTAGCTTCCCATTTTGTCATTTTGGGTGTCCCGTTAATAGCTTCCACTTTCCTTTTTGGCAAAGGAATCTTCACTATTCCCTCCACTCATTCTCCCTCCTCCATTATTTTAATACTCACAACACCATTATAATTTACTATTCTCTCCACTCATTCTCTCTCCTATTTTCAAATTACACTCACATCATTTTTACTTCCCCCCAAATTCCTTAATCTGCGTGCTGCCCAAAAAATGGGCAGCTCTTATTGGGACGGAGGGAGTATATTTTATATTAATAAATATTTCCTTCGTTTTTAAATGTTTGTCCATTTGACTTTTCAAACATTTTAATTTAGTGATTTTGAAGCTTTAATTTTGGTTATTTTTACGAACGCTTTGAAAATTATTAATAATATACACCGTCGCTATGTAATACTCCGTCCCTAAATGTTACAAGTTTTGAAAATTTAGTGATTTTGAAGCTTTAATTTTGGAAATGAGACTAACTTTTTGGAAAATAGAAAAAGGGAAAATGGGACAAACATTTAGGGACGGAGGGAGTATATTTATCAGTTGTTTATAATTTATTAATGTATTTATCAGTTATTTAACATATAAAAGCAAAAAGAAATTAAAAAAAATATTCCTTCCGTTCTATATTATTTTATTCATTTTGCTATTTTGGACATCCCACTTTAAAGTCACACTTTTCTAAAAAGGAAACTTTTTAATACTTTTTTATTTATGGGATCCACTTGTCATACTCACAACACTTTTCAAATTTACTATTCTCTCCACTGATTCTCTCTCCTATCCACTCACAACTCCTACTTTAATAACATTATTTCTTATTTTTCGTTCTCAACGTAGGACGGAGGGAGTAGTTTTTTGTGAATTTTTTGTAATATCCGATTTATGTAATTTATTTTTTTTAATATTCATCTTTCAAAAAACAGATTTTTGTAAAGGTCCCTTTTTGCTTTATGATGCCTTTCTTCGCTGCTGAAAAACAACCATATGTAAATTTCTAGACAGTTTCCTGCACAAGGGTCAAGGGACAATAATGGTAAGAGTTAAGACCAAATGCTTCAAATAAGGAACTTTGTAGCTAATGTTTTCGAGATTCACAAAAAAATAAAATTTTATAAATAATGTAGACGGAATAATTTGTGCACATGGTAAATTTCCAAACTCAAACGCTTTTCTCTCACAAAGTCGGCTCAAACAAGCCCATCAAGGGACTGTCAAGCCATCGCTTTTGATAAAGTCAAACGCACTGTCACCGGCCCACTCTGCAGACATGTCATCCCACATCAAGCTAGCAGCTGGCGCCGCATTATGCAGTGAAACATTCCCTTATAGGCAATCCCATTTCTACCAAAGTGATAGCTGACGAGTAAAGGTCCCAGCTTGCACGAAGCAACTGGCACGCGGTGACGCCACGTGGATACAATGAGAGGGGACAAAAACCAAAATCCAACGATTGAAGCAAAAATCAAATCCAACGGTCCAGATGAAAACCACTAGATTCCCTCATCCACTATGCAAAGACAATGAACAGAGTGTCTCGGGGCTGGGAAGCGTGAATGACCTGTTCACTATTCACGCATACACACACCCACAAGTTTTCTCCATATTTTTACCATTCCTCTCTGTACCCCACACTTGTGATTCTCACACCGGAGTGGCCTTGTCGAACCAAGTCCCAGACGCCCATGAATTGACTTCATTTCTTGTGGTGTGCGGAGTCTCCATAGATTAGCCTTTATATTATTGCTTTGGACTTTGATAGCCGATCCCACGACGATTTCTTTGCATCACCTGTGAGCTGGTTCCATCTGTCGGGAATCGTTCAGGCTCGGAGACTTCAACCAAGCCTAGAAAATGTACCGCCGAAAAACCGGAGATGGTGTCGAGACGGATCACACACAAAGAAGCATGTCAACGGAAAAAACGATGGCCGACCACCTTCGCCGCGAGCAAGGCCACCAAGAAAACCCCCAGTGCCTCCATCACCTCAACCTAGGAACCCTAATCCCGAAGGTTACTAGGTCACATGGTGTTGTGGATGACATCGAACTTCCGGGATGCAGAGAAGAGAGAGAGAAAGGCACTCGCTCAAGATCACGCAGCGACGACCCTCGATCTGGAAGTGAGGGTGAATGAGCTACTGTACGAAATGCTGGGAGCGCCCTGTCCAACCCACTTTCTACGTAACCGCTTTCTCGTCGAAAGGGCAAACACCATTCACGAACTCCCGCAGATCCAAAACGAATTGATTCGAATGGCCGAGGGCCGGCACACTCGCTCAAAGCGCCCCATAATCACGGTCCACATCCTAGGAGAGACGAAGAGAACGAGAGAGAGGGGGCCGATGGTCGTCGTGAAGAAGCCGCTACGCTTCTTGGGAACGATCGTCAAGTGCCGCTTCGCAATACCTTCGAGAGCACTCCGAACCGTCCATCGTAGCCAAGGACACTCATCTCAAATGCCGATTTACGACCGAAGTCGGCGAACAGAGAGCTTCGGAGGTCTCCTTCGGCAGAATGCAAGCAATCTTGGAAAGCAAAACCCGAGCCAAGTTAATCGAGGTCGTCAAATGACCCCCTCAATGCATAATGAACGAGCTCCGGAAGCTAAAGGGGAAAGGACCCGCACTCCCTCCTCATCCCTCGCGTGACGGGAACAATCCTGGTGTCTTACTGCATACCATCCCCTCCTGTGAGAGGTAACGAGAAGAAGAGAGAGAACGGTTTCGCGACGAGCCGCGATCACCTGAAAGGCAACGTCCCGAACACTGTCTCCCGGGGGACCTCGTCGAGATAGGGTTCCTTCCGCCGACCGAGCAGGAGATATCGACATGCGGCGTGAGGTACTCGGAGCTCAAGCCGTAAGGTTGGCACAGTAGTTTGACGGCAAGAAAGATAGTGATGACTTTGGCACATTGGAAACCTTTGGCACCATGGATGCTTCTGACCATCGTGGGACCACCAGAGCCGGGATTCAAACTGCTCCGACTTGAAGCAATATGATGGCTTAACAAGTGCCTTGGATCATATGCAGACACCTCGAGGCTTAGATGGATACCGGCGCCTAAAGTATTCAAGGCATGACGATGTAATGTGTAAAGCTCTCACTAGCACTTTGATCGAAGAAACTCTGAGATGGTTTAGAAGCCTTCCAAAGGGAAGCCACTCGATTCATTGGAAACATTAATGCGTAAGAAGTTTATGGGCGGAGTTTGCGGCTTACCGCTGGAGATCGTCCGCAAAGACGGTAAGCAAACGACCCGAGCAATATCACCCAGTGGAGCAAATGAAAGCTTCCGATGAATTATTTCAAAGATTCAAGAAATTGGGTCGACCCCGGATCGGACGAGGAATTGACGACATCAGGTGAAATTATCCCAACCTTGCTTCAAGCATGTGGATCGTATCTTCAACTCTTGGACTACGAGGCTTCAAGTCCACCCTTAACCAAGTCAAGAAAGCTGGACCTCCTACGCCAAGGCCCATGCAGCGGCCGAGGGCGAAAGAGAGGAAGTTGCAACATGATGTGGGAGAGAATTTGTCATTATCAACGACGAGGCAAAGAAAAATCTAAGAAAGACAAGGCCGAGACAAAGGAAAAAAATAAGTCTGGAAAAAGCCGAGAAGCGTACACGAGTCAATGACAGCTCCGTTGATGCGGTATCCCGTGTAGAAATTCTAAGCAATGTTGATTTTGGGACCAAAGCATCAAAGATGAACCCCAATGCAAAGGGGAAGAAAAATATGAACAAGTATCTGTGGAGTACCACCGGACAGTGTGGGGCATGACACGAAAAGAATGTTTTAGCTTGAAAAAGATCATACAACCAAGTGGTTCACGACGGTCGCCTCGACTGCAAGATGTAAAGAGGGATCGTCCGGCGGCTAACAACCGAGCCGCTAACAACACGACCCACCTAAGAGATGGCCAGCCCTAAGAATTGGGTCTTAGTTATTTCGGAGGAATCAAGCAAGAACCA